>OZ057417.1:10721048-11186961 GCA_964056705.1 Troilus luridus | reverse complement strand
GTTTGAACTAGTTAAGAAGATAAATAGAATATATAACCTCAACGTTACCTTTGAGCTTAGATGTTTTTATGTTTTGTTATTGTGAGAATACAAATGTTTTGAATGGTCAGGGAGGAGGTCTAGTCAATAAACTTTACAGTAAAATTTAAATATATTGAGAGACGATCCGTTCCTTTGCGCACCACTCACTTCGAGGTTATGTATGTGCATAACTGCAACCTAACCGTCAATTTGTGTTGTAAAATTGAAAAATACTTACAGCGAAGCCAGTTTAGTATGAAATCATTTATCGTTAATTCTTAGACACAGTGGATATTTGTTTATTCACTTAACGTCACAAAGTAAAAATTTAATAGTTAAAAGTAAATTTAATCTCACTAAGTAAAGATGAAAGTTTACACTTCTACAAGTAGAATTCTTGAAAAATGAACCTAATTTAGGGCTATATTTAGACTTTATTTCTGGCCGATTGCTTGGGACGACTTAATATGGTACAACGTAATACGACAATACTGTCACAGTATTTAATAATGTTGATAATACTATTCACGGACTAAATACTGTTCAAAATCATGGTAAATGTTCATGGTAGAATAAACGAATCTTACCAAGAATGATTTATATAAAAATATTAACAAGTATTATTATGTGAAATAGTTGATGATATATATATTTCATTGGAATGATGTAAATATTATGAATAAATATTATATTATTATAAATAAGCTTTGATTATTTTTTAAGATGATTTCATTAACCCTCTTTTTACATAATCTATACAATACTAGTTCTTAAGGGGTAAACTCCAGTCGGAGCTGACACACACATTTTTTTTTCTTACCAATTTCATAGAAAACTTAATAATTGGCAATTTTAGAAATAACTTATAATTATTATAAACAATTTAAGCTAATAGGGAAAAGGCATGATCTTAACTTGGCGACATTGGAAAAATTAAATATTGATTTCGACTTATACTGAAAAACTATTCAATATAAAATATTAGCAGAAAAACTAATCAAAATGTACAATACATACAAAATGAGCCAAAAAAATTTTTAAGTAAGAAGTAAGAAGAGGATGCAATTTAATTAAAATTGTTTTATGAAAAAAAAAACACTCTACACATATAATGAGAACAATTTTTGTTTTGATTATTTCAACTTACGCAAAACGACAAGAAGGTAAATGATAATATGGCTTGAATACGACCCCTGGTAGCTCAGTGGTTAGAGCACTGCCTGCACTACAGATGCAGACGACCCGGGTTCGAATCCCGGCTAGGACAAATCTTTTCTCTTCAAAATAAAAATATTTAAAAATAATCACCATCAAAAGAAAAATAAATACAAATAAATTATAAATATAAAATTGACGTAAGTCAACAAGATCCCAATTAAAGTAATTTTCAATGAACATTCTTCCTCGTGTATACATAGCAAAAATTGCGAGAATACGGGGATATAGGATCGGTGAAGAGAATAGATTTGTCTGGCTTGGAAACGACCCCTGGTAGCTCAGGGGGTTAGAACACAGCAGTGGAGATGGGGATGACCCGGTTTCGAATCCCGGCCAGAACGAATCTTTTCTCTTCAAAATAAAAATATTTAAAAGTAAATGATAATAATTGCTGCAAATGATGGCCATCTTATTTTATTTTATTTTTGTTTATCATTTGCAGCAATTATTATCATTTACTTTTAAATATTTTTATTTTGAAGAGAAAAGATAAGTTATCATATATAAGATAAGTAAGAAAAGTAATTCAGCTTCTTCATTACAGTGCTCTCGGATATATATATATATATATATATATATATATATATATATATATATATATATATATATATATATATATATATATATATATATAAAACAAACAAAGAGGAGACAAAGGAAGGACTAATCGGATTCTATTGAAAGGGACTTCAGAGATTTCAATACACGTGACTTCTAATTCGCAGGAAAGATTAGAGGATATACTCCACAGAACCTATGCTTTAGAAAACAGAATGGTGAACTACCACTGACCAATCTAGGGAACTGCAGGGAGCTAGCTCGATACTTTTCCGAACTACTCAACTGCCTAGAACCACCACTGAGATTTCCTAAGGAAGCACCCTCATATACACACCCAGAATCCCAACCACCCACTAAGTATGAAATCCATAGACACATCCTCAGGCTAAAAAACAATAGGGCATCTGGAGAGGATGGCATAATTGGAGAATTTTGGAAAAACATAGGGGCCAACATACTGGAGGAATTCACACAAATTATCCAAGAAATTTGGGTAACATAAAACTTACCAGCAGACTGGAAGTGCGCACTCATACACCAACTTTACAAGAAAGGTGATAGGATGGATGTGAATAAAGAAGTAAGAAGAGGAAAGATCGCATACAAGATTCTCTCAGCATGTCTACGTGAAAGAATAGCTTGAAATACCAAGCGGGTTTCCGACCAGGCCGCTCTTGCGTTGAACAGATCTTCAACTTGAAGACAATACTGAAATATAAAGCAATCAGAAGCTGCCAATTATATGGACATTTGTCGACTTCAAGAAGGCGTACGATTCCGTCGACCGACAGTCACTCTTCAATATCCTAGAAGAACAAGGACTTGACCCAAAGACGTTAAGTCTCATCAAGCAAACACTCACCGATACAACGTCCAAAGTGAAATTTATGGGGGAAATATCAGAGGCCTTCGAAATCAAGACCGGCGTTCGTCAGGGAAATGTATTGTCACCACTTCTTTTCAATCTCGTCTTAGATAAAGTAATTAAAGAATAGGAAAAAGTACTGGAAAACCAAAACCCTGGAAGCCCACCCAACTCGGACGAACAAAAGATGACATTAAGGTCACTTCCTTAGCATTTGCAGACGATCTAGCAATACTAGCGGATAGCGAAACTATAACTATCAAACAGATAGAAGTCCTCAAGGAATGTGCTCAAAAAGTGGGCCTATAAATCGTTCGAGAAAACAGAATTCATCTCTACTGGATTCGACGTTCAGAATTTAAATAATAAATATAGAAAAATCAAAGGGGTTCCATATTTCAAATACCAACTCTTGAACCAACACGGCTAGAAAAGGAAGCGCAGAGAGTTCGGATACAGAAGCTCTGATGAAGAGAGCGTATGGGAAAACACGCGACATTTACAACTAAAATTCCGCACACACAAAGATCAGAAGCTCTGTATGCGAGTGGAACTCTGATACTCAGCAGGAAAGACGACCTGGAAATCATCCTGAAGGAAGAACGAAAGATCCTGAGAAAAATTCTTGGCCCAGAAAGACCAGAAGAAGGATACAGACTAAAATCTCGTAACATAACGGAGAAGGTATCTAATCTTGCTGCAGACATCAGAAAACGAAGATTTAAATTTTACGGGCACGTTCAGAGGCTTCCACCAACAAGGCTTACACACAAGATCATGACTTACGCAGGAAAACTGTATACCGTGGATCCAGCAAGTCAAAAAGGATCTAGATAAATCCCAGATAGGACCAGCGGAAGCACTGGACAGGAACACATTCAGTCAAAAAGTAAACAGATAGGAAGTTGAGCCAGAGAAAGAAGTTCCAAAGAGACCAGGAAGCAAATGGACTGAGGTAAGGAAGAGAACCCATGGAGAGAGAATGAGAGCCATATGGAAGATCAGAAAGGCCAATCATAAATCTGTCAGGGTCCATATGCAAATAATAATAATAATATAAAACAAAAAATAGTGACAGGAGAAACAATTAAAACATTAATAATTGCTCCAACAACGAAAAGTTACCCCCCCCCTCCTTCCCCCCCAAAAAATTCTATTATAGAAATAAAAAAATTTCAGCAATTTTAAGCAATTGGGATCAATTTCGACTGGCAGCCATTTTGTAATTATATTTACCAGGTTTTCTTTGCCCAGGAAAGTCGAAGCTTACAAGTAAGCTCTCATGTTTTTTTCATTGTCCCAACCATTACTTGTTCAGATTTATCTGGGTTTTTTCTTAGTTCAGGGAGGTCACAGCTTTAAAATGGCCTTCCATTAAAAAATAAATGAAAAACTACATTCAATGCAATCTTGGTAGAATTTCACTAGCAGACATTTTGTATTAAGATTTAGACAGGTGTTTCTTTGTTCGTTGTTGTTTTTTGTTTTTTTTATTACTAGCAATTCATCATCATTAAAAAAAATTAGCTAATTATATTTAATGCAATTCTGGTCGGATTTGACAAGAAGCCATTTCGCATTCAGATTTATACATGCTTTCCTTTGTTCAGTAAGGTCCAACTTTTAAATTTAGCTCTTATTAAATTAAACTTTGGGAAACAAATGGATAAAATTGAATACAATTATGGTCGAATTTAACTAGCAGTCATTTTGTATTCAGATTTATTCATGTTTTTTCTTTGTTCAGAGAGGTCAAACTTTAAAATTTAGCTCTTACTAAACTTTTGAAAAATAAATGGATAAATTCATTACAATTGTAGTCGAAATTGGCCATCAGCTATTTTATATTTAGCTCTTATTAAACTTTGGATGAAATAATAAATGGAGAATAAATGGATAAATGGATAAAAATGAATACAATTATACAGAATTTGACTAGCAGCCATTCTGTGTGCAAATTTATCAGCGCTTTTTCTTTGTTTAAGGAGGATAATCTTTTAAATTTAGCTCTTAATATTTTAATTGTTTTTTTTATAAGTTAGCATAGATTTATATATTATCATTTTATTTTATCTTTACTTCATTTTAAAAGGTATTTATTTCCAACAAAGAAGCGGGATACCTTAACATGTAGAGTACTGAGTTTTGATGGTGAACCCAAGACAAAGGTGTTGTAGTGGTTTTTCTTTTTTTTTAAGCTTCTTTGCTTTGGCCCTATACTTTAACAATAATAGTCCATTTTCATATATTTCAAATTGTTGTAACAATCAACACTTCACAGCAGTACAGTGAATTATCAACACGCTGTTCTAAAGCAAACCTTTATGAAGGAAAACAGTCGTATGTAACCGAACTCTATTTATTTTTTCTTCTGATAAAAAAGGTAACATGTGATATTAAATATGTGGATATTTTACTAGCTAACTGCCATTTTAGAATAATAGTTCAAGTACAGAGCAAGATAGCAAGCAAAAATAACTGAACAAAGCAGCGACAAGATAGAACGGAGGAAATCTAACAAGGAAAAGCGGGGTTTTAATTATTTTCCTTATGTATTATTTAATAGTGAAATTTATAACTTCGAGGAAATAAAGATATATCAATATTATGTAAAACCACGAGAGAATAAATATGATCATCAATAATTGTTATCACTGCATGATAAGAACGTAGTGTTTATAAGACAACGGTTGTACAGTCAAGTGATTTGGTAGAGGTCCCCCTTATCAACAAGGTTTTCCACCCGATTAAGAGTATATACTTTATTATATAGAATATATTTTATATATTCGATCGATTCTGGCATCCGGGTCTGCTGTACAAACTCCGTAAATTCTTACCTTCTACTTACTTCCTTATTATCAGTTCCTACCTCAGTAATAGAACCATTAAAGTAAACCACAATTCTTCCTACTCTTCCCTCTTTACCCAGTCTACCGGTGTTTCTCAAGGTAGTATCCTGGTTCCCATCCTGTACACGATATATACAGCAGACATCCAAACCCATCCAAGCACTGTCCTCCCTACGTACGCGGATGACACATGTGTGTTATCAGTAAATAAGGATCCATTTGTTGCATCTCAATCTCTTCAATCCCATATCTCAATCTTTCAAGAATCGTGCCAAAATTAGAGAATTAAAATAAATCCTAACAAATCCCATCAAATTACCTTCACCCATCGTCGTAAACATACGAATTCCTGCCCTACTGTATCCTTTAATAATATTCCACTGAACCCTATCGAACATATATGTTACCTAGGGCTCCATCTGGACAAACGTCTCACTTGAAATCCTCATACAAGACTGAAAAGACAAGTAACCGCTCAACGTTTTCGCCTACTTTAACATTTACTGGACATACCCTCTAAGCTCCAAAAGACTCATTTACATGACATACGGAGTTGAGCTTTGGGGTTCTACTAAACCATCCAATTCATCTCTTATCCAATCCTTACAATCCAAAATCCTTCGTAAAATCCTCAAAACTCCTTATTATGTCACAAACAAACTCATCCATCATGATCTTAATACCCCATATGTTGCTCATTTGACACAAACTTGATACCTATAATTCCATGACAAGCTCCATACACACTTGAATCCGCTAGTCTCTCAACTTGCTTCCCATACTATTCCTGATAAACCTCCGAGGCGTCTGAAAAGAAGATGGCCTCGAGACCTTTTACTATAGAACTTTATTGGAGTGCTACCGATGGGCAGTTTCTCCACAAGTGTTTTTCATGTCATATTGTTCATATTAGCACATTTACTTGTAATGTTATCATAGTTGTAAATATCAATAAATTAAATTTTAAAAACAAAAAAAGTATTTTATAGAGGCTGAGTGATCACAAGGAGGGTCTGCATATCCCGCAGGGTCCATCCGTGGCTGTTAACATATTGAACAATTTATCTGCCACAGCTGGATTAGGAGCAGGGGACATTTAGCCCAGCAACTCAGTACTATATATATATATATATATATATATATATATATATATATATATATATATATATATATAATAATAATAATAATAAGGCTTAGTGAACACGAAGGACCACTAACCAAACCCAAATCCGCCAGATCACTCTTAACGCAATCCTCTCACCTTATCCTCGGTCGCGTTATATAATTTCCTATATTCCCCAATGGTATCATCCTTTTTTGGACCGAATATTCTACGTAACACTTCATTTTCGAATACCTCAAGACGTTGTTCATCCGTAAAGAAGAACTCTATACATAATCTTACATAATTATAAGATAATTCATGAATTACAGACATAATCAGCAATCGAATCTACCACAGATATTTCAGTTACATATATGAATAAGTAAAAATCTATTAAAATATGAGTACTTACAAGGTATTGTTTTGATATATTGAATATTTTGCATTTAATAAAAAATGCTGATAATAAAAAATGATATTTTTTTATTTTATGGTTGTTTTAAAGGTAAAGAATAATAATTGATAGTTTGTATGAAATATGTTTGTACATTGTTTCGCTGCATTCTATCTAATGATTTAAATAAAAAAATTTTTTTAATTATTTTATTGAATTATACAACTGTAATATATACATCTAGTACAAAGGCTGTATGAATAAATAAATGCATGAAAGGACGTGTAGAGGCACTACCCATTGGCAGCACTCTAATTACATTTCTATTATAGAAGGTCTCGAGGCCATCTTCTCTTCAGACGCCTAGGAGGATTGTCCGGGATGGAATTGGAACCAAAGATGGAAAGTAGTGGGTTTGGATGGGCCTGGAGTTTATTATGGAATGATAGGTATCTGGAATGGGCTAAATCGGTAACATATGGAACGTTCAGGTCATTATGGATGGTTTTATTTGTGACAAAATAAGGAGCGTTTAGGATTTTGCGAAGGATTTTGATGATACGAGAGGCATTTGATGGTTTGGTGGAGCCCCATAGTTCAATTCCGTAAGTCCATATAGGTCTTATAACAGTAACATAAATAAGTCTTTTGTAATTGATTTGAAGCTTTGAGCGTTTGTCTAGTATGTGTTGAAGTAGTCGGAAGCGTCGAGCTGTTTCTTGTCTTTTCAGTCTTGTGTGAGGGTTCCAATTTAAATAAATGAATTTTGAAAACAAATGCAATACTTTGTGTAATGGCTTAAAGAAGTCATGAACTTGTTATAGCTTTATAATTCAGCAATTTTAAAAATATTTATTATTTATAATCGAATGGAAACCGAAAAAAATATATGAGAACACACTATATAGAAAACTATATATAGCAGTAGCAAAAAAGATATACATAAACATGACAGTTTACATAAACAGAAATGGTAGGAATAGAAGGAAATATAAAGAGTAAAAGATCAATTGTGGAATAAATGATAAGAATGGAAGGAAATCTAGAAGATAATTAAACATAGGAACACAACAAGAGGATGATTTAGTTATTAAATATAATGATTACCATGGTGTTAGTAAAATTGATAATACTAATACAAAAAAATAGTAAAATTACAAACAAATATGAATTTATTACAAAATATAAATATTTATAATTTAACAGATCGAACAAGACAAAAGACTGAACACAAAGTAGTTGCTTGCGATCCGTTGCTAGGCAACGCCCATTTAATAATACGCCACTAAGTTTTTATATCATAAAGGCTTTTAAAAATTAATTTAAAAAAATCATATTCAACAACCATACAGGTTTGAAACGATATGTACGGAAAACATTCCACAATTGTTTAAAGTAACATAAAAATAATTGTTTTTTCCTCATCTATGGGTCTAAAGTTCATTATAGTAAAAATTTGTTGAGAGTTTTAACAACCAATCAAATTTTGTTATATTGTTTGTTTGTTCATTTAACGTCACTTTATGCTGCTATGGCTAATCGGACGATGCTACAGTGGGAGCTCTAAATTTTGCCTATCCAGGTTTTATTAGGATAGGGATTTTTAACGAATACCTGACATCGTACAGGCTCGGGACCCCCGTTTAACGTCCCTTCCGAAGGACGGCGTAACTAAGGATTTTTTACTCCCTTTAAAAAATCCTAGGGCCACCTGCCGGGCTACGAACCCGCGATCTTGGGTTTAGTAGTTTGTTACGCTAACCACTAGACCACAGGTCGCCCATTCATATTGTGCCATATGAAACAATTTCGGCCAATCATGTCAACATTACACTGATAATTGCATTGGGTCACTATGACAACACTTAGTGAGCTTGAAAATATACCCCACCACGACTGTTCTTAAAACCCAATCGACGCTGGAAAAATGAAACTGGCAAATGGTACGATGATGTACCTGTTGGAACAAATACAATAAATGGATGGACCAAATCTGCTGCTGAGGCAATGTGCTTGAATGTAAAGGACAAAAAGATAACATATCACTCGAGTAGATCAACTCCTGTTAGCGAATTGGCAAAGAGTGGTTTTGAAGAACAACAATTGCTGAAAATTACTAGACAAAGCAATAAAAATTCTATAAAACCATACTTAAATCTCGATCAAGAACACCACAACAAGATCATAAATATTATGCGTGGTAATAGATCTTCTATAGTAGAGGCCAGCAACGAATCTAATGTTAAGTTAAATTTTAATAATTGGACTTTCAATAACTGTACTTTTATTAAGTACTCGTAATAAAAGCTCGTTGTTTGGTAACAGCCCTCAGCGTTCGGCTTCGGGCTGTTACCAAGGAACTAGCTTTCGATTGTTATAAAATTATCTCGTCTATTATCAATGTCCTAGGGATATTACTACTGCTAACAACAATTTTTCAGTTGCAATAAATAATTAATATAAACGAAAATATTAAAGTGAAACTTTCTTCCTCTTTATCACATCAGCTTTATGACTCAATACACTCCAAGATAAAAGCGAAGTGTAAACAAATATATTGCTGAGTTATATTAGAAATTGTTCAGCTCTTAGCTCACTAGTAATAAATAGAAATCAATTCTACATATAAACAATCAATTTATTTTCAAGTAGAAATTTATTTAATAATTTATATTTTAACTCGTTACATACATCTAAAAATATCTCTTACCTGGGACGATTGCCAAGCGTGAGGGTTCTAGGAACACAGTTGCGATACACACCAATATTTACTCTTCAATTCTAAATTTATCCTTCGGAGTGTTAGTGTTTAGAAAACGGACTGTAGTCAATGATAAGAAGTTTTTTCTATATTTGAACAGATTACTTTGTAAAAACCCTAAGGTTAACAATAATTTTTTATCAAATATCAAATTAGCAACAATCACTAAAACGTGCTAATTAAAAAAGTTATATTTTAATGCGTAATTTCCATCTAACTTAATACGGTCAACTAATGATTATCCAAGAGAAAAAAGCTATATGTATAAAATAATTGTATTTTTCTTTTTTCACAAAAGGCTGAGCATAATCTAAATAAGATAAGGATGAAAATCGCCCGGGTGGAGGTAAAAAAATTCTCTTATACAGGGAGAACTTTTTATTGGAAAGCCGACGTTTCGACCAACATTGCAGGTCTTCTTCAGACCGGAAACGATTGCTTTCCAATAAACAGTTCTCCCTGTTTTTCTTGTACACTTTTTCTTGTATACATGAAATTGTGTTGATTTTCTTGTTCTCCACCTAGGCCATTTTTTCCTCATATATATATCTTACGGTAATTGTACACTCTTGGGAAATGTACACTTTTACCGTAAAATGTGTGCATTTCCCAAAAAGTTAGGTATATGTGAACTGAATATAATGCATATGTACATTTCCAGGCAAATGTGTACTCTTGCCTTCACGTTTTGGTAAATGTATACTCTTACCTTCATGTTTTAAGAAAAGTTGGAATACAAATAAATTAAAAATGTTGTTGCAGTAAAAAAATATTTATTTAAATAAACATAATACAAAAGGCTTTAATAACGAAAATTATTAAAGAATGAGAAAACATACTTTTCTTTGCATATTATATAATATGTCGTAGGTTATGATCCCAATATTCATAAATACAATTTTCGTCCTAGTTTTTCTGAACCGATACGATGGGAATCAAACAAATAATAATAAAAACATACATTTCTTTATTATAACAGTTAAATTTTATAAAACTATAAAGGAACATATGAAAATTTCATAATGAAAAAAGTTTTATTTATTTGAGCAAGAATTGCTATTGTGGCACTTGGAATTACATAATATTCCAGCATTTTTACAACTGCATTTTTTTGAGGAACATGTTCCTTTACAGATGCATCTTTTAAAATCGTATTTTGTATGCTCACATTTACCAAAACGACATGGTCATTGTGAATTCAATGTCCCTGAATATTAATATAATGTCCCTTCTTGGAAATTGTAAATGTTAGTTGAATGCACATTACCCTAACGAGGAGGCAAATGTGCACATTTACCGGAAAATGTGTACATATCTATATTTTTTATCTACTTTTACTGTTATATATATATATATATATATATATATATATATATATATATATATATATATATATATATATATATATATATAAGGTCAACTAATATTATTCAACATATAATCTTAGAAACTTTATTTTTAGTCAAATTTTGTACGACTACGACTCGGCTTAATAAAAAATTATATTTTTTTTAAGATTCAATTTTCTTCATACACAAAAAACCAAAAAACAGAAGAATTTTTATTCGCTTGAATTAATATATTTTAGATAAAACCTTAACTACCTCAAGTCTACCTAACGGCGGACAAAATCACATTTTACAAATTATACAACAGTTCATTAAATATTTACAAAAAAAAAATGTCCTAATCTTATTGAGAAATAAATAGTACATAATATACTTATATATAACTAAATTAAGTTTGTTTTAAAGTTCCCAGATTCACTCAGCTAAATATTGTTTCATACATAAGTGGAAAAATTCCAACTAAAAACCTTAAGTCTCTAAACTAAAACAGGAAATAAAAAATAAAAAATTATTGTTTTAGTTTAGAGACTTAAGGTTTTTAGTTGGAATTTTTCCACTTACGTATTAACATTTATTTGATGTCTCTGTTTGAGCGTTCCCTTTTTCAATAAATATTGTTTCGTTTATTCATAATAAACAAATCAATATTTGGTTGTTATTGGTGTGGTTTGTTGCTGTTGGTGAGAAACTGACAAAGGGGTTGTGGAAATCAAATTAGTGTACTATGTTGTCAATGTGCATTATAATTAGAATTTAATAATTAAAATGATTAAAAAATAATATAAACGAATATTAAAACACAATTATTTTAAAATGGAACAAATAAAATTATCTATTACAATATAAAATAAAAATAAAATTGCAAATTAATAATAAGTTTTACAAACATTACCAATACTATTTATTAATCGGCAAAAAGTACAATTTACTTTTTATCAAGACTTGACAAAAAATTTGTCCCAAAGATTCGATATTCACCAGTCTCTACCGATATCGATAATATATCGAAAGAAAAATATCGTTATCGAAAGAAAAATATCGATACCATATCATATAGAACCCTAGCCATATCAGCATAAAATTGCGTTAAATGATTAAAAAAACAGTCAGTTTTCAAAAGTGTGTTACAGTGACATAAGTCAGTATTTCTGTGCTAATCCAGTAAAATTATAAAATAAAAAAAAAAGTATTCTAATCTCAGTTATTTACAAGTTTGGTTAACTCTTTACATTTTGTCCGAGAAAGGAAAACAACAAGACTCTAACTCATTCACTCCGCTGCAAACATTTTATATCTACGTTTTCCTCAAGTTATTTACGTTTTGAATAATTACAGTTAATGTCTATCGAGCCATTTTTTAACGACATAATCAAGCAAATCTATATCGTATAAGATACGAGAATCAATAAAAAAAGCTCCTTAGAATCGAAAGGCGAATATTAAGAGGAATTTAAAATAATATCAGTGGGGAGCTACCGATTGAGATCGAATAAAAATATATACGAAAGGACAGAGGACTTTTAAAAACTACTAAACTATAATGAAGTTTTTACGGGCACGTGGTGAGGATGGACCCTACGAGGTTGAGTTAGGAAATATTCAATAAGATATAGAAAGTGAAAAAGCCAGTGGTTATGCGAGTGGTTTTGTTAAGCAGCAAAAAAGAATAACTTAAGACTTGGAATTGGTGATGAGGACCCAGTGGACAGTCCTCTGTCCAGACAACCGAGAGAGATTTAGGAGCTGACTGAAAAATATCACGGTTCTTGTGGAGGAGAGAACGAAAAAATGGCATGGGGGATGGGCGGAGGAGAGAAGAAAGAACGGATGGAAAATAGGATATCTTAATATATATATATATATATATATATATATATATATATATATATATATATATTTCACTATATATGCATATATACATATATTTTATTTATGGTTCTTTTGATTATTTTTTAAAATATTTTAAATATAACGCGGGCGACCCGGGTTCGAATTCCGGCCAAGACAATCTTTTCTCTTCAAAATAAAAATATTTGAAAAAAAATTCAAAGAACCATAAATAAAAAATATTTTATATATATTATATAAATACAGTCGTGGTCATAGAAATTGCACAACCTATGATTGTTACCTTTTTGTTCCTAAATGTGTAAACAAATAGTAGGATTGTATTTGTTTACCTACTAGTATTAGAGTGAGATGGAATCAGTGACTCATAGTTTAGTTGTGCCCAGAGTATCCAATATTAAGCACCTATTTCTTATTATTATGTCCAAGAGACTGAGTTTCAAACCAGTCTAATGAAGAAAAAGTTAAAATAGTGAGCAAACAAAATAAATGTTTGCTGAAGCTGGACTTTCTTCGCGTGAGATAGCAAGGAGGGTGAGGTGCTACCAATCCACTGTGCTAAGAATAATAGACAAAAATCTTTCCTGGGGAGCTACCGAGCGAAAGAAATGGACTGGCAGGAAAAGGAAGACAGATTAGTGTTTAGATCGCATGATGATGAGATTATCCTTAGAAAATCGCTTCAAAACTGTTAAAAAAATTACTAAAGATCTACCAGATATCAATTTAGCAGAATTAAGTTTGTGAAATAGTTGGCAAAAGATTGAGAGAAAAAGGTTTATGGACAAGGAAACCAGCCATAAAGCCATTTCTGAACAAAAAAATTAAACATTCTCGCCTTAAGTGGGCGCGGAATTTTAAAAATTGGACATCTGATGAGTGGAGGAAAGTAATGTTTTCAGATGAGAGTAAATTCGATATCTTCAGTTCTGACGGTGTTCCATACGTAAGACGTCGGCCAAATGAAAGATTTGACGAATCCTGTACTAAAAAAACAGTGAAACATCCGGCAAGTGTCTTGGGATGTTTTTTCTACTTTGGAATTGGCAAAATAAACTTCATAGATGGGACGGTTAATGCAGAAAAATATTTTAAAAATTTGGAAGGGAGTTTGATTCCCTCAATGAATTCCCATCTTACACCCTGCGAGACTTCATTTTTCAAGATGATTCTGCTCAGTGCCATAGAGCCAAATCGGTAAGTTAATTATTTATTTATTTTAAAAAATGTATTAGCTGTAAGATAAATTATTTTGTATTGTCTTTACCATTGTGTTTTTGGATAGGTAAAGCAGTTTCTAACAGAAAACGAGATCTCCACGCTGCCATGGCCAGGCAATAGACCTGATTTAAATCCTATAGGAAACTTGTGGATGATCATGATAAAACAAATGAATATTGCAAAGCCTAAGAATAAAGAGGAGCTAAAACAGGCAATCGAAAAGGTGTGGAATGAGGAGTTTAGTGACGTAATCATAAAAAATTTGATCGACTCGATGCCAAAGAGGATCGGCTCAGTCAGGGCTAATGGCGGTTCGACAAAATACTAGTTTATATTAATATTTCAATAAATGTATTTTTTTATGTTTTTATACAATTTTTCCAAATAAATTCATATGAGTACGTAAAAAACAATTTTTTTCTTAAATTTCTCGTTAACACTAAACATTTTATAAATATTATTTATTTTTTGTTTGGGTTATAACCATTTTTCACGCCTGATAACATACTCTTTTCCTTTGCAAAACATTTTAAAATTATCAAAAGGTAAGAACAACATTGCTTTAAGGAGTTTCAGTAAGTTTTCAAAGTTTTTTCTGGCGACGTATCGTGACTGTCTCATATTCATGCCAATTTGATGAAGAATAGTTACTAAAGCATTATTCTTTCAAATACCTTCCAATACTAACATTATATGTAATTATTATTAATTAACTAATCTTACAATGTTTGAAGATCTTACGATATCTGACAATAAATGATATCTATATTCAGACACCCCGTTTGCTGCTGCTTTTAACAAGTTAAGGCAATGTTATTTCCTCAGCTCGCCGTTAATAAGGACAAAACAACTCACTGTAAATGTTCCCTTATCGGGCGAACGGCGTGTTGTTTTTTTAATAACGAGTAGCGATATATCAGGAATGCCAGTGCCGCTGATAGGAGTATTGTCGCGATAGCCACTCGCGGAGATAGGTGGAGGAGCAACTTCGCACTCTCCCGTTTTCCTCTTCGGCGGGGTCGACGAACCTTCGAGTCCCGTCTAGGGGCGGACATTTCCTCAATGAGTCCCTTCTGCAGTAGCGTTACGTAAACTCACTTTCTACGAGAGGAAACTCCGACATTTGGGTCAAGGTCTCAGATTGGAGTCTCGTGTGTGAGATCGTTTTTACTCTCTTCTTTCCGGTTCAAGTAAATCTTGCTGTTCCTCATTCCCCCGTTTCAGCCCACTTCTTCTTTTCCCCATCATTTAAAAGGTGTCCTGAATCATATTTCATAGTTATCCTTATCTATTTATGAATCGCAGTACAAAAAGGACGGCGATGTTTCATCACAGGATAATCTATTATGTATATACGTGAGATATAATTACATTTTAATGCTATGAACCTCTATATCTATCCCTAATACGATTTGTATCAAATACAGGTTAAAAAAAATAACGAAGAATTTCGGTTTTCGCTGTTGTGCGAAGCCTCACTGCATTTGAAATATGCAATCAGTCACAGAGTTGCTGGATTGTTTGTTTGTTCATTTAACGTCACTTTATGCTGCTGTGGCTAATCGGACGATGCTACAATGGGAGCTCTAAATTTTGCCTATCCAGGTTTAATTAGAATAGGGATTTTTAACGAGTACCTGACATCGTACAGGCTCGGGACCCCCGTTTAACGTCCCTTCCGAAGGACGGCGTAACTAAGGATTTTTTTCTCCCTTAAAAAAATCCTAGGGTCACCTGCCGGGCTACGAACCCGCGATCTTGGGCTTAGTAGTTTGTTAAGCTAACCACTAGGCCACAGGTGACCGTAAGAGTTGCTTGATTATAACATTAAAAATGGCTCGATAGAAATTGATTGTAATAATAGTTCTTCTTCTTCTTTCGCAATACCCTTTTGTGCCCCTCAGCGTAGGGAAGCCTTTAGCCATTTGGAGGCTATTCGCTGAGTTTCTTTGAATCAAATTTACTCTCTTAAGGGTGATTATCCCAGCAAGAAAGGCCCCGTAACCTCGGGACACTGGTTGTTTTGCTGTACTCTCAAAACTTGAGTCTTCCCAGGGAAGGTGGCCCTGAGGTGTGTACTGTACATGACCTTATGTCAGAATAATTGTCGAGTGTACGGTTTTGTTTTGTGCAGCCGTGTGCTGAACTGGGGAGTCCGGGGGTTCGTTAATACCCACTAGCCTGGCAAATAGACTAGCCCCTGCGGAAGTAATAATACAGAAGACTAAAAAATTAAAATAAAATCTTTGCAGTCTGGCCAATGAGTTGAAATGACAATTTAATCCGAGGCTAAGGTAAAAAATAAAGTAAATTAATCTTTTAATCAACCAAGATTAATCAAATATTTTTACGATTTGACGGAACTAATCCCGTGCTAACACAGAAATCATACAGCGATAAAGCAATGTTAAAAATAATCAAGGATTAAAAAACTATAACAAAAAACGTCAAATTTCTTAGAACCTTAGAATTCAGACAGTAAGTCAATAAGATCTCCAATACTTGCTCATACAACCCATTTATCAATATTGCAGTTGCTCTGAAAAATCCTTCTGCTTTCATAGAAATTCACATCTTTCATTTTTTTAATCTCCTGTAAAAATTTTAAGAATTGGGTTTTAATAGGTTTGACATAACAGGCTTTATAATAGGTTGGGGAAATAGAAATCCATTATTTTTGCATGGAATTCAAAACTTTATTAAAGATGTTTCGGATTGTCCGACTTGGGTCAAATATGCACCGTTTGTAGTATAATTTGTTGATATTTTAAGGTAGCTTCATAATGCCTCCCTCATAGAAGTCTTGGTTCTTATTGGCAAAAAACTCTTGTCATCGATTTTCACAATCTTCTCTTGTCATTAATCCCAATTTCTTATCACTCAGGAAGTTTTGCAATGCGAGAAAAAGGCGGTAATCGCTTGGTGCCAGGTCCGGACTATATGGTGGATGCATTAAAAACATCCCAACCAAGCTCCCAGAGTTTCTGGCGAGTCACTACAAACGTGTGTGGCCTTGCGTTGTCCTGATGGAACACAACACCTCTTCTGTTGGCCAATTCTGGCCGTTTCTGGTCAATCGCTAACTTCAAACGGTCTAGTTGTTGACAATAGAGATCTGAATTTAGTGTTTGGCCATACGGAAGCAACTCATAATAAATGATTCCCTTCAAGTCCCACCAAATACACATCAGAACCTTTCTGTCCGTTAGTCCTGGTTTGGCCACCGTTTGAGCTACTTCACCACGCTTTGACCACGATCGTTTTCTTCGCAGATGGAAATTCAACCCATCATGTTTTTTTGGTGTTAATTGGTGTGGCACCCAAACATCGAGCTTCTTTTTGAATCCAGCTTTGTGTAGATGGTTTAAAACTGGTCGATCTTGAGTACCTGGGCGATACTACGACTACTAACATGCCGGTCAACTTCGATTATTTCTGTGATTTCATCGACATTTTCGACGACGGGCCTGCCTGTGCGATGTGCATCTCTAACATCAAAAATGCTTGAACGGAATCGACGAAACCAAAATTCCACGTAATTAGCTGTTACAGTGTCGCCGCCATAAATACCATTTACAATTTCAGGCCTGGCTTGCATTTTCGCCGTTTTCAAAGAAAAACTATAAAATGTATGGAATTTTCTCTTCGTTGACTTCTATTGTTAACACCCTATAACTCACAACTGAATGGAACAAACAAAAAACAACCAAAGAATTTTCTTAGTTTGAAATGTCACCTTGACAACGAGCATAAATTTGCAATTGTTTGATCGATACTTTACGAGATATCGATCACTACAGGCATCTAATAAGTACAGTGCAGAGAAGTGATTTATCCAAGCTCAGCAGCAGATACCTTTCCCTCAATTAAGAGTACTCACTTTATAAACACTGAGTGAGCCCCAGGAGGTTTGTCATATCCCAAAAGATCCAATCAAGGCTTAAATAATTTATCAGTCACAGCCAGATTTGAACCCGGAACTTTCAGCATAGCAACATAGCGCACTATCTACTGGGCTACTTTGCTTCTTACTATGAGGAAAATGCATATGCTGTTTTATGTAAAATGCATACATGAACAGTGGTGCATAGTTAGTAATAAATAATTAAAACTTGTTTATTGACGGATGAATATTCTTTTTAATATAGTTTTTTTTATTTCGCCGTTCACTCATTCAGTTGCATCCTTTTAAAATAAGTTATTATAGTTGTTATCAGACTTTTTCTTCTTTCCTTGTTCCTTCGCTGTTAATAAAATTTGTGTATATATATAGTATTTGTTTTCTTCCTTTGTAATTATTGTTATCTTCTTTATATATTTCTTTTAACTTGTTATTGGTAGCTTACTCACAATATATTAGTTAATTAAATAAATTGTAAATGTATTTTAATCTAAGACACTACATCTCAAATTTTGTATTATTATTATTCCAAAGGGCCTTGTCCCAGATTGAATATAGACTTTCTTCTTCTTCCTCCCCTCGATGAGGCCAGCCGAGGACCACGTGCCAATTTCAATTCTTCCGAATTGGCTTTTTACTCTTCCGTCCTTTCCGATATTCCTTCATCCTTTCACTATGGTGTTTCTTTCTGTCTTCAGACCATCTCACCCCAGGTTTCTTTTTCACTCTTCCCTGGAATCCTTCCACACTCAAGATCTTTCTAAAAATCTCTCTGTCCATAGTGTCGTCTTCCCTTATATTGTTTCTTTCCAAATCCTTGTTTACCTCTCGAATCCCGCTAATTGTTGACTTTTTCTCCCAAAGGTACTTGAAAATCTTTTTGTTAATCTCGTATCATCCATTATGAAAACATGTCCAAAATATAAGTCTCCTTTTTTTTATCGTTTCTGTTATGTTTTCTACGTCAATGTATATTTCATCATTAGATCTTAATTTCTATACTTCTGTGGTTTTCATTAAATATAGACTTTATTTAAACAAATAGTCTAATAAAAAACCGATAATATTGGAAAAACAAGAAAAACGGATACCAAGACAGAAAACAGCCATACACCTCCAAGGAAATAATAAAAAAAATAAAGAAAAATAACAAGTAAAGAAATACTCGAAATAAACTAATAAAATAAAATAAGAAAAGTAAGGTAAAGTAAGAGGAAGGAGACATTTACTAAAAGTTGAGCAGAAACAGGAGCAGCTATTCCACAAAAAATATTGAAGACATTTGATCAAAATGAATATTTCATACAATGAAGTCAGTTATGTACGTACGATAACATACTGAAACTGAGGAAAAGGGGACCTTTATTTAATTAATCGACATAATACAATTAATCAAAAATTCAAACAATTGATAATAACAAATCAATAATTGGTTCGAAACCTCTGGGTTTTAATTAATTCATATTATAAAGATCCAACTCTTCAATTTTTTAAGTTTGGTTACGATAAACCGGAAATATACGGAAAATATATCATGAGGTATTTAATTTTTTTATTTTTTTATTAACAGCGATTTTTTTCAATAAGTTAACTGAGATTTTTTAATATGTTATCATAAGATCTTTTAATATGTTATCCTTTTTTAATATTTTATCTTGAGATTTTTTTAACTTATTGCTATATTTGAAAAGGGTTTTATTTCCAACAAAGGAGCAGGGTACCTCACTGCGTAGAGTGCATAATTGCTATGCTGGAAATTCCGGGTTTGAATCTAAGTATTGCAGATAAATTGTTTAATGTGTTAACACCCACGGATAGACCCTGAGGGATCTACATACTATCCAAGGGCTCACTCAGTCTCGATAAAGTGGGTACCCTTAATTTTGATAGATAACTGGTAATTGAGCGTGATGTCGGACAATCACATTACTGCACAACAGTTATCCCAGAAACGGTGAACCGAATAACCTTCATGGGCTTTAGGGGCAAAGGTTTTTAAAATTGTTTTCCAACATTTCTTTATAGGCCAGTGGCCAGGTACTTGAAGGTCGCAATAAATTGATGAGAGCTGAATTTTTGATATGTTGTAAGGGCCTGTCTGACTAGTGGAAATCCAAGTTTGCTACCGAAAAAATCGGATGGAAAAACTTTTGGTGATTTATTAGATTCTGATTTACGTCCCTTTGAAAACTGGTAATTTTTCCAAAAAATCCAAATTTAAGTTTTAGCCGACTTTCGTGAGGAACATCGGCCGAAGGAGTGATCCTACGATGAAAGTCATGGGAAATGAAGCTGTAGTATATTTAATTAGCTTTAATTTATTATTTCAGTTTTTGGCCTATATCTCCTAACCGGGGCGTTTTGATAAAAAACTATGTTATGTACGTATATCCATATTTAACGTAGACTAAATTTTCTATAATTTGAGCCCAAATGCAGCTCTGTAGCTTTAATAGATTCTGAGTTACACCTCTTTGAAAATTGGTAGTTTTTTCCAAAAAAGTCCAAATTTTTAGTTTTGGCCTACTTTTTGGTCTAATTTTTAGTGTTTGGTCTTTCTTGAGGAACACCGGCCGAAGGAGTGATTCTACGATGAAAGTCAAGGTAGTAAATATAATTATCTTTAATTTAAGCACAGACTTAGGCCTGTGGCTGTAACAGAATCTGAGTTACGCCGTTTTGAAAATTGGTCATTTTTTCACACCCACTTTCCCCGATTTTCCTTTTTTTTAATTAACAAGAAAATTAAAACACCTACAGGCCTCGTTATGTGCTTAAATTAAAGATAATTAAATTTACTACAACTCAATTTCAATTGTCTTTCATTGCGGTTGGATTCAGATTGTAGCAAATTTAATCTAATTTAAAATGGTTACCCATGTTTATTTTTTTTAAATGCACCGATTATGAAATACATATAAAAAACTGAAATAACTCCAAAAATGTCGAGGATTTTCGGTCACCAAAAGTTTTTCCATCCGATTTTTTCGGCAGCTAACTTGGATTTCCACTAGTCAGGCATGCCCTTTTACAACATATCAAAAATTCAGCCCTCTTCAATTTATTGCAACCTAAAGCCCCTTTTTGGTACCTGGCCGCTTATTAGTGGATGATAAATAACAATTACATCAACTTAAACTTAAATTTTAGTTTATTAAAGCGTTCGTTAACAACTATAGATATTT
Source organism: Troilus luridus (assembly GCA_964056705.1). NCBI lineage: Eukaryota > Metazoa > Arthropoda > Insecta > Hemiptera > Pentatomidae > Troilus > Troilus luridus. The sequence continues at coordinate 11,165,680 of OZ057417.1, read as the reverse complement.
AATTAATAAATTAATTTTAATTAGTCTTGATTATCAAGAGTCTACTAATCATCATAAACGTTCTTTCAAAAATTAAATACATTCGTGAAAATATACGATAGAATTAAGGAAAATACGTGATAAAAATATATCGTCATGAGATTTTCTAAATGAAAAAAAAGCGTTTACATAACACACTTGTATAAGCAATACAAAATTTGAATTTTAAATTTCATCGTTACAAGGTCTTCTCAAATTTCGAAAAATTCAGTCGTTGACATATTTTTATCCCAAGTATTAAAATCTGCATCAGGCGTAGTAATATTAAAATTCTAGATTAACAGATACGTACGTCATATATTACAAAGATTTTACGGAAGATATTCATAATATAAGTATTGTTAACGTAATACGATACACGTTATGTACGTATTAAAAACATACATATATATTTATTTATTGAAATTCGCAACTGTATTATAATAATAAAACAAATAAATAGAATTCATAAAATGTAGTGGCATCGGATAAAGCCAAATAGACTTATTTGAGTCCTCCCCCCCCCCTAATACTCAAATAACAAATTCAACTTAGATGGTCACTAGGCCATCTTCTTTACAGGGTTCGAATCCCGGCCAGTACAAATCTTTTCTCTTCAAAACATAAATAATTAAGGATTTTTGATAGAACGATTAGGTACGAGAGGAATTCGATTGTTCAGTGGAGCCCCAAAGCTCTACTCCGTAAGACTAAAAATAGGTCTAATTATAGTCATGTATTTAATTGAGTCTTTTGTATTTAATGGGGAGCTTGGGGCGATTGTCTAGTAATTGTTGAAGCAACCAGAAACAGCGTGTATGTTTTTAAATTTATTTTTTTTTACATGCTATATAATCATTTAAATATATATATTTTTTTTAAACAACCATCATTACACCATGGCTTCAGATAAATGGACTTAAGGGCATTGTTTGCGCATATCAGCTTTGTACATATCTATTATGAATATTACATATATGCTAATATGACACGTTTATTAAAGCGGACACTTATATAAACAATAATTTTGAAGTAAAATAGTTTCATTATGCAAATTTAAAACAAATACCCAATCTGTATTTAAGATATTTGAAGGTTTCGTTATCCTAACATGTAATTAGTTATCAATCAGTCAGATGTTTCAGTTTGTTTGTTAAACGTCACTTAATGGTGCTAAGGCTAATCGGACGATGCTACAGTGGGAGCTTTAAATTTTTGCTTATCCAGGTTTAATTAGGATAAAGATTTTTAACGAGTACTTGACATCGTACATGCTTGAGACCCCCGTTTAACGTACCTTCCGAAGGACCATACCCATCCCTTTGAGAATCCCAGAGCCGCCTATTAGGCTATGAAACCGCGATGGGCTTAGCAGGTTCGATTTTTTTTTGTAAAATCGTAGCATCAGATCGTTGTAATGCCAGAAACAAAGATGAAGTGATTTTGAGTTTGTTTTTTTCAGTGTTAAACAGAGCTCTATAGTTAAAAGAGTTATTAAAATATACAGACATACACTAGATTTATATATACCTTTTTATATTTTTTTATGTATTCCTTAAATCGAAACATTAGAATAATTAATAGCTTATTTTAGTTTTTACAACAAAAGAAGTACTTAGATCCGGTGCTAGGCAACGCCGATAAAATATTATATTACAAAAAACTTTTATATTATTTAGAGAGATTACAATTAATACCAAACGCTAAATTGCTTATATAAATAACCATCACAAGATATTGATGAATGAATTTTACAAGGAATGAATATTAAAAATAAGAAGATAAATTGAATTTTACAACTATATTAAAATAATACAAGTTAATAGAATGATTTGTACATATTAGCGAAAGACAGGTAGAGAAACTACCCAGTGGCAGTACTCGAATAATAAGTTAAACTTACGTCACTAGGCCATCTTCTTTTCAGACGTCTCGGAGGATTATCAGGAAATTAAGAGGTTGCTAGATTTGAATTTAGTGGGTTTGAGTGGGAATAAAGTTTGTCATGAAAAGATTGAGATCGGGTTCGGGCCAAATCAGCAACAAATGGGACATTAAGGATTATTTTGTTCGTTACAAAGCAAGGACAAGAATATTTAATTCTGTTTTGTACGAAATTCACTGATAGTGTTTCAATGATTTTTCTCATGTTTTTATTATATCTAAAAAAATAACTAAATTGACTAATGGGAGTGGAGCGGCTCAGTGGTAGAGCGGTGAATCGCCATGCCCGCTGCTGGATCATATAAGATCTGAGGCCTAAGGGGGCTCACCCATCCTCTATAAAGGAGTGCACAAAATAAGGGGGGGATCTGGCGGTTGAGCGTGATCTAGGACAAATCACATCCTTGCACCACCCTTGTCCAAGAAACAGTAGTCACTACGATTTACTGAACCCCAGACCCATTCACGGGATGTAATGGTACTGGTTTTTTTAAATTGAGTAATACCTAAACATCTGTGCACTAATTAACATAGCTTTTATTAAATAGGACATTTTCTGACATATACATTTTTTTTCCTTTCAATATTACTGAAATAATTAATTTTGATGTATGTCTTTCATAGATATGACAACCACGCATTATTTGTCTAAATGCCTGTTCTTATCCGTGTATTGAACATGTGCTGTCATTAATTACATAGAATCTGTGTAAGTATGATATGTTCAAGTAAAACGAGTCAGTTTGTAATTTGTAAAAGTGGATTTTATAAATTTATAATTGTTGGTTGCCAGTTTTGGAATAAACGTATGTAAACTAGGGGATGATTAAATACAACGTACATGTTGACATTTCTAGAAAAACCGCCAGATTTTAAAGATGGAATCAATAATTTTCCAGTTCATTTCGTTACGGATATGCTTGTTTGAAATAAAGATATAATACTTAGTAAATCTGATATAATATGAAGCAGGCGATGTTAACCGTTATTAATCCTCCCACCTACGCCTCGGTCTACCCCTCAGACGTTTCCCAGTCGGTACAGCCCCTATTAGACCGAATATTCTACGTAACACTTTATTTTCGAATACCTGAAGACGTTGTTCATCCTTCAGCATTAGTGGGCAAGGTTTACATCCATAGAGAAGAGATGGAACGATAATTGTTATATAAATTCTGATTTTTAGATTTCTGAACAAAAGATGCGAGCTTAGTAATTTCGAGACCGAATAACAACCATTACCGCCTTTATTTACTCTTGAATTTCGTTTTTTCAAGTTACCATTGACCCTAAGTACTTAAACATCTCCACAACAACTTATTTCCTCCTACAACAATATCACCAAAATTTCGCCCTTTCCTTCTACTGACCATATACTTAGTCTTATCCGAATTTATTTCCAGCCCTATTTCCTTAGCAGCATTTATTAAAGTTTGTGTATTTAGCTTTATAGTTTCTTCGTCCTCACCCAACAGTACCAAATCGTCCGCAAACCCAAGCACGGATATTTTAATATTCAAGTTCAAATTCAAACCTCTTTCGTTGTGTATCACCTTTTCAATAACGTACTCGAGTGCTAAATTAAATATTACAGGTGATAGCGAATCACCTTGCTTTATACCTGAACAAACCTCAAACTTCTCCGAACAATTATTACCGATTCTAACCTTATCGAAAGTTTCACTCATACACATCCTTACCAGATTTACTAATTTCTTTGGTATACCCCGTTCAACCAATACGTTATACATAATCTGACGGTCGATAGAATCATAAGCTTTTTTAAAATCGATATAAAGCTGATGAACGACACCGTTGTATTCTAATTTTTTCTCTATTATTTGGCCTAAGGAAAATATTTGATCGGTAGTTAAACGGTTTCATCCTTTTTTGGACCGAATATTTTACGCAACAAATTACTCTTCAAAAACCTTAAGACTTTGTTCTTCCTTCAGCACTTCTGTTAAAATAATAAATAATTACCTGCCACAGCCGGATTCGAACCTGGGATCTCTACACACACTAAATATACCTACTAGAAACTAGAAAATTATACTAAATCGGATGATCGCAAACTGAAACGAAGTGGATCCTATCTTGGGGCACATTTAAACTGCACACTAGGCAATTCTATTGTTTATTCCTCCAAGAAAAGTAATTCAGATTAAATAGTTCTTCCTTTTCAAACAAGCTAAAAAATATGTCCTTATTTGACTCGAAATGTACAAACCATAGATAATTATTATGCAATTTCTACATAAGCTATAATTTTATAAATTATATGATTCTTGGTATTCCTGTCTCATTCGATAAATTCTTGTATTTCCTGTTCATTTAATCAGGATATGAAAGTAGATTTAAGAGTTTCTAATTGATCCAGTAAAGATACCAACGGTTCGAGTATTTCCCAGACACTGATATAATTTTTTTTTTATTTCCATCAAATTGATTAGTTTTGGTAAGCGATCTCTTAAGGCCTTGATTAAATAGTCTGACAGTACCCGGTATGTAATAAGTACACAGTGTATATGTTATAGTCTTAATATACAGTGTGTTGTTGCTTGGGCTAATCAGACGATGCTACAATGGGAGTTTGACTGCGATATGTACCACTACAACCCACGGAGTGTCTTGGTTCAGTACGTGATATAGACTGTGCTGTTTTTTGGTTAACGGTTGTGCAGGGAGGTGACACTCAACTGCCAGATCTGTTCCCCTTATTTTGGATACCCTCTGAATGGAGCCTGGATGAGCCCTAGATCCTATAGGAACCATCTCCGAACACTAACAGATAAAATAAAAGTCTGCCAGTGAGAACGGGGTTTGAAGGTTGAAAGATTAATGGAACGATGAATGGAAGAAGGTATAGGGTTCCAAGGGGACTAGGATCGGGTAAGGAAAGCTCAATCAAAAGCTGCTGTTCGGTGGAATGCTTATATACGATATAATATCGCATATAGGTACATCATGTGTTCAACAAGCTCACTAAAGTTATTCCGTCGTTCCAGCCATCTTCTAACACTACCTATCCATCCAAGCTCCTCGTCGCTTCTTTTATCTTTTTACACTTTGACTATGGTTGTGTTGACGTGAGGCATATGGTGGCCTCTCGATCAAGCTCGAGGACAGATTAAGGGGAATAATGAGTTGTTCGCTTCAATTTGTCTTCGACGGCCCGAGGAAGTCTCATGTGTCCCGCCTGTATGATGAGTTGAAGTGACCCTTCCCTTCTATCCGTAGACTCTATTTCCTAGGTTCTTACTTATATCAAACCATCAACTCACAACATCCATCTTATATCTGTAGTCTCCTACAATTCAAATCCTCTATCCAATCCCAGTGCACAAGATCTCGCCCGCTGATCTTTATATCCGTTCCCACAGAACCGAAAATTTTGAGCGTTCCATTCTAGCCCGTTCTATCTCTCTTTGGAACTCTCTTCCTCTCGATATCCGTCATGTGTCTTCTTTAACCTCATTTAAATCCAAACTTTTCCTACATCTTCTAAATTCCCAAACAGATGCTCTCTAATCAATAAAAATGAATAGCTATATTCAACATAATTGATTGATGAATTACTGTAAATATTCCACACTCATAATGATATTATTTTTTATATTATCAGATCCTATTATTTATTTATTTTTCTATTAGCCTATTTCTATTTATTGTAATTTGTCTGCTATTTTTTTTTGTATTACCTTTTCTAATTCACTATCAAAACATACCTTTTAATTTATATTTATTTTCAAGTTATTATGTAAATATTGTTTTATTCTAATAATGTAGCCCTTTGGCCTGATATTTTTTTTTAATTTTGTTCATTATTGTTATTCTTAATGGACTTAGTCCCAGAATAAAATTATTTTTCTATTCTATTCTATATGTAAATATTTATCTTGGAGGATTAGAAAAAATATATAAAAAAATATTACACGGTGATTGTTAAATACTTTTTTAAATATTAGAGCTATGTTTCAGATTTTAAATATGGTTTTATAATAGTATACATTTTTTTTTTAAATCTTCATAATTTTATTTTTCAAATTATGTTTTTATTAATTCATTAATACTCTTGACATTGATCTAATTAATTAACAAGAATGTTTAAAAACAATTCAGTAAGAAATTGTGTTTTTGCTACAATCATCTTATAACACAAGTGGACATTGAACATGAAAATAGTATCATTAAGTTCTAGAAATTGTTATTAAATATATCATTGAACAAGAAATCTGTTAAAAAATTATTTAATTAAATATTATTTAGCATAAACAATTGCGTGAATGCGTAAATTTTGCCTTGAAATACCCTAATTAGAACATCCTTTATCTCAGTGCTATAAAGATATTTTACTCAGTTCAAGAACATTTTTAATTCGATTTTAAATATTTGTATGAGGAAATGAATAGGGTGCAATTGAGAACGGAGAAATATTATTAAATGAACTATTTTTTAAAATGTAATTGAAAAAATCTCAGTCGCAAGTCTCTAAAATGCTGTAAAATTACTAGCTAGTCAACGTTTTTTAAATTCAGGAACCGTCAGGACCAAAAGAAAAATCACATCTAAGAAAATTGAGTGCAGAACATCACACGCCAACTGACCCATAACAGGGTCATCAAATAGAGAAAACCGCAATTCAAGACGTTCAACAAAAAACTCACTTGAAAAAACAAATTTTTTTGTTGGACACCTTGGAGTGCGGTTTCTGTCTCTATCCGACTGTTAATGTGAGATGCGCTGCAATTTATCTTCCTTGATGTGATTTTTCTTTGTGTTTGTTCTGATGATTCCTAGAATCATGCGAAACGTTGATTGCTTAGTTTTTAATTTATTTAACGTCACTTAATGCAGTTATGGCTAATCGGACGATGCTATGATCAAAGTATGTTGAAAATACTCGTCTATATACCGCTCCCTATAATACTATAATAAAATTATTAATTAATCAAACGTTATTAAAATTTTATAAAAAAGAAGATGAGAATTTTTTCATAAAGTTATTTCTGTAAATAATATAAAAATTTTATCGAATAACATTATGTCTCTTCTGTTTTATATTCTACAATAAATGAGGTTTGGTATCTTGAAAAATAAATTTGGATGATTGATTTTTTTTTTATATACGAAGATTCGTGGTGATCCATATGCGAAAAATATTTTCATAGTTTATGGAAAAGTGTTACAATATTTATACTATTGATAATATTTATATCTGAATTTCATATTTATGTTTTTTTATAATAAATAAATATATAATCCAATATATGTTTAATATATAATATTAAGTTTCTTAGTAATAATTAATATATATAGTACGAGAATAACTACTCGGCTACAGCTTTCATCAGCACAAAATTTGCAAACCAGCAAACAAAGAAGTATTCTTGGACAGACGCCACCTAAATTGTAGACTAATTTCATCAAGTTAGTTTGTTAGGGATTTATTTGAATATTAGTTAAAAAATTATTACATATAATCATTATTATTTTATTATAATAAGAATATAATAAATAATAGTTCAAGAAACTAAAAAAACACGCTTTAATAATTAACAAAACAAAAATGTAGCAAATAATTTCCAATAAGTTTAAAATAGTAATGTGCAGGTAATGATGGATGGAAGTAAATTCGGATTAGACTATGTATATGGTTAGTGACGTCAAACAATTTTGGTGATATTGTTGCAGGAAGGAATTAGTTTGAACATACCGAAAAGTTGAAGTACTTAGTGTCTATGGTAACTAGGAAAAACGAAATTCAAGAAGAAATTCTTGTTATTATTCGGTCTCGACATTACTCGCGCCCTTTGTCCTGAAATCTAAATATCATAATTTATAAAATCATCATCCTTCCAACTGTTCCTTATGGATGTAATCGCGGCCGCTAACTCTAAATTGAACAACGTCCGATTTTATTGCATAGTTGAACATTGCATAGAATGTTCGGTCTAAAAAAGGACAGACTTCAGTAGATAACACAACGCGGCATTGCGGAGCATACACACGATTAATATTATTAAAGTGACAGCGCCTTGAAGATTAAGATGGGCATGTAAAGTTGAAAAGGAATTCCTACAAAATTAATGAGCTCTGTAAACACCTGAGGAGTAGACCTAGGCGTTAGTGGGAGGATTTCGTTAAGAGTGATTGGCGGATTTGGGTATGGGCAGTGGTCCGTGGATATAAGTTTGTAAGCAGAGATTGGTCGTATCGGCATCGATCCTTCGGGTTCGCTCAGCCTTATTTTCGTAGCTTATTTGAAAGATTAAACCGCGTATGCCTCAGTACTTGGTACAAGAAGTTACTGTGTCTTTGAATCTGAAAAATCGCTAATCCTTAATATTCTAGTCAGGATTATGTGACTAACTTATCACATTATTGTATAGTCATTGGTCCTTGAGAAGTATGATTTTAATCCAATATTTTAAAGTGGCCGAAAATCGAATTCAAAGACTCCTTTACATACATGTTTACGCACATATAACCGGAGCTAATAAAAGCGAATAGAAGCGAATTAAAAACAACCATTTTATAAATGAGCGGGGTGGCTCAGCGGTATAGCACTGAGTTACCTTGCCGAATATCCTGCTTCAAATCTCGCTGCGGGCAAGACTTTTATTTAGTCTGTTTGCAGCGGGAGATGGATCATATAGGATCTAGGACTCTCCTGGGGCTCACCCAGCCTCTATAAAATATTATAAAAATAGGGTACCCAAAATGAGGGGGGGAAATCGTTCAGCGTGACCTAGGACAAGTCATCTCCTTGCAGAACCGTTGTCTATGACAACACATGGTACAGGGAGAAAAAAATCCTTAGTTACGCCGTCTCGGCCTGTACGATGTCAGGTACTCGTTAAAAATTCCTATCCTAATTAAACTTGGATAGGCAAAATTTAGAGCTCCCAATGTAGCATCGTCCGATTAGCCACAGCAGCATAAAGTGACGTTAAATGAACAAACAAACAACAACAGAACAGTACCCAGCGGTAGCTCTCCCTTGGCTTGATTCAATTTCCTATGATAACAGATCCCTCATCCACGTTCTTTTTAATCTCCTCCTAGTGTTCTCTGCCACGAGAGTAGAGGCCATCCGTTCTATTAACGGGTTTGGATGTCCGTGTAGTTTTTCTTGAAAGCGTTTGTAGTATGTTCGTATGTGTTCGTCAACCGTTGATATTTTTAAGTCAGTATGCAGAGTTTTGTATTTACGTACCATGGTGCTTTGGTGATAAGTCTTAGTACTTTTGATTGAAAAGTCTGCAGTCGTTTTCTGTGAGTCTGTTTAGCGATCCCGTAAATTTTGTTTTGTGTTAAACCTGAAAAATATCTCACATCTGTAGAGGATCCTAATGATATACCAATGAGATAATTTGCATATAAAACTGTTATCATTTATCAATGATACTATTCAGTAAAGCATTATTTTTATTGATCACGTTATGACTTAGAAGTGTGAAGCGCAACTGGGAGCTATACCAGCCCCAATTAGGAAAATTTCGCGTCTACCATTTTCTGTCGAAATTGGATAATATAGAAACAAAAATTAATTCGGTAATACTACCAAACAATAATCTAAGTTAATGTATAACTAATTTTCATAATATTATTAATTATATCATAACCACTGCGTTAATGTATAAGTCTATATGCTATATGTATGTGATCTTGTATTCCCGACTGCATGAGTTCAAAAGGTGAAATAGAAAAACAACAGAATAATGATATTTGTAATTCACAGATGTTTCAAGGTCCCCTTTGTATGCATGTGGTGAATGAATACTCGTGGTGAATCTATACTCGTGAATGAAAAGATATTCTTTTCGGCTACTTAGAAGTAAATTTAATAATTTCAAGGATGCACACTCACATTTTAATATTTTATTTTGATTTAGGATTACTTTTTGAGATATAGTTTTGTAGTTTAATGTATCAAACAAGGGAGTACGGTGCCGTCTACATGAGAATTATTTTCACTATAAAACCATTTGCAAGAATATAACCTAATTAATTAATGTCGCTGATAATAACCATCAATAGTAGTGCTTCATTTATTCGAACGTCAATCATCCTAATGTTAATTATAGGAACTGAGATTGCAGGAAAAGAAACAAAAATGTGTCGAAATTGCTATAACTAGAAAAAAATAAAATAAAAAAGTATATTTACTTTAACGTTAGACAACCAGGAACTATAATTTGAGACGTTCACTGCCCAAATTGACCAACTCCACTTTTTGAAAATTCTAAAATTTGAGTGTAAAAGCACTTAGTATAGTCATAACTTTTTATATTAATAAAATCTTTCCCAAACAATAAAGGAAATATTAAACGATAAATTTTTTTTGACCACTGAATAATAAATAATTTTGGTCATTTTGATTAAATCCGTACTCTAATTCAAATCGCTGCTATAATGCCATTTAAATGGACTAAGAATCCATATGGTATGGATCCATGCGATAAATTTTATCAAGTTAGAAAGGTCCAAACCATATCTTATACAATTTAAATGGGGATATAACGAAGATTCAAAATTAAATGCAATCAAAATAAGGAAATCTGTGGGAGGTAGACCACAAAGTTTGAAAAATGTAGATAAGCCTTTATTATATCTTAAAGGTAGATCTGTAACAAGGGAAAAAAGAGGAGCGATGATGGATCTGCTGAAATTCATTATTCCTCCTGTTAAACATTATTACATTAAAAATTTGCGAAGAAATTGAAATGGCGAGTCCCTACATACTGCTGACGAATTAATGACAAAGAATAATATAATATAACATAACTGTTGATATTAATTTCCATGGAAAATTTGTAATAAAAATATGTAATAATTAACTTAAGAAAAGAAACTTAACAAATAAAACACTGAATTTAAATGTTTTACTTTTTTCAATTGCCAAATCGATTATCTCTACCTATCACTTAAAAATTGCAACATTTCTGACGATAGCTAGTCTTTCTTATTAAATGCATATACTTTCAGATGAAAGTTACATCTTTATTTATGCGTTCTAAAATAATTATTTGAATATATATTATAAAGGGAATTTTAAAAACCAATGCAAACTATTTGATCGCGTTTCTCCACTTTTTGTTTTATGGAGTAAATCAATTTTTGCATTGAACGGCACATTTGATACTTATTACTATACTTGTAAGAATTAGAAACTTAGCTGCCATGAAGAGGAAGGCAAGATCGAAAAACCTAATATAACAACTTTCTTTCTGCCACAACCTTGATAAATCTTGTTGTGTGTGTAACATGCATTTATTATATTAACTTGCGTAATATATAAAAATAAATTATATATATATATATATATATATATATATATATATATATATATATATATATATATAAAGATGATGATGTTGACCTAAGGTTGGCACGCCAAAAAAAAAAAAAAAAAAAAATGATGATAGTATAGCATTTTCCTTTTTTTTCTTAAAGTGAATTCCGATTATACGTTTTGATTTTTTCAATCAACTGTGCTTTTTTTTCTCCGGATATATTGATCAAACTCCCTATCGATTGAATGAAAAAGAAAATATTGATATTAGGATTTTATAATATATATATTTCAAATACATGCGGAAAAAGAACGGTATTTTTCAACACACTATTCCTCTAAGTCTCATTCAATTTAAAAGTTTTCGTCACGATAAGAAGAAACAAAAATGGTCGATTTTGGTTTGATTTCAATACTCATTAAGGTAGGCAGTCATTTTATTATTATTGAAATTTTATTTTGTTAATCTGTAACAGTATATAAGAATAATGTATTTTTTATATATGTTAGAAGTATCACAATTGTTGTTAATCCTCATTGTAAAAATTAATTTAAAAGGTACATAGTATACTTAAGTATGGAACGTGCCAATAAATAAACGGTCCTTTCAAAAGGTTACTTTGAAAGAAAAAAAAAAAAGAGGTAGGCAGTAAAATATTTTTTTTTTAATCGCAATTCTGTAAAAAAATATATAAAAACATCTGTACAACTAACACGCGAGGGGTCTGGGAACCCCACTGTACTGTTTCTTGAAAAATGGTTTACAGGGAGGTGATTTGTCCAAGATAACGCTAACTGCCAGACCCCCCCCTATTTTGGGATCATACTTCATAGAGGCTAGGTAAGCCTCAGGAGGGTCCTAGATCCTAGTAGATTAAATAAAAATCTGCCAGCGAGCGGGATTTGAACCCAGTACCTTCGGCATTGCCACTCAGCGCTCTACCACTGAGCCACTCAGCTACTCGATGGAGCTAGGAAAAGGTTGGATTAAATAAATTCATATCTTCCGATTGTGCAAGAACTTAAATGTTGTAGACATTTCTAAAAAAGTAAAATTTTTATAACACTAACAATCAATAAAAAATCCAAAATACAAAGCCTTATATAAAATACCAGTATTAGGCCAATTAAGGCATCATCATGACATACCCAAAAAAAAAAAATCAACGAAAGACAAACGTAGGACATTTCACTAATCCAAGTCATCAATCAGACAGCAAACCAGCCAAGACGTTCAAATAAATACCCACATAATTATTTATGTTCATAAACATAATCTTGTAATGTATATATAATATTTATAGTTGATTGTTATTTGAATAAATAAATAATTAGAAAAAATATTGGTTCTAAATACACCTTTTAAAGATCATTATTCAGGCAAGTTCGTCAGTTTCCTTTATTGAGATACATAAATTTTCCAATAAAAATCTTTTCAATCACAAATAGTCTGAATGAGGCGATTGTTCGAACAAAGGTAGACTTCATCTTAAAAACCTAAACCTGTACCGCTACAACCCACGAAAGGTTTGGGTTCATCGTTCGGTAGAGATTGTACTGTTTATAGGAAAGTATGCCTGAGATCATCCTGAAGTTATAAGGTAAAGACCTTATAACTTCAGGCATGCGAGTTAGACCCCAGGAGGGTCTACAGGTCCAACAGGGTCCCAATAGTTTCTCTGTCACAGCCAGATTCGAACCCAGGACCTTCAGTGCAGCAACTAAGCACCCTACACACCGAGCTCCCCAACTTCGAAATAATAAAAAACCTTTTGCACATTTATTACAAATCACTTATCACCAAATGCCAGTAAACCTTTAACACCTCCTCCCCTCCTATGGATCGACATTCATTCTTCCAAATAATAATTCTGGATTTCATATCAGAAACAAATATTTTAATACTGCAAACAGATGGGTTAAATTTACTGAGTTCTGGCATTTTTAATCTTTGAAAATGTGAATTCTACCTTCCGGAATGACTCCTTGTCTCTCAATACATTTTTAAAAGCTATGGTAATGTGTGATCATAAAAACAAGGTAATTGGCAAAAAGAAGCTATGATCTTCCTACTTTGTGGTGAATAGGGTCATGTACTTGAATCATTGTGGTTTAAACGAGCCATTATCCCACGAATAGAAAACAGAAGAAATATGTGAGTGCATCATACAAAAGATATAACAATATTTCCTCGGTTTATTGTTTTAGAAATCTATTAACTCTCAACACCCTTCATATATCTACAGTCTCCTCCAATTTAAATCCTCACAGAACCAAAGCATTCAAACGTTCCTTTCTCGCCCGCTCCGCCAACATGTGGAACTCAATCCCTCCTAACTTCCGTCACGCTCCCATCATCATTTAAATCCTTGCTGTTCCAAATCTCCTAGCTTCCCAAAAAGATGCTCTATAAGTAGGCTTGTCATTTGCTTAGAATGTAAGGTATAGAATAATTTATTGTGTATTTAGATGTTTTAATTTTGTTTTTAAGAAGAGGGTACATCATGTAAAGACATTATTGCATGCTTGTTCATGCATTTAACAGATGTTATGGATTTATCTATTATCTTTAATTGCTTAATATCTTGTCAGGATTCGTACTGTTTATTTACTTATTATTATTTTTTGTTTGAGTATTTACTTTTAAATTCTTAGATTCTTAGAAGAGTGTATGGCCCAACCAAGGAAGGAAATTGTTTCTTCATGAAAAGGAACCAAGAACTTAAGAACCTATATGGAGAACCTGACATTTTGAAGTTTCTTGTATTTAAAAAGCAAGATTGAGATGGTTAGGGCATGTTCACAGAATGGACAAAAAAAGGCTCCCAAAGCTAATCCAGGAGGGACGTCAAGACGGTGAATGAGGAAGAGGAAGGCCTAGAATGGGATGGCTGGACGATGTGGAAGCAGGCCTTAAGCTCCTGGGGGTAAGAACATGGAGAAGAGCAGAGAGAGATCATTCAAAGTGGAGGAGAAGTGTTGAGGAGGCCAAGGTTCTCCATGGACCATAGCGCCATGTGATGATGATGATTTCCTTTTAAATTGTTTTCTGTCACTTTTTACACGCTTTATGATTAGTATCATGTAGACTTCTAGCCAGACATATATAATGTTTCTTTTTCTGTTCATATTTGTTATTCTAAAGGGACTCAATCTCAGAATAAAGTTACTTTTCTAATCTATTCTATTCTAAAAAAAGGTAAAACTAGCTGAATATGAAATTTAAACAAAAAAATAGAACTTCGAATATTGAAAATATGATGTTTAGGGATAGTTCAGCATGTAGAGCGCAAAGTTGCAGAGCTCGAATGAGGCTGTGGCAGATAAATTATTGAATCTGTTAACAGCCATTGGCGGACCGAGTGAGAACTGTAAAACCTCCTCTCTATAAAGTGGGTACCATCAATTTCGACGGAAAACCTGGGTCTTAGAAATAGTTGCCATAGAAACAGCAACATCATTATTTACTGAACCCAAGATCCTTCATGAGTAGTAATGCTGTGGGTTATTTTTTTTTATTATGAAAATATGAGATGTGAATGATCAATAAAAAAAAAGTACTCCCACAACCCATGAATTGTTTTGGTAGAGAATGTAGTAGTTATAAGACAACGGTTGTGCAAGGAGGTTTTAGCCGAGATCACGCTTAAACGTTAGGTTTTCCTTCCCAATTTTGGGTTTTAGTGAGCCCTTGGAATAATCCCATTGAGCCCACATATGAGTGTTAACATATTAAATTATGTACATGTCACAACCGGGATCGAATCCTATACCTATAACTCAGAAACTCAGCGCTCAACACTCTGAGATACTCCGCTCCCTTAAGCCCTCTTAAGACTTAATAGAGAATTTCTGCTTCTATTGAAAAAATGGTGGTCTTAACTTAAAAATATTTAAGAAGTAAAACACCTAACTGTACTATACGTCAGCTTTTACCCCAATTTATAGATTACTAAGGATAACTTTTCAGAGTCTGGGTGAGCCCCAACGGGTCTTCAGATCTCACAACGTTTTGTTACTTTTATGGATGAAAGTATATTTTAAATTTATTTTATTTGTTACTAATTTTTAAATATTTTGATTTGAAAAGAATAGATATGTCCAGGAACCCGGGTCTTCCAGATAGCTAGTCCGGGACTCTACCATTTGAGCTATCCTGGGCCCTAATCAAGCACGCTTCTCGGTCGTGGTCATATCTTTTCTTTTCACTGATCCTAAGTCCCCGCGTTATCGCATCTTTGCGAAGTATATGAGGGGAAGAATGTTCTTTGAACATTATTTTAATTTGGATCTAGTTGACTTACGTCATTATAATTTTATTTTATTTATTTTATGAGTCCCGGTCCTGGAGATATCTTTTCTTTTAAAATAAATATATTTTAAATTCTATTCTATACTATACTAATTCTACAATTCTATTCTATTCTGTACTAATTTTTAAATATTTTTATTTGAAAAGAATTTGGAAGACCCGGGTTCGAGTCCCGCTCCTGGACATATCTTTTCTTCTTTATAATATTCTTATAATGCTCCTTACTTTATTATGGATATATATAATATCCTGTATAATGGATTACAAATTAATCCATAATGACCTTAATGTCCCGTTTGTTGCTGATTTGGCCCGAATCCGATATCAATCTTTTCATGACAAACTTCATTTCCACTCAAACCCACTAGTTTCAAACCTCGAAACCTCTTCAATGCCTGATAATCCTCCGAGGCGTCTGAAAAGAAGATGACCTCGTGACCTTCTATGATGAACTTTTTATTTGAGTACTATCACTGGGTAGTTTCTCTACTTGCCTTTGTCTCTGGACATGATTTATCTTTCATTATATTTACTTAATGTATTCTGAATACAGTTGTAAATTTCAATAAATACATTTAAAAAAAAGAAAATAATTCTTATATCAGAGCGGAAGGTAACCGAATTCGAGACCAGATTTGGCAGATGAATTATTTATTATATTTACAGCCATGATTCTCCTCCGTGATGTCTAGAGACTTTCCTGTGGCGTATCTAGCCTCTATAAAGTGGACACAGTCAATTGAAGGGAAAACCTGGCGATTGAGCGGTCGGCCGAATCACCTCCTTTAGCTTGGAAACAGTTTGGCTCTTTCCAAGTTATATGTATGGATAGTGGTAAAAATGTTTTTAAAGTGATAGTAATTTAAATAATAATAGTGTAAAAGTTATTTATATATTAGCATTTGTAATTTTTTAATCTGTATATTATTTTAACTCGAAGCCCTACTGATTTACAGCCAGACTCTGTAAAGTGGCTACCCTTAATTGCAAGAGAAACCTGGAGATTGAGCATAATTTCAGCCAAGTCACCTCCTTGAACAAATTCTTTGACTAAGAAAAGTTCCTACCATGTAACCAACTGCCTTCACTTTTTTTAAGATACTTTTTTAAAAAACATATAAACATGTTTTTAAAAAAAAGTAAAATAAAAATAAATAAATCTAGAGAGATTCTAACCAGCTCGGCTGAGTAAAAAAAAAAAAAGTTTCAGGGCCAACCCATATTAAGTGGTCCAGTATTGGTACCTTGATCACCTCGAATAAAAATCATACCTCCTAGGTCCATCCAACATTTTTACAATAACCTGTTTGCAATAAGTTCCCACTTTGTTTTAGATTTTCTGTTATTTTTGAAGTGAAATCTTCTTTAGCCGCCTATAGCAACTTTTGATAGAGGATAAACTTGTGGGTTCGCGTCAGCAATATGTTCGAGACTGGTGACACCTAGCGGCCTGTCCATGAGTTGTTTTTAATTAATTTTAGTTTAAAGGTTAGAATTTGACTGATATAAGAATAATAATATTTAACTAAAAGGTCGTTTAATAGTTGTAAAATCGATACTAATAACAACTTAAAACATAACTAACTAATTAAACTTTTCATTTCCCTTAAAAGATTTTATTTTCATATTTAAATGCCTTGTTCTATGAAATTATTGAAGAAAAAATGATCTAAGCATTGTTGAATTTAACGATTATGTATAATACAATAATGCTAAAAATAAAGTTCAATAACATCTACGTAAATACATACATTAGGTATTTACTAGTTATTATTTCAACTAAATTATTGATATTTTTTTATTGAGCTTGTGGAGCCCATCATATGTTTTGATTTATAAATAAACTATATAATTATTGTTAGGAGTGTCAATATACGTGAAAACTCGACTATTGTTAATAATTTAAATTAACAAATTTGAAATTTAAATAATTCAGACTATAATTGACATTGAAATTTAAAATAGTACATTTGTAACTATAATTTACAAGAGGGGTAACCCCAACGCCTGTCAACTTACCGGCGAACAATCCCCCTTTTCAAATTCCACAATTCTTTACATAATTCAAACTCTCATAGTTGTAAAATTGCTATATTGTCTATTTTTCTGTCTATTGAAAGTATAAAAAAAAAAAATTCATAAGGTGGAATAATAAATAAAAATTGGTAAAAAAAAAATGAGTTATAGAGAAAACATATTACATTATTATTAAACTTCTTTACAAAACAGACATATTTAACTATTTGATTATGAATAAAATGAGTTGAGCTATGCCGAGAGACAGTCGGCTTACGAGCTATCTAAAAAAAAAAAAAAGCAAATCATATTAAAAAAAATGAAAGACAAAAAAAAATTGGTAAAAAATTAGTCAGAGTGCAGACAGACATTAAGTGACACTGGCAAACCAAGTTCAAATTCAAATTGACCTAGCTCAATTCTTAACATGCCGATTCCAAAATATTTTTATTTCACTTTGGTCTGATACAAACAAATTTGGACACCAAAACTTATTAATTTATTTGAAAACATATACTTAGGGAATTGCCAAATTATTTGACCCAGTTTGCATGAATAGCAAGTTCATTATAAAAGACTTCCATAAATAAAAAACACACCTACCAACAACTTCAAAAATAATGAGGCCTTTTAGATGCATTCCGTGATAATTTTGGTAATTCAAAATCGTTTTTAATGCAACCGGTTTGCAAACGACTCCTACGTTGTTTTCAGATTTCAATATTTTTTTGGGTTCGCAGACACTTAAAGACAATTATTTTTCTAAATTACTCAACACTGGATTGTCCTAAATAAACTAAATCGAATGCATCGAGTGCCGGCCTCTAAATCAAAGTCCTTTTTGCCTAGCTAATTTATTATTTTATGTCCAATATTTTGCCAAAATTATCAAATAAAAAAACCTGTACCACTACTCCTCATGAAGAGTGCCAGGTTCAGAACGTGGTAGAGGCCGTACTGTTTCTAGGGGAACGGTTCTGTAGAAAGGTGAATTGATTGACCCTTTTGATTGATGGTACCGACTTTGTAGAGAGTGGGTGAGCCCCAGGAGGGTCTATAGATCTCATAGGATCCATTTATTTATCTGTATAGGCCGAATTTCAATCCAGGACCTTCAGCACTGTAACTCAGCGCTTTACACACTGACCTTCCCGATAATATAAAAACTTTTACTTAAAAGTTATTATCATTTACCAGTAAACTTTTAACACAACACCCCTCCTCTAGTCTATGATTCGAAATATGTCTTCTTGAGCAAATGTTCGACTTAATAGAGGCTGGATGAGCCCCGGGAGGGTTCTCGTTCGTAAAAAAAGCAATTTAATTTCCAACTCTTATCATGCATTCAAGAGATCAGTGCCTAAACATTCTGCGTATCGAACTACCCCCCTTTCCATTTATTATATTAAATGGATAAAAACAATAAATCAATTTTAATAATAACAAATTATTATTTATTGATTGATGTGACCTTTAAAAAATATTATGATGATAAAAGATGATGTAACTGGTGACTATTAAGAGAAAGATATCTGGAATGGCACGCCAGGGAATCCCCAATCTATTTAAAGACGGTTGTACATTTTTCCTTATTCATATATCTAACTGCTTCTCATTGTTTCTATTGTACTTATTATATAGTAACTTTGGAACAACAGAGGTTTCAAAATAGAATATATTTTGGAGGAATAAAGAAAGAAAAAAAAAAGGTTTGAAGTAATAATCAAGGCAGAATTTTTTTTTCTTTATTATTTATTTATTGATATTTACAACTATATTACAATAATATAACAAGTAAATAGGCTATGTGATACATAATGACATGATATAATGACAAGTAGAGAAACTAGCCACTGGTAGTACTCAAATCGCATGTTCAACTAAGAAGGTCACGTGGCCATCTTCTTTTCAGACGCCTCGGAGGATTATCAGGAATTGAAGAGGTTGCGAGGTTTGAAACTAGTGGGTTTGAGTGGAAATGAAGTTTGTTATGAAAGGATAGATAGCGGGTTCCGGCCAAATCAGCAACAAATGGGACATTGAGGTCGTTATGGGTGACTTTATTCTTAACAAAATAAGGAGCGTTGAGGATTTTACGAAGGGTTTTGGATTGTAGGGATTAGATACGAGAGGAATTCGATGGCTTAGTGGAGCCCCAAAGCTCTACTCCGTAAGTCCAAATAGGTCGTATGATGGTCATGTATATGAGTCTTTTGTAGTTAATTGGGAGCTTAGAGCGTTTGTCTAGTAAGTGTTGAAGTAGCCTGAAACGTCGAGCGGTTTCTTGTCTTTTCAGTCTTGTATGAGGATTCTAGGTTAATCGTTTGTCAAGATGCAACCCTAAGTATCGGATCTGTTCTACAGGCACAAGTGTGATATTATTAAAGGATACTGAAGGGCAGGAAGTCATTGGTTTACGACGTAAGGTAAAAGTGATTTGATGGGATTTTTGAGAATTTATTTTAATTCTCCAGTCTTGACACCATTCTTCAAGATCAGTGATATGGGATTGGAGGCTTTGGGATACAATAACTGGATTGGTGTTGACTGATAATACACATGTATCATCAGCATACGTGGTAAGGATAGTATTAGGATGAGTTGGGAAGTCAGCTTTATAAACTGTATAAAGGATTGGGCCAAGGATACTACCTTGAGGAAGACATAATTTTAAAAAAATACATTTAATGAATTTCATAGATTTTGGATTGTAAGGATTGAATACGATAGGAATTCGATGGCTTATTGGAGCCCCAAAGCTCTACTCCGTAGGTCCAAATAGGTCGTATGATGGTCATGTAGATGAGTCTTTTGTAATTAATTGGGAGCTTAGAGCGTTTGTCTAGTAAGTGTTGAAGTAGCCTGAAACGGCGAGCTGTTTCTTGCATTTCAGTCTAGTATAATGATTCCAAGTTAAGCGTTTGTCAAGGTGTAGTCCTAAGTACCGGATCTGCCCTACAGGAATCAGCGGGATGTTATTAAACAATATTGGAGAACAGGAAGTCATTGGTTTACGACGGATGGAAATATAAGAAGTCAAACATGAAAATATGTATATATATATATATATATATATATATATATATATATATATATATATATATATATATATATATATAGAGAGAGAGAGAGAGAGAGAGAATAGAATAGAAATATAATTTTATTCTGGGACCAGGTCCCTTTAGAATAACAGAGATGAACAGAATTAAATAAATATATATCTGGCCAAAGGCCTACACCAGAATAAAACAATATTTACATAATATCCTGAAAATAAATAACTAAACAGGTATGTTTTAGTAGAGAATCAGAAAATGTGATACATGAATATCTACCTGTAGATAGGAAACTATACTAACATCTGAGATATTTGTTATTTCATGAAAATTTTTACCAGAGACAGACAACATCGTTTACACCAGAAAAGAAGTTGTTCGCTTGATAGCATTTTCTTTGAAAAACTTACAATATTTTTTACTACAATAAGGGATTTAGTTCAGGACAAGATCACTTTTCGCAGTAACCAGTATTTCTTTTATGGTCATTAAATTAAGCTTAATGACAGGAATTTAAGATGGTGGAATTAGGAAGAAACTGAGAATATAAGAGAGATACTACGCACTTGACGAAGCTATTACAGTCATTAAGAATTGGAATAAATGTTTTGTTGAGGCCATGAAAGTGAACGATTTTATTGATTTTAGTTTATCTTGGCCTAAACAAAAAAAAAATTGCTTGAGCAACTCATATAGTAAAAATCTCCCATTAGACATGAAAACACCAATTTCCATAAGGATTGCATATGGACATTTGGGGTTGACAAACGACTATAAGAGACTAAGAAAGGCAACATAACCACTGGAATCTCATATCAAAAAAACATAAGCAACTGCACTGAGAGTAAACAATGAACAAATGGATGATACAAAAAAGAAACCATGACCAATAAATTAAAAAAAAAAATTTTAAATTATTTTATTGAATTGTACAACTGTAATATATACATCAAATACAAGGGCTGTATGAATAAATAAATACATGAAAGGACATGTAGAGGCACTACCCATTGGCAGCACTCTAATTACATTTCTGTTACAGAAGGTCCCGAGGCCATCTTCTCTTCAGACGCCTAAGAGGATTGTCCGGGATGGAATTGGATGCAAGGATGGAAACTAGTGGGATGGGCCTGGAGTTTATTATGGAATGATAGGTATCTGGAATGGGCTAAATCGGATAACATAGGGAACGTTAAGGTCATCATGGATGGTTTTATTTGTGACAAAATAAGGAGCGTTTAGGATTTTGCGAAGGATTTTGTATTGCAAGGATTGAATACGAGAGGAATTTGATGGCTTGGTGGAGCCCCATAAAATTTAATTAAACCCAACTTCGATTTAAATAGTGTGAACATTTATATATCAATGAGGCTCCATAGAAAATCTTGTAAAATCCAGAAAAGAAACATGTCAAAATGCAAAACAAAATACACCATTTTATAATACGAAATATGAATATTTTACATACTTTCACGTGTTTAATACACGTGTTATAAGTAAGCTTAAATAATTCAATAAAAATGAAATACTCAGAAACAATAACTAGAGGTTACATTTACAGCCCCGGTGAAAAAGTGGTTAAGTCGAATTTTCTCCAAAATGACTTTCTTGTACTTAGAGAGCCAGAATTTAGTTATTTTCAAAGTGAGTGATAGACGAAGTCTGGCATTGCCTTTATATTAAAACTCCACTCAGGCCATAAACTACAAGAATGACACGATTCCGCTTCCTTCGATATAGTTATGTCTACCAGGAAAAAGTTTGACTTAATAACTATTTCACCAGGGCTGCAGGTAAAATATATTAATTTTGTTTTTTACATCTGCTGAAAATTTTATAATAGTAGGCTAGTTGCATTTCACAGCTACTTTTAATAAACTAAAAAAAATTAAAAAAGAAAAAAGTAATATTATGATTGATGGTGGGGGAGGGAGTAGTGATTGATTTTTTTATTATCGATCGAATTAAATAAATTATTCATTTTTTAATTTTTTTTTATAATCAGTGGCAGGACTTTTAGTGATAATCGGTGGACCTTTAGTGGGACGACAGCCCCAGACATTAGACCGTAACGGAAGGTTGTCCAAGGTCTTCCTTTGTGTTACCCAGATAAAAGTTCTTTGACTCAAGATATTTTTTAAAAAGAACTAGTTATCTTAAATTCAATGTGTAACATAATAATACTTTTTTAAAGCCAAATTGAATTAAGAAAAGCTTTAATTAGTGGAGACAAATGTTAATTTATCCAGCAGCAAAATGTTTTATTAAGCTAGAAGATATATCGAGAACATGGAGATGGAGTGCACTTGATATCAATAAAATACAAAAAGTGATCAATTTTCCCTCATTATTCCCTAGATTTCCTTAGTTAATCAGTTAATAATAAATATTTTACTAATCCTGAATAACGTATAAAAAATCTATCTTAATGAAGCATTTTTGTACAGTTTCTTCCCTGTTGGTTTTTTTTCTTACTTCCAGTTTACAGCCTCCTTCGCTATCTAGAATAGAGCCTAAGTATATGTAGCTTTCCTCAGACTTGCATATTTCTCCATTGATACATATATGGTCATTCTCGTATATTCAATTATTTTTTTTAAAAATTAATCTTTATGCCCCTTTCTTTATACTGCGTATTTCAAATTTTAAGTATGAATATGAAAATCCTCCCAGTCTTGCATCAGAACAACTTGATCCTAAGCGAAAAAAAGACTACTAAGATTGTCGAAGCAAACTGAGGTATCCATATTTCCACACTTTCTAACCCTTTTATTGAAATCAAAACTTAAAAAACAAACAATTGCTATGCATAAAATTATATTTTTATTATCATTCCAAAATTTATAAATGTTTCAGATAACATAATTAAGTACACATCAGTCAATGGTCAACATTTTAAATTGGATAATTTAAAGGGAATTTCTCGTTATTAGAATTTAGTTACAAACGTTTTAGTAATAACACATGGAATTTTGATCTGGTAGAATTTTTCGCTTGGGAACTAAGAATACCATATACAGATATGCCATTTTTTTTTTTTTTTAAATATTTGATTTTATCCAGAACGGACAAAGTAAGAAATGCGACCACAAGAGAAGAGATGGAGGCTGAAAGAACCATTCTGGAAGATATTGAGAAAAAACACCTGAAGGAAGATTACCCAAAGTAGTCCACCAATGGAAAATTAGGGGAACAAGAAGACGAGGAAGACCAAGGAAGACCTGGGATAACGAAGTGGAGGAATCCATGATGGGTCATGGTCTAGGGGAAGAATGGACCTCAGAGTGCCAACGCATGACCACACCTGTTAAGTGTGCGAACTGCGGAGAACCACACGTCGCATCCTTCACTGGATGCAAAATCAGGAAGACCCTTCAGGAGAAGCTTGAGCAACTACGTCAGAAGTTTGGTCTACGCAAGGATCAGCAGAAGAAGAGCGAGCAGCAGGCTCCACCACCACAGCACCAGGTACGTGGACTATCCAGCGCACGACCACAACCACCATCCAGACAGACCCCACCTAAGACTACGGATCAATCTCAAACCCAACAGACTTACGCCACGGTGACTCAACATAATGAAACCCCACCCTGGGTGGAACTCATTATGCAGAGCATCGCTACATTAACCACCACCACTAACAACCTCATAACACTTCTTACAGACTCTCTAACAAAATGAACAGGACAGCAAAACTTTTAAATTTTAACACGGATTGGCTTATGCCCAAAATTACGGAAATCTACGCGTTGATAGCACAGACCCTACCCACCATAGTGATCCTCACAGATGCAAGAGTTAACTTCCGGCACATTCGCATCCCAGGTTACGACCTCACAGGAGACGACGAAGGAGGGGTCATCATAGCTATACGTCACGGTTTTCGGTGGAGATCACTCCCCTCACCAGTAGCAAATGGTGACCCGAGAATTCATCACAAAACTATACAGGTACTACTCGATAAGCCTACTATCATCACAGGTTTATATAGAAGACCCAGGTCTTCTATAGACATCTTCTCGATGATATTAGCCGAGTGCGCCAAGAAAACAAACCACTGGGTAGTGGGTGACCTAAATGCTCGGCACCCGATCTGGAATAACATTCGGAGCAACAAAGCCGGAAGTAAACTCATCAAGACACCTTTCACTGTAGTACATCCGAACACCCACACTTTCAGACATCGAGCGAAGCCGTCCTTCACATCTACCATCGATCTACTACTTACGAGGCAGCCGCATCGATTCGTGGATTGTTCGACATTGGACTTTATTACCTCCGACCACAGACCTGTGCTCTATATTATGGATGAGGAAATACCTGTTCCAGCGGTGACAAAATATAAATATGTGGAAGCAGACTGGGGAGCATACAAAGCACAGGTCCATCACGTACTGTCAACAGTTCCCACACTCCGGACGAGAAGTGATGTAGACGCATACGTAGAGTTCTTCACAGAAACAATCAGAAGAGCCGCAGATGAAGCAATTCCGAAATTCAGACCACTTCCACCAGCTCTACGCCCTATGCCAGACCACATTCTGAACCTTATCGCCACCCGCCATAAGTGGAAGAATAAATGGTATAGAAATAGAGATTATGAGACGAAATCGGTGGTAAATTCCCTTACCACGCAGATTAGAAATCTCATAAAACAATGGAGGACTGCACAGTGGCATGAAAAACTGAGGTCCACGCACGGCGACTACAGAAAGTTCTGGAAGCTATTGAAAACCTGCACACAGAAGAGAAGCTCTACACTACTTCACGACGGGGACAAACTGTTGACAGTAGAAGAACAGGTTACCAAGTTTTCACATCACTATGGTGGAATCATCTCAAGAAGAACAGATCCTGCACACAATGATTTACCAACCGAAGAGGCAGGAACCAACTATATGTTTGTATCACCGAAGCAGCTAAAGGCGATTCTTCGTCGTATGAAGGGGAATAAAGCACCAGGTCACGACGGGATACAAACGATATTGCTGAAACAACTGCCAAAAAGAGGAATAGCTCACTTGACCAATTTATATAATACCTGCCTCAGGTTAAGATATTTTCCGGACAATTGGAAGATAGCTATTCTTTTTCCTCTACTCAAGCCGTTTAAGTCAGGATCACAGCCAGCGGACTACAGGCCCATCAGCTTGCTTCCGCATCTGGGGAAAGTCTTTGAGAAAATTGTCCTCAATTATCTCAAGGCGTATTGCCCAGAGACAGCACTCATCCCACCGGAGCAAACCGCCTACCAGGCCGGCCTCTGTCCGGATCATCACCTGGCGAAGATCCATGCGGAAGTGAGCCAGTGCACCGCCAAGAACGAAGCGACCGCTATGATCTCCATAGACTGCACGGAAGCGTTCGACTCAGTCTCTCATAACCTATTATGCAAGACACTACAGGACAACGAATTTCCGGAACAGCTCTACTCGATCCTACGGTCGTTTCTTCAACAGCGAACGATAGCAGTTCGTATCGGTGAAACATCATCGGAAGCCATCGCATTCACCTGCGGAGTTCCTCAGGGGTCTGTGCTATCTCCAGTACTTTTCTCAATATACACAGCTGAAACTGTTGGAGCCAACTACAAAAAAGCTACTGTAGCTGCCTATGCCGACGACATAGCGATCTACAGCACCTCGATCAGCGCAGAGAGAGCTCTACGGCAGGCGGAGGTGGTCTGTGCGAGCATCACACAGAAGCTAGAAGGACTCAACATCACAGTGAATCCTACAAAGACGGACTGCATAATTTTTTCCTTTCAGGGGAAAAAGCGCCGCCCTCTCCCTAAGGTATATAGGGTAGCGGGACGTGAAAACAGACCAGCGAGCAGCATAGTCTACTTAGGTGTCACCCTTGACCGGCACCTTAAACTAGCCTACCACTGTAGGAAGAAACTTAGATCGGTTAGGACCAAGTCTTACAGACTTAACCACCTGCTTACATCTCCTAACTTATCCCTCCGCCTCAAGTTGACCATCTACAAGAGCATCCTAAGACCGGCACTCCTTTACGGAGCACCACTATTAGGTAACATCACGCCGGCAACAGCGAAAAAGCTCCAACAGTTTCAGAATGGCGTACTGCAACGCATAGTGAGACACACTACATTAAACAAAACAAAAACGGACCTTCTACACACTACTCTCGACATACCGACAGTTACAGACTTCATTAAACGTAGACACATTAAATTTTTCGACAGCCTGAAATACTGTACTAACCCTCTTTTTCGGACACTCACCCCAGCAGGACGGCCACAAACGTGGCAAGATCACGTACAAAGTCTCAGCCTGAACTGAGGAATTAATAAAATCAACAAACAAAAGGAAAAGGACACGGTGAGCCCCATCACCGGAAAAATCTAAAGTTAAAAATAGAAATGAATAAATTAGAACCTTCCACCTTCTCATCCTCCTCTTAAAATGTACATCGTACAGTACAAGAGATACCTCTCCGTCATATCTTCCATTCTACATATAAATCTTCAAACCCAAAGGGGCTAAGGAAAAAAAAAAAAAAAAAAAAAAAAAAAAAAAAAAAAAAAAAAAAAAAAAAAGCCTATAATCGTTAATTATAGCCAATGTCGAAGTAAACTGAAATAAGAAAGAAGATGGGATCTCTTTCACAGTACTCAACTATTGCCTTGCCTTCTTATTTACTGTAAGTGACAGTAGGACAAAAGGATTGTTAATCGATTCCTGTTTCCCGCAGTCGATTGAAACTTATACTAAATGGAAATGTTACAAATGTAAGATATAAAAAAAATTGTTGAGTGGAAAATAGTTCTAATAGATAATTTTAATAATGGACTGAATTGGAACAAAACAGATTTTATTGTGCCAACTAAGACACAATAAAAAAAACATGTACCACTACAGCCCATGAAGGGTCTGGGTTTCAGTACATGGTAGAGACTGTACTGTTTTATGGACAACGGTTCTGCAAGGAGGTGACTTGTTCTAGGTCACGCTCAACCGCCAAATGTTCCCTCTTATTTTGGGAACCCTACTTTTATAATATTTCATAGAGGCTGGGTGGGCCCCAGGAAGGTCCAAAATCCTATATCATCCAAGTCATGGCCTGCAGCGGGATTTGAAACAGGATTTCCGGCATGGCAACTCAGTGCTCTACCACTGAGCCACTCCGCTCCCGTACAATAAAATAAGTTTTGCTAATTTTGTGTTATCATAGACAGCACCCCCTCACCAATTCAATCCATTATAAATAAAAAATAGATGGATAAAAATGGTAAAATGAATTTTAAATGTTTCACCTGGCCACTTCATATTCGCGAGTTATTAAAAGAAAAACGACGGGCAAGAGCAAAGTGGCACCGCACGAGATATCCATCGGACAAGAGTCATTATACCAAACTGACCAACAAATTAAAATCAGAGATCAGAACATTCAAAATTCAAAATTTGTATTACCGTACAGAAAATCTCAGTACTACTGACAAATC
The DNA here is from genome assembly GCA_964056705.1 of Troilus luridus. Classification (NCBI taxonomy): domain Eukaryota; kingdom Metazoa; phylum Arthropoda; class Insecta; order Hemiptera; family Pentatomidae; genus Troilus; species Troilus luridus. The sequence goes on along the minus strand of OZ057417.1, from coordinate 11,137,568 downwards.
CTTATGGAATACAACTAGAAAACTCCTAAACTATAAAAAATTCAACCATCCACTTTTAACCGAATCCCAAACCTGGTCAAGATCTGATGAAGAAAAATCACAAATTTTCGGCCAGCACCTATTCAAAACATTTAACCCTCATCCAGATATCCTTAATCAAACCCACTCTGAATGCATTGGAGCAGAATTAAGTATTCCTCTTCAGTTGTCCCCTCCTCCTAAAGCATTCCATCCTTCCGAAATATCAAACATTATTCATAGATTACCCGCCAACAAACCCCCTGGACACGACCTAATCACATCCCAGATTCTAAAACGCCTTCCTCGGAAAGCGATCCTACTCCTTACATATATATACAATGCCGTACTCCGCACCACATATTTTCCTGATTCCTGGAAATTATCCATAATTAAGATGATTCCAAAACCTAAAAAACCACCAGAACTCCCATCTTCTTACCGTCCTATATCTCTCTTGCCCATAATGGGGAAAATACTTGAAAAACTCATTCTGAAACGTCTTCATCCTATCATAGAATCCAATCAAATAATCCCAGATCACCAATTTGGTTTCCGAACATCACACTCCACCATCCAGCAATGCCATCGTGTGGTGGACGTTGTCTCATCTGCATTAGAGCGCGGAATGTACTGCACGGGAGCTTTTCTCGATGTAGAGCAGGCTTTTGATCGAGTCTGGCATCCAGGACTGCTGTACAAACTCCGTAAATTCTTACCTTCAACTTACTTCCTTATTATCAGTTCCTACCTCAGTAATAGAACCTTTAAAGTAAACCATAATTGTTCCTACTCTTCCCTCTTCACCCAGTCTGCCGGTGTTCCTCAAGGCAGTATCCTGGGGCCCATCCTATACACGATATATACAGCTGACATCCCAACCCATCCAAGCACTGTCCTCACTACTTACGCTGATGACACATGTGTGTTATCAGTTAATAAGGATCCATTTGTTGCATCCCAATCTCTTCAATCCCATATCTCACACCTACAAGAATGGTGTCAAAATTGGAGGATTAAAATAAATCCTAACAAATCCCATCAAATTACCTTCACCCTTCGTCGTAAACCTACGAATTCCTGTCCTACTGTATCGTTTAATAATGTACCACTGAACCCTGTCGAACAGATACGTTACCTAGGACTCCATCTGGATAAACGTCTCACTTGGAATCCTCATACAAGACTGAAAAGACAAGAAACTGCTCGACGTTTTCGCCTACTTCAACACTTACTGGACAAACGCTCTAAGCTACCAATTAATTACAAAAGACTTATTTACATGACAGTCATCAGACCTATTTGGGCATACGGAATTGAGCTTTGGGGCTCTACTAAACCATCCAATTCATCTCGTATCCAATCCTTGCAATCCAAAATCCTTCGTAAAATCCTCAATGCTCCTTATTATGTCACAAACAAACTCATCCATCATGATCTTAATATCCCATATGTTACTGATTTGGCCCAAACTAGATACCTATCCTTCCATAACAAGCTCCATACGCACTTGAATCCGCTAGTCTCTCAGCTTGCTTCCCATACTATTCCTGATAACCCTCCGAGGCGTCTGAAAAGAAGATGGCCTCGAGATCATCTACTATAGAACTTTATTGGAGTGCTATCGATGGGTAGTTTCTCCACAAGTGTTTTCATGTCATATGCTACATTTTTGCACATTTACTTGATATAATAATGTATTATAGTTGTAAATATCATTGAATTAAATAAAAAAAAAAAAAAAAAAAAAAATGTTTCACTCATAGAACAATTTGGTTAATTCTATATTTGTTAAAATATAAGTTATTTTTTAAATGATTCATAGTATAAATGACATTAGCTAATTCACTAATTAACTAATAAGGCATTTTGTCAATAACAAAAACTGAAACATAAAAATTAAATTTCATTAGTTAAACTCCACAAATTAATCAAATTTAAAAATAGATGATTCTTAACATGAAAAATTCAGTAATTTAAAACATGAAGTAAAATACATTATATTATATTGTATTGAAAATGAAAAAATATGAGAAAAATATATAACACGAGTCTGGTCGTGTTTGATTTTTGTATATTAAAATATTTTTCGATACGTTGTAATGATTTTTTATTTTTATTTTGGTATTTTGAATATTTATTACAAACAAACATTTTTAGTCGTTAGTTTCCCCTAAACTACCAGCGGCCAGGTGTTTGAAGTTGGCAATAAATTGAAGAGAGATGAATTTTTGATATGTTGTAGGGCATGTCTAGTGGAAATCCCGGTTTGCTACCGAAAAAACGGATGGGAAAACTTTTGGTGGCCGAAAAACCTCGAAATTTTCGAAGTTATTTCAGTTTTTGGCCTTTATCTCCTACTCGGTGCGTTTTTGATTAAAAAAACATTAATGACCATTTTAATGTAGATTAAATTGTCTATAATTGGAGCCCAACTGGAGCTCTGTAGCTCTAATAAATTCTGAGTTACGTCCCTTTGAAAATTTGCCATTTTTTTCCAAAAAATCCAAATTTTGTGTTTTGGCCGACTTTCGTTAGGAACAGCGGACGAAGAAGTGATCCTACGATGAAAGTCACGAAGAATGCAGCTGTAGTAAATTTAATTAGCTTTAATTTAAGCACAAAGCGAGGCTGTAGGTCTGATAGATTCTGAGTTACGCCCTTGGTTATTTATTCCAAATTGTCCAAATATAGGTGTTTGAGGTGTATAGGCGGCCAGGTGTTTGAGGGTCGCGAAAAATCGAAGAGAGTTGCATTTTTGATATGTTGTAAGGTCATGCCTGAGTAGTGTAAATCCAAGTTTTCAACCGAAAAAACGGATGGGAAAATTTTTGGTAGCCGAAAAACCTTCGGAGTTATTTCAGTTTTGGCCAGTATCTCCTAAGCGAAGCGTTTTGAAAAACACATGATTAATTATTTTTAATTTAGCAAATTTAATCTACTTTAGGTGTTATACTTGTCTTGCTAATAAAAAAAAAAAAGAAAAATGACCTTGTACGCCACGAATCGATCTAAAACAGCTTGTTTATTGTAAAGTATAAATATTTATTTGTAAACTACCTAAACAAAAACGAATGGTAGTACTAGTAGGCACTACTATGCAGGGGGGGGGGGGGGAAATAAACCGAATTTTTCAAAGCCTGGATGCCCATATCAGCGATATCTGCCGATGAACGACTCCGATGCATTTTCATTTTTCCTCTAGTATTTGGCTTAAGAAAAATATATGATCAATTATTGAACTATTTTATTTAAAACCAATTTCATAATTTCCTCGACGTATTCCATAATTGTTTTAGTTAAGATTTTTATATCAAAGAACGAGAATATTTTATAGCAAGCCGGTAAGAGAGAAATTTCGCGATAACAGTCCGTCCTCGGCCTCCTTTTGATGATTAGAATAAGTGTAGATTCTTTTGTAATTAATTTACTTCATATAATTTACAAATACCATACAATTTAGTCTTAGCTACAACAGAAAGACTGACCACGCCTAATTTGATAACCGTGACCTTAGAATTTTCAAGGTAACATAGAGATGAATACCTACTATTAGATATAATTTAAAAAAAATATGTTTAATGATATAATATACTGTAAAGAATATAAAGTAATATACAGTATACAAAAATAATATATGACAGATAAAATAATAAAATGATAAAAGACACTATTTTTTATATTTCTATTAGTCTCTCCTAAAATAATCATATTGACTAAATAATAATATATTAGTTAATAGTAGTATTACTATTGATTTAATAATAATAATCATAACACTAAAATAATAATTATTATTTTATTATTGTTATATCACTGTCATTACACGTAATATTATGATGTAGTAACTACATTACTAAGTAATACAAATAGCATTAGTCATAGTAGAAAATAGTAGTACTCTGTACTGTAAAAATAATAAAAATGATTTTATGGTTTTTAAGTACTTTTTAATTTCATTTAATTAAACTTTCAAGTATTTAAAAAAACATTGTTTCAGGTAAAAAATAAAATAAATTTAGTTTTGTATTTTATACACAGGAATCAAGATCCTTAAACGAGCCTAGAAAATGAAAGTTGAACCCAATGTCATTTTTTTGAAAACTTGAAAATGGCCAAACGAATAACATATTTTTTACCAGCAAGAAATAAAATGGTTTTAAAATAGTTATGAATTAATTTAAGATTTTCATTAAAGTTATTTTTGTTTAATTTTTTCAAATCACGGTAATGCATGTTATCGTGGCAGTTTAATTTACAAAAAAACAAATAACATAATCGAAGTTTATTATTTTATTCATTATTAAGTACTGTTATAAAAGTATCAAAATATTTGTAAACTGATGTGCAATTTCGATAGTTTAAAAAAAAATGGAAGAAATATTTTAATTTGCGTAATAGATTAAATGCGTAAATGGTTACCTAACAAATACATTTTTGTCGAGAGGTTATTTAGAAATCGATGTGTGGTAATATTCATTTTTCTAAATAAAGTGTATTCGTAAGTGTGAAAAGAAAATTTAAAAATTTAAATTATTATTTTTTTATTGCTAATTTACAAAAATAGGAATTTAGTCATTTGCTTCTTATAGGATATTCATTTCAATTAACAAAGACCATATAAATACATTTGATAAAGTGTTTTGCTTTTTTTATCAATATTCAAAATAGTAAATAACGCTAAATTGCGTACATCGTTAAATTAAAATAATGTTTTTTAGTTTCTAATAAAAAAAAATTGGTAATTATTTATTTGTTTACTAACGGATTCTTTTAAAAATTAAAATAAAACATTAGCATTTATATTTAATAATATATTTTTGCTATAATTCTAAAATTGAAATTAGGATTGTAACAAAATAAATAGGCCAAATGCGTTGATAATTTCCGATAGATCGTCAAATAATAATTACTATTTTTAATTTTAGTTTCCAGCTTAAAAAGATTGGAATTTAATTATTATAAACTCTGGGTTTGGGTAAAAATTAAATTTAATTATTTGTCTGTTATTGTATGTATATTAATACAAAATATAAATATATTTGAATATTTGTTTTGCCTATTTTTACGAATATTGAAATTGGTATTTTAAAAAATGATATAGGTCAAATACGTACATCATTATTTAAATTTTTTAATTGGTATTATAGATAATTTATGTTACAGAGCAGCTGGTGATAACTTTTTTAAATTTAAAAAATCAAATATATGTATAATTTTAGAAATATTAATTTTTAATTTACCAAATTTATTTCGTTTAAAATTTTAATTATAAATTATGTAAATAATAAATCAATTAGATAAAGTTATCGCGAAATAAAAAAGGGCGTGTTTTGATCGCGTAAATATTTGCAGATTGCAACTTATCTAAGAATGTTTTAAAACGTGAGGAAGTTGGCCCGGTTTGAGTGAGAAGGGGGGTCACGTGACCTACCGCTCGCAGCCAATCGGGGAGCAGCTTTTGCCAAGGTCAGGTTGCCAACGCAACCGTCACAGCTCGGAAGGCTATTGGCCGCCGGGATCCCGCGCGCGGGGTACACTTCAGCTGTCTGTAATCAGTTCCATTCGCGATGCCGTCCTACCAATACCTCCACGGCGGCAGTTGCTACGAGGGTTCTGGCATTGCGTCGGCAGTAAATGTCATGCTAGATGACAGTTCCTACACAGGCTCTTATATTTACGACAACTACGAGACTTACCCTGAATATTATCCGGAATTGGAAGAATGGAAGAAGAAATCGGTCAAATTGTGGAACGGAACGGACATTGTACACTGGATGAGCAGTCTGGCCCGAGAGTTGAACATATGCCCGACAGACATGATGGCGGAAAAATTCGCCAATTTCGACGGGTGTCAACTCTCAGGACTTACTCTTGACGAATTCGTTCTTCGTGATCGCATAAACGGCCCTTATCTCTACAAGAGGCTTCAAGACCTGCTGGACAGCGAGGGGAAGAATTATTACACGCAACAATCTATGAGATCTTACAACCAGATGATGAAGATCGAAGACTACATAAAAGAAGAACAGCCCATCCTGACTAGACTCGAAGTTACTCCCAAAAAGAAGGCGTTGTCTCCACCACCATCACCGGTTTCCACACCATCACCACCACCTGTGACCTTGCCTCCTGGAAAGAAGGGACGCGGAAGACCCAGGTTGCCCAGGAGGAAGAAGAAGACAGAGAAGTTGGGCCGTCTGTGGGAGTTCCTCCGAGACCTGCTCAAGAACCCGGATTACTGCCCGAGTCTCATCGTCTGGGAGAACCACGACGAGGGGATGTTCAGGTTTGTACACAGTGACAAAGTGGCCAAGTTGTGGGGGAGCAAGAAGGAAAACCCGGATATGAACTACGAGAAGTTGAGCCGCGCGATGAGGTATTACTACAAGAGTCAAGTTTTACTACCAGTTTATGGCAGAAGGCTCGTCTATAAGTTCGGTCCAACTGCTAAAGACTGGAGGGTGGATAACCCGAATTTTGTAAAATAATTTGTTTCTTTTATTATTATATTTTATTTCAGGGCTTAAACAAATCAAGTTAAGGGGGAATTTGCAAATGTATTATCGCAAATATGCATAAAAATGACGAGTATGTAATTTTTATTATATGAAAGCTCTCTTTTCTAATTCTATCATTTTTAAAACTCTTGAATTATTTTAATTTATAATTAAAAATAAATATTTAATCCCCCCTAAAAAAAACCATCAACTTCTACATACAAAAATTTTAAAGTTAATATAGTTACCAAAACTTTAAAAAATCAATAACATTCCCAAAGATAGAAACCATAGCCTTAGTGCCACGTTTCAATGAAATGTCGGTCAATACATAAAAAAAATAAAATAACTTAATTTTTAACTTCTTTTTTAAAATTAAAAATAAGTTATTTATTTTAATTAATTTAAATAATGAAATGAAGCATTATTTAAAGAGATAAACCATGAATGATAGGCCTAAATACTATCCTTAATAATGGAGTAAAACGTGCTAAAAGTTTTAAACGGCTCAACGAAGGAATCTAAAGACTGCTAGATTTTTCCCTCGAAATATTTTTATTGATTCCATTAAAAATAATTGAATTAAACTATTTTTATTTTTATTTCAAACTGTTGCAAAAAAAAATGACTTGATAAATATTATTAAACTTAAAGGGTTACACAGATCACCTTGATTTGTTCACAACATTTAAACGTTGTATGTAAACTTTTGCTGGATTCTTGTACAAAACATTTTATTCTCTTTCGTATAACTCAATGTGCTCTAGAATTGTTTAAAAATTCAAAAATAGTCAATAGCAAGAGTTTACTTTATAGTGATGTGAGATTTAATTTCTTTTTGTTTTTTTATTAGTGTTTAGAGAAATATTCATTTTGAAATTTTAAAGCGATTTTAGATCTCACTAATTATAATCGAAGCTAGTGATCAGTATTGTGAATATTTTAAATGATTTTTTTTCCGATTCTTTGTAGGGATTTTAATGTTTATGTAGTAAATAGTATTGTTATTGATGTCAAAATATTAGTCATTTTCTTTTATTATTAAATATATTATAATCTTTATAATAAGTGATTAATCTGTGATTTGAACTCCTATCTCTATCAGGGTTAAAATGTAAACTTTCTAATTGTTTTTTATTATAATTTTTAAATTAATATATAATAAAATACAATTTATGAACATGTGTTCATTATAGACATTTAGTTGGACTATATTGACAAATGTAAATGAATATATATGTTTTTATTTTTATTTATATAATTTAAATGTAAGTGTTGAACATAATTCTTAGATTATATATTTTGTTATATGTTCTTTGAATCAGATTCTATATAAAATTTAATCTTATAAGCTAGTATTACCCGTTTTTTGGGCTCTATTGTTAATAATTGTTACCTTGATATGACATTGTAAATTTTAAAACAAATTGTTCTATCTTATATGTATGTATGTTATATTTAAAAGTGTTATCAAAGATGTTTATGTGTATACATAAAAATAAGTTTTGATCACACCACGCACATTCTTTGGTATCTGAAATAAAGATCTCGTTTAATTCAATGTTATTTAATTTATTGTTCCTCTAATTTAGTTCACTTAGCCATTCAAAAAAAAAAAAAAAAAAGGTTAATAACATATAAAGAAAAGTATACTACAGTAACCAATACACATTATATATTTTACAAGAAATTGTATAATTGTATATCAGAATCAGATATTTCAACAATAATATAATTTCTTTATAAATAAATAGAACCTAACTGACAACTGAATAAAAAATCTTCATGAATAACTAATAATTTATACAGACTCTTTAAGTGAAAAGATTAAATATTGTTAACATCAAACAATATTAAAAAACTTGCAAATGTTCTTTGTTATTTAGTAAATATAATTAAGTGAGAATTTCCACATTTATTTATACACATTTTTCTTTTATTATTTAAAAGAAAAAAGTAAAACATAATAACTAAAACAATAATTTAAAAAATCAAATTATTATATGTATATATATATATATATATATATATATATATATATATATATATAATAATTATAGATATAGATTAATAAAACTAAATAACTGATTAAAAATAATTTCAAATTTACAGATATAATAATAGAAAAAATTAATAAATAATATCAAGGTATATATAAAAAAATAAAATAAAACATATTAGAGAAGCGAGGGGATGGTTGACTGGAAGATAGACGTAAGGAAGAAAATAGTTGGGGGTGCAGTTAAATAAAAACACTAAATATAGCCCTGAAGATAACCCACAAAGTGGGTCGAAACGTCGGCACATAATTAAATATATATAATTTTTGTATATAATTTTTGAAACAAAGAAAAGAAAAGAAAAGTACATTGACTCAGTTTTCTGTTCTAAGTTAGAACAGTTTGGAATATGTTCATATGGGAAATGGGATACAGTTACACAATTTTAAATCATAATAAAACAAAGAAATATATGTTTAATATCAATGAAACGGACTTTATTGGAAATAAAATTGTATGACATTAATGTTTAAATATGATTTCGGCCATGTGGCCACCACGGCTGGCTCGTACAAGGCGCTAACTGGAAAACCAATTTTCACCAACTATTCGCCCTATTTCGCCAATAATTCTTCAAATGTTGATTTCCAGGTGTTCCATTGTCTCTGGTCTATCGACGTAGAGAAGTACTTTACATTACCCCAAACCACGATCTCAGTGCCATTTAATTGGACCATTACGGAAATTATTCTTTCATCCAAAGTTTCTTCGAGTAAATCAATTGTAGCGCGCGGTGTGTGGGATGTGGCTCCGTCCTGTTGGAACCACATGTCAGCGAGATTAATGCCAGCTAATTGAGGAGCGAACAAATTTCTAATCATGTCCCTATACCGTTTGCCACGGACTATCATTTTTGAAGACTTATGGACCAATGACTCCGCCAGCCTATAAAGCGCACCAAACAGTAATTTTCTGTGGATGTAATGGTGTTTCGACAAAAGCTTGTGGATTATCCTCACTTCAAAGGCGACAATTCTGCTTATTCACGTACCCATTCATTCAAAAATGGGATTCATCGGAGAAATATCAATATCAATATCAATTTGTGCTTCAGCCCATTAGCCGAACTGGCGGCGCATTTGATGGTCGTTTGGCTTTAATTCCTGCACAAGTTGAATCTTGAAAGCTTATAAGCCATGATCCTTTCGTAAAGTCTTCCATAAAGTGGAAGAACACAACCCCAGTTGCTGAGAACGGCGACGAACTGATTGATTTGGATCTTCTTCAATGCTTCCCTCTACAGATTCTTAAATGCGCACTGTTCGGCGTCTCACGGGATGCACATTATCAGTAAGAGTAAACGTGGTCCGAAAATGTGCACCCTAAGTTCGACAAGCAGAACCATTATTTTGATAAAAAATTTCAACAATTTGCAAGCTTTGCTCTAGTGTAAGTCTATCCATAATGAAGTGTCAAACCAAACTAAACAAAAAGCAATTAACAGCTGTTAAATGGGTTGTCAAACAAAGCAGTGATGGGAACTCATAGTTGTGAACGTCTAAAAAAACACGCATATTATATGTAACATAAATCTGTACCACTACAACCCTGTGGGTCTGGGGTTCAGTACATGGTAGAGACTGTACTGTTTCATGGACAACGGTTCTGCAAGGAGACGAATTGTCCTAGGTCACGCTCAACAGCCAGATTACTCACTTTATAGAGGCTGGGTGAGCCCGGGAGGGTCCTAGATCCCATATGATCCATCTCCGGCTGCTAATAGACTAAATAAAAGTACTGCCTGCAGCGGGATTTGAACCAGGATACAATATAACATAACTAAAACAAAAAAAAATAACTTTTTAAAAATACTTAATCATTTTAAAATAATTAAAAATCAAAATATATTCGTCGGATTGGTTCATATCATGTATTCGTGGTCACGGTTCATACATTACACGTTTTATTTTGCCAGCATGACTTTACGATAAACCTTAATAGTTAAACTTGAACTTTTGTTATTAAGCTGTTACTAATATAAATAAGTGAAATATCATATTCAGGAAAAAAATATAAAAATAAATCTTTAAACCAATGTTTGAGATAGGATGTCAATTATAAATCAGTAAAATATGGTACATTGTTGGGTCCAGGGATTTAAAATAATATATCAACGTATGTGTGTGTATTTATTTACTTCGGTTAGCACTATATGAAAGGGAGATCTTTGGTCGATCCATGGGTTCATCTTCAGACATATATTGCTTGTGGGGGTCATCCAACTTCACGTTGCTGCAAACCATGGTTTCTCCTCTACCCATAATTCTATAACCAGTCCCGTTGGGAACGATTCAGCGATGTATACTGGGTTCAAGGGCAGTGACGAATATGGCTGTTCGAGAGCAGCAGGCGCATTAGGACCCATATTTAGTTTCCTAAACATCCTGGAAAATAACAACGCCATTCCCGATAGATTAACATGAGGGAGGGTCATCACATCTACGCCCGGTATTTGTGAGTAGAATCCAGTAGTCTGACGGACCTCACATACCCGAAGGGTGGGAGGGTGCTTAAAAAATCCCAGAACCAGGATTCGAAATCACAAACTTTGGGTTTGTTAGTAGGTTCATATTTGCAATGGCGTTTACACGCTCGGCCACTCCGATGCACAAACAATTTTTAAACATAAGTTGATTTAAGGAATGAACTTCTGTTTGAAAAATTTGAACTGGAAACATCGAATTTCTCTCGTATCCAAAATCCTCCCATTTGTTTCTGATTTGGCCCGATATCAATATTTTCATGACAAACTTCGTTTCCTCTCTTCCTCTTTTATTCCCTGTAACTTGCCAAGGTGTCTAAAAAGAAGATGGTTTCTTATTTTAATATGGTATTATTTCTACTATGTTACGTGTATTTATATTAATTTAAATTTTTAATACTACTATGTCAGTTGAGTAACAAGTGGGTACTCTGAATAAAGGGGGAAAAAATTGTACTTGAGCGTGATCTAGGATAAATCACTTCCCCGCCCAACCATTGTCCAAGAAACAGTACAGTTTCTATCATGTGCTGAACCCCATAACCCACTCCTTGGGTTGCAGTGGTACAGGCTATGTTATTGGACAGGGTAGTTTCTCTCTCTACTTGCCTTTACTTATTTTCCATTATACGGCCATTACTATAATATGTCATCATTCATAATATTTACTAGTTTTATTGTTCAATATAGTTTTATAGTACCTTGTATAATTGTATAACTACTTAAAGTACCAAAATTGTTATTTTTAAGTGATGATTTTTATAATTATCGAATTTCTAACTATGTTGAATTTTTCATTTTAATTTGTTTGCAGATAGATTTTTTATGATGTTGAATGATGAAATAATATATAGAAAATATACCACGCTTTTGGTCGAAACGTATAATGTGTAGATGAGTTAATTGTTGTAAATTAAAAAAAAAAATATGTTGTTACATTACTGTAATATTATTCATCTCATTTCGATTATTTATTCATACCAGCCCAATTTATACATTTATTTTGTACTTTTGGGTAATATTTAGCTCGCATACCGCTCCTTAAAAAAACATCATGACTCAAAATAATTTTTTAATACAGTTATTTGAAAGTTCCGTGTAAGTTTATACAAAAAAAGTATACGTTGGAAATGGAATATCAGACATGTGATTCCTGAATTAAAAAGCTTGATTCAACCAATACAATTGCTGCTAAAGGCTTAACTCTAAAATGCCAATGTTTGAGTTATCAAATCGATGTTCTTTTGAAGCCTTAGTTCCCAAAGTGGTCCAGGTGGAAGGAAAGCTCTTATTAAAAGCAGTTGTTCGGTGGGATGCTGTATATAGGTCTGGGAGCCGAGAACGGGAGTTACAAAAAATTTTTTTTAAACGTAAAGCTATATTCAAAAAAATAAAATACTGCACAGGATCGGGTCCGTCATATTACGTTCCTTCAAAAGGATGGCTTAAGCTAGGATTTTTTACTCCCTTTAAAAAATCCTAAGGCCATATGCCTGGCTGGGAACTGGCGATTTTGGCCATGGTAGGTTGTTATGCTAACCAAAACACCAGTTTATCTCTGACGTAGGTACATGCTTTCGTATCTGACATAACTAATAACAGATAATCAATTAGTTTAAAATTTATAGTTTATTTTTTTTAATTTATAGAATTTTTTTTAAATAGCTGAGTGTACACGTCACTTTTTGGACACTCCGTCATTAATATAAGTGGTGCTTAACTCGAAGGTCAAAATAGATTTTTATCAAAATTTATCTCTTCAGCTTCAAAAGCTGTAGCTTTTCAAAGATAGGTTTTAGGACAAATTCAAGACACGGAATCCTAGATGAATAAATATTTACAGTTTTTATTCTGTATTATATTATTCTTTCGTAGCTGTTAATAGATTAAATAATATACCTGCAGGGTTGATGATTGATGATTGAGTTGTTATTGTTGATCTAGTTGGCTAAATAAGAAATGTTTAGAAGGAAAAGAGAGATCTTTTTGAGAAGAAATGCTATCATTTAAGTTAGTTTATTTTTCATTTGCTCCATAACCTAAGAAAACATATTTTATCAGTCTCAACTCAATATACTCGTAACCTGGAAATATTGTCTAAATCGAACGCGTTTGTTTCTTGGAGTACTTCAAATTATTTAGATCTGGTCTTTTTCACCATAGATTTACAAAAATTATTTTTTAGGATTTTTCTCTATTTTCTCTGGGGTGTAACAAAGCCTTTAGTCCAAAACATTTATTTTACCTCATCTACACATTATACGTTTCGGCCAAAAGCGTGGTATATTTTCAATATATTATTTCACCAGTCAACATCATAAAAAATCTATCTGCAAACAAATTAAAATGAAAAATTCAAAATAATTAGAAATTCAATGATTATAAAAATCATCACTTCAAAATAAGAATTTTGGTACTTTAAGTAGTTATACAATTATACAAGGTACTATAAAACTATACTCCATAATCGTTACAATTCATATATCTTTATAGCCCTTACAAATAGTACAAAAGAAGGATACCTTTTCTGTAATTTAAAGATGTAATTATTTAGAACATGCTGGGTGCGTATCATCCCATAGTCAGTTAGCTAATAAGTGGAGCTGGGAATTTGAACCTGTCTAGATTAGCAGAATAATAATAATGGCTTATTATATTTTATATATTAATTTTAGGGAATAAAAACATTAAAAGTATTTTAGCAGATTCTTTTTATTTCTTTATTATTAAATACTGTAAATTAAAATTGCGAATCATTATAACCATCGAGGACTTAGTTAACAGATAAGTTATAGATCATTTTTACAAAAATTATTGGCTTTTCAACGATTTATTTTCCACTTTACTACAAATCTGATTTTCGGACTGAAACAAAATTTACCTATTATATATAACCTGCTAAGAGACATGGTTAATAATTTCAAATAAAAATATTTTGTTAAAAACGTTAAAGTTTTTTTAAAGAAAATTGTAAAATCGATGCTAAGATAGATCATAATAATCAAACAAGATTTGAGTTAAAACTGGCAAACTGGAGGAATTACCTTACTTTTGAGACTACAAAATATTTTTTAAATATAATTGAATTCGTCCTAAATTGAATAGGCATTAATTTTATATTAATTAAATTCTCGTTAATTGATTATTTCCGTTAGAAAGTACATACTTTTAGATCTAGATACAATACATATGTTAATATTGTATTATAACATACAAAATGTTATTTAGTGAAGCAAATGCTCGGAAAAAGTAAAAATAAATACAATAAAAAATAGAAAAGACACATAGCGAACATCCAACAAATATTTTAACGTCTTTTTTGAGCTTTTTCTTTTATTTAATAACATTTATTGTGGAATGATTTGTATCCACTGGGTTCTTAATTTTTTTTATCCTATTATACTTTCATTTGTTTCATGCATTTAAATATCTTTCATCTTTTCTTTTAGTTTGAACATTTTTGGATGTTTAATATGTGTGTTTACCAATATTTATCTTCTTTTTTTTAATTATAACCACTTGTTTGTATTTAACCGTTCCCAGGTGTTGTCCTGTAACCTTCCTTATCATCCAGTAGTAGGATTTGGTCCTGGTGGTGTGAAGCTGTCTTTGGGTGGTGTCTTAACGGACCGTAAGGTTGGGACGTGTTTATTTATTTATTACTCTCTTAGGAGTCAATTTATGCTTGGATTGTCTAAACATCGGTATTGATATAGGAATTTTTGTTCCCTGTTGATTTAGAGGCCTAAGGCCCTTTATTTGGAATTTTCCACTGATGCCTTAACAAATATTAAAATGATTCTCAACAGATCTATATTCGAGCGTTCTTTTAATTTTTAAATCTTTCAAGATCATTTCAATAAATCATTGTTGTGTTATGAAAGCCCATTCGAAGAACTAGCGGTGACTAAGTTCAACGATTTACGATTCAATCACTGGTTCTGTTCTGTATAAAGAAGATATAACAACTATTGTATTAATAAAGAGTTTAACAAAGCTTACCAAATATTATTACTATAATAATTGATGATTATCTTAAGTAAAAAAATAGAACTCAGAAAACAAATATAATAGAACAGACATTTTTTTTGGGACCAGGTCCCTTAAGAATAACGGAAGTGTACCAAATTTAGTAAAAATTTATCTGGGCAAACGGCTACATTATTAGAATACTACAATATTTACATAATAACATAAAATTAAATATGAACTAAAGGGTATGTTCTGATAGAGAATAAAAAATAGCATACAAATTTAAAATAAAAAGAAATTGGCTAATGGAAAAATAGATAAGTAAATAAGAACATCTAATAATATAAAAAATAATATCATTATGAGTAAGGAATATTTATAATAACTATACGGTGTTGAATATAGCTATTCATTTTTATTGATTAGAGAGCATATGTTTGGAAATTTAGGAGATGTAGGAATAGTTTGGATTTGAATCTGGATAAAGAAGACGCAGGGCGGATATCGAGTGGGAGTGAGTTCCAAAGAGAGGTAGAACGGGCGAGAAAGGAACGCTCAAAAGTTTTGGTTCTGTGAAACGGATTTAAAGGTACGAAAGGCGAGATATTGTGCCTTGGGATTTGAACTGTAGGAGACTATAGATATAAGATGAATGTTGTGAGTTTATGGTTCGGTATAAGAAAGAACCTAGGAAATAGAGTCTACGGATAGAAGGGAAGAGCCACTTTAACTCATCGTAGAAGTGGGACACATGAGACTTCCTCGGGGCGTCGAAGACAAACCGAAGTGAGCTGTTCATGATTCGCCACAGTCTTTCCTCGAACTTGTCCGAGGGCCCGCCATATGCCACTCAGCCAAAGTCAAAGTGTAACACTTTGATAAAAATAAATACAACTTGCTTAAGTAAATTGCAAGAATTTGTTTATTTCACGTCGAAAAAACGTTGAAGAAACATTATAAATCAAAATATTCGAAAACGAGAGTACCTGAACTAATATTCAAAATACAATAGCACCAGAGTGAATAAGAAGAAAAAGTTTAAAAAATATAACTAAACATTGAGATATATACGATTATCCAAATGGTGCCTCTCCTGCAGAGGGAAAAATAAATTGGTAATGATCCGAAGTGGTCATAAGAAATTTTAAAATATATTTATATAAATACTTAGTCATTAAAATAAATATTCACCATGCCGGATCTAAAGAAAGCAAAATCAAAGAAAATATTCGACTTCCCTAGCAATGGAGTTAGTGATGCCTTAGTTTACACACTAAAAGGATGAGACAAATAATAGAATCCTTTGAACGTTTAATACAAAAAATTGTCTAAATGTGTAAACTGATAGGATCCCAAGGGGAGAATGGTACCGGCTCGGGATTCTGGCTTAGGGCTTGCCGGGGCACAGGTCATTACCTAGCTCTGGGCACGACACCCACTGTATTCCAAGCGGAAATATGGGCAACACTTTCTGGTGCCTTCGCTATGAAGGACCACAAGAATGAGGTAATTAATTTTCTTAATGACAGTCAGGCAGCATGTAATGTATTACAAAATGCTGTAACAAAATCCAGACTAGTGGAGGAGTCCTGTACAAGACTTGATGAATTAGCTGTACATAACAGAGTTATGATATTTTGGATCCCTGGGCACAGTAATACTAGGAAATGAAATGGCCAACAAATTGGCAAAGAAAGGAGCAGGGATTGCTCCAATAGGACCAAAACCATGGTGCAGGGCTCTCCTCTCCCTGGCTAAGGATACAATCAACAAAATAGCCAAAAGGAAGATAAAATCACGTTGGGATAGAGCCAAGATAAGGCACACTAAACTTTTTATAAAGGATCCCAATGACAAACTTGCAGAGAAAATCAAGAAAGAAGCCGCTCAAATGTCAAGAACGGACCTCAAAATTATGGTTGAAGCCATCACTGGGCACTGTAAACTCAGGAAACATATGCATCGCTTGGGCATTGAACAAGAACCTCAGTGCAGATGGTGCACAGAGGAGGACGAAACCCCCTGGCACGTTCTCTTTGAATGTAAAGCATTATATCGAAAGAGGACATATGACCTTGGCCCTGGAGGACACAAGGAACTTCAAGAACTGAGATTTAAAGACTATCTAAAATTTCTCAGAAGTGTAGACCTAGGCTAGGGATTTTTAGGACTCGAGCACAACGGCCCTCTTTAGGCCCGAAGTGCATGGTAGTGGAAGAGTCATACATAAATGATAATAATTAATACAATAAATAACTAAATCAAAATTGAAATATTTAAATAATATAATATAATAAAATAAACCATACTATATAAACAGATACAAAACGCTACTACTCGTTCCCCGATTTCCGATAACCTTCGACCAGTGCAACAGACTCACTAACAAGGAAAGTACGACAAAAATAATATTTATATAAGAAGATGTTGTATAATCATTAGGAATAGCGAGTATATATTTAAATATTAAGTAAAAAAGAAATAAACAAGATAAAACATAAAAAAAGTAAATCATTAAAGAACTTAAGTCTAATTACGATGACTTATAGGCAATGTAGTACAATAACAAATTACAAATGTTACACAACAGAAAAAAAAAGTAGTTAAAGCGTCTTGGATTCAGTACATGAAAGAGATTGTACTGTTTCCAGGACAAAAGTTGTGTAGAAAGGTGAATCGTGTTCACTTTATAGAGGCTGGGTGAGTCCCAAAAGTTCCTTCAGATCTCAAAGGATCCATCTGTGGCTGTTAAAAGGTCAATTAATTTACTGCCAAAGCCGGATTTGAAGCCAAGATCTTTGGCACAACAACTAAGAAGGGATAGAGGAAGCAAAATCTGCAGAAAAAAAAATCGTTACAACAAAAATAAAAGATCAAATCTATAATAAATATTCAGGTACAACTTATCTGATCTATTCCCAACATTTTTTTTTTTAAATAAAGTAATATTTCGATTTGTATCATGTTTGAACTTGAATGACTTAAGTTAAAATCAAACATGTTTCAAGCTTCTAATTTTTTTCTAATGGTTAATAAAATAATTTCAATACCACCATTACAATAGGAATGCTCTTTATCAATACCCAAATTATTATCCTTTTAACTCACATGGAACATTCCAATGTATGGTGAAATTAGTTTTTTTGAGTTATGACGTTGTTCTTTTGAAGGAACGATATGTTAAAATATAATTTTTTACTCTATATTATCAGGGGTAAAAAAACTATAACTCAATATAAAGTAAATCCTTAAATAGAGGAAAAACCTGGCGGTTGAGACTAACGCCCAAATCGCCACCCGGTTATTGGCTTAGAACCAGTACAGTCCTTATCAAGTAGTGAAACTTAATGAGTCCTAGTGGTCTAATTTTTTTTTTCATATACTAAATTTTAAAAAGTTTATTACAAAGTTTGGATTGCACGGTTCCCAACAACTTAAAACAGGCATTGGTGTTTATATGTACCTAAATAGGTATATATAGCTAATTTTAATATTAGGTAAGAAAAAATGCATACTAATTAAATAAAAACTAACAGAAAATGGTTTTTAATTTTATTATGGGTAATAAAAGTAGCGATAAGATTTCTTAGCTCATTATATCGTAGACTGGCGAGCTGAAGTTTCAAGATTGCGAGGAGTTCAATGTCATTTCATTCTCTATTTTTACTCACGACCTTGTTTTAAGCCTAAGAAGCCCTTCGTCTAAAATCAACTCTCTTATTTAGTTGTACATATATACCCATGTATTTGTGTGTGTGTGTGTGTGTGTTTGTATGTATGTATATATATATATATATATATATATATATATATTAAAGGTTTTTGGCAACGAAGAACAAAAAGTATTCTGGAAGTCAATATGTGTTATATGTGTGTTAAAAATTATACAAATCATTAGGTGAAACTTATTAGTTATTTATTGTATAAATGATTTATGATTTTTATGTATATATAATAATGAATATGAAATAAATAAAGAATGCACTTTCATATGCTTTTATTAGCTTAGCCTGTATAAACATATGTATGCAAGGGAAACTTTGAACTCGATTTTGGGCCATTTCGAAACGTCCAATAAAATTGAAACTTTGCACACTTTTCAAGGATCAATGCCAATACAATAATTTAATTAGTTTGTCTTATTATCCTTATCAAGATATTCAGGATTACCGGTATACACATTTCCTATCCGAAGACACGGTAAGCATACATGGCTGAGACAAGCATATGATAAGTAGAAGGAACAAGTGAGGAGTTTCGTATATTTTTCACCAAAAAAATAATTGTATTAATATTAAATAATAATGAATATCAGCTTAAAAAAACTAAGCACACGTTTATACACAGACGCACTAAAAATTAGAAAATAAACAATTGTTTAAAATACTATTATTCATTTAATAGAAAATAAAGCTTAAAAAATAGAAAATATAAATATAATTTTCAATTCGTTTAAAATAATTTTAGTTATGAACGAAATAATCAAAAATCATTTTTTGGTAAAAAAGCGAGGGGTGCTTTATAAGATATGTTTATAGAGTCTACTTTTACCAATCATTCAATAAAATATTAGCAACTTTACCTTCTTTTTTTTTTACGATAAGATGAATTTATTAATAAATTATGAAGTGATGAAATAAGTTGAACTTATTTTTTGTAATATTTATTGACTGCATCCCTGACCATTTTACAACTTTTTATTAATTATTTTAATTCCTGGTTGGTCCACATTTAATTATTATTATTAGTTGTCACTAGACTCGACATTCCTTTGTTTAATTTGTTTTTGTCAAATATTTTTCTCCTTCATCTTCCCCTCTTTTTTTTTTTTTTTTTTTTTTTTTTTTGTTGGCTAAAGACTTCCTTTGAAGTCCTATACAGCCCGTATTCATATACTTGACACTACCCTAGTTAATTTAACTTTTAAAAATCAATATCGCATTTGTTCAAGAACCGGCATAAGGACTCTAAAAGGCTTCTGTCCAAAATTTTGAATTTATTTTGAAAGACCATGTCATTTTGAATGTCGGGATATTTGATCCGTTTGTCGTTGTATTTTTTGCACTTGGCGACGACATGGATTGGGTCTTCGACAATTTTACATTCCGTACATTTCTCGTTCTTTTTTACTTTAATCATTGTAAGTCCGCGATTCGTGCGACCATGGTTAATTCTAAGCCTAGTGATTATCGCTATTTGCTTTCTGTTTAGCATGAAGGTAGTATTAGAGAACCATGGCAGACTTACGGTCGGGTGGATGGCGTAGTGGTCCCTACCTTTCGTTCTCGATTCCCAGGCATACCTATCTTGCCATTCGCTAACTTGTTGTTGTTTAATCCACCTAACAACCTCCTGTAAAGGTAACTTAGCGTTCTTTGGCCCTTCTATCCCCTGTTTTGCGAGTTTGTCTGCCAATTCGTTTCCATACAGACCAACGTGCCCAGGTACCCACTGAACTGTGAATTTATTTGATGTACCATTGACCACGTGTATTATATCGTTTATTAGGTATGATGAAATGTGCTGTCGATGGATGTTTTTAAGAGTTTTGCATACCGAAGCGGAGTCTGTTAAGATGACTATTTTTGTATTTTTGTATGATCTATTGGCTAACCTGAAGGCTTCAGTAACGGCATATAATTCGGCACTGTATATACTGAATTTTGTGGGGAGGTTCATTGATGATTTCTGGTTGGAATCTGCATCATATATTCCAATAGCAACCTTGTTTTTATCTTTTGACGCGTCGGTATATATTTTATGATGGCTTTTATATTTTTCAGATAATATTGCAAGAGTTTTTTGTCTTAGAGCTATTGATGAATAATGTGATTTCGAGGAGTCTGATAGATTCAACTTGGGGTTGGTTTTGATGGTGGTTTGTGACTTTGGAAAGGGAGTGCATAAGTCAAGTGGTCCGGCAGAGGTGGAAAGTGAATTAAACATATGTCTCATTTCTTGGGCTATGGTGCGGGCTTTTGGAATTAGTATGGCGTCGTTCAGAACTGCTTCGTATAGAGGGTGGGTACTGTTTGAAGCTACTTTTAATAGAAACTTTTTTGTAACCCATTCCCTTCGTAATTGCAGAGGCATCTCCCCTGCTCCGGCTAGCAGCGCATTTGTGGGGCTAGTGCGAAAAGCTCCTAAGCAAATCCTTAACGCGTTGTTTTGTACTGTGTCTAGTTTTTTAATTAGTGGTGAGCTGGACTCATTGTATATTACAGATGCATAGTCTATTATCGATCTGACCATGGTTTTGTATACCGTAAGTAAATTGTGGGGATGGGCTCCCCAGGTGACCCCTGCTATTGATTTGATAATGTTTAGGCTATTTGCTGCTTTGTTGTATGTGTTTTGTATGTGCGTTTTGAACGTGAGTTTCGTGTCAAGATGTACCCCTAAGAATTTGATTGTATTAGTGGTTTCTATTATACCTCTGTCCGTGCAAATGGTTAGTTGAGTTAGGTTGAGTTTTCTTTTTTTAGTGAACGGGATGACTTTGCATTTTGATATGTTAATTCGAACATTCAGTGCATTAAGCTTCTTTTCCAGTGTGTAAAACTAATATCTTCCCCTCTTATTTAAAGCATTTAAATGATTAAATTCCCCCAATCTTTAAAGTTACATAACCTTCAAGTGGTTTAATCATTTAATTATGTTATACTTTTTACATCATTTTTTTTTACTTAAATCATATGACTTACAATTATAAATGCATTTTTCAATATAATTATTTTTTTTTTATTACAAAGCAATATTTTCTTTGTTTAATTAGTTTCTCGTCGTATTTTATCTTTAATATTTAATTATCATATCATACTTTCATTTTTATTTTGTATTGATTATTTTATTCATTTTAACAGCTTCGGTTGGACCTGAGGGACCTATGGACCCTCCTAGAGCTCACCCAGCCTCTGAGAAGTGGGTCTTCTTTTATATTATAAAACAAAGTCCTTCTCCGCGTCTGTCTGTCTGTCCGCGGTAAACTCAATAACTACTGCACGGATTTTCATGCGGTTTTCACCAATTGATGGAGTAATTCACCAGGAAGGTTTAGGTATATAATTTATCGAGGTTTTGTATAAATTGGTTGGAATATCAGTATACATAATATAAAACAAAGTCCTCTGGTGCGTCTGTCTGTCTGTTCGCGATAACTACAATAGGGTTTCATCTAAGACTTGCCTAATCCCTTTCACACATAACGAACAATGCATGGCGGTATATTCCTCTGTTACAGATCTACAAGGTCAGAGATAGGAGAGATATGTCCCTCTTTTAAGGATAGCTTACTAGATTACCTTTTTTATCTTCTAAAAAATAGATAACGGATAATGTGGTATTTGGAAAGCTATTTAGATGTGTAGAGTATTAATCCTTATTAACTTAGAAACTTTAGTTACCTTAAGCATTTCATGGAAATTATTAGAATATTTTATACCACATAATTTAAATGAGTATCGCAAACAGTTAACGCGCATGAAAATAAATTCTGAAATAAAGAAATGTTTTGTTTTGTTTTTATGATTATAATATCTACATAATAAAATACACTAGACAGACAAAACATGTAGGCACAATATGCCTTAATACCCGTGCAATTGTCGGAGAGGGTCGCTAGTATCAGTATATATTATCCTTTCCTTCAACTAATCGCAAATACCCTCATTTTTTCATTGAAAGAAACAAAGATATCTCTAAATAAAATAAATAATATTATAATGTACTGCAATATCAAATAATATACCTACATTGTTTGTTAAATATTAACATACCTATAAGAAAATATTGACGCCCGGGAATGAGATTTCACGTTTTCATAAGATTTCACGTTTTATGTCTTAACATTTGTTGGTGACCGGGAACGAGAAATCTCGTATTGGTGATAAGCTCCGGTCACATAGTAAATTGATATAATAATATATATGATAAAAATCATATTGATATATGATGGAATCCCCGGTCTTATAGTAATTTTCAACAAAACATTGGCGGGCGGCAATGCGTTAAGAGGTTGGCTTTAACACAGTCTGATTATATTAATAATCCGAACACACACATTTTATTTTTTCGGTTCCTTGTTGAGTCGAACTCGCCGTCCTTGGAGATTTTGTTTGATTTTTTTTTTGGAAAGATTATCGGTTTACGTTACTCCTTTATTTATATAAATATATAATATAATTTAACAATGATATTCAAGGGCGGATCCAGGATTTTTTTTTCTGAGGGGGGGGCACAACGGGCAAAAAAATCAACAATAACTTAGAAATAAACTTGTAGAATTTATAGAAAGTTTTATTAAAATATCTAAACAATAGTTTCACTCATGTTATTTCTGTTATTTTATTCATTTATATTTTAACAACTATGATCATGTGATTTCCCTTTACATATGTACTGTAATGGATAATCCCCCTAAATCCGCCCTTGATGATATTAAATAAATAAAAATTAATCTCATGTTTTAAATGGTATTAGATAAAAGAAGTAAATAATAATAAAAAAAATACTCGTACCATTACTTTTATAAAAACAAAGAATAATTCCATAATAATATTAGTACCAGACACAAGACACAGTATTATGAAACTTAGCTATATTAAACATTATCTACAAAACGTGAGATAGGATAACATCACATAGAAGGTTACACACACTAAACCATAAGGCTTGAACGGATGGTTGCGAATAGTCACTATCAAGTTCGGATTTAGGGGAGGGCACGTGCCTCCCCCCCCCCCCCGAATGGTTTTTTGTGTACTGTGGAGTATCCATTACAGCACATATTTATAGGCAAATCACATGATCATAGTTGAATAAAATATCAGAAATAACATGAGTGAAATTATTGTTTAGATATTTTAATAAACCTTTGAAACCTTTCTATAAATACTACAAGTTTATTTCTAAGTTATTGTTGATAATTTTCCCCCGTCTGCCCGGTGTGTCCCACCCCCAGAAAAAATCCTGGATCCACCCTTGGTCACTATTATTGAACAATAATCAATTTCGTAAACAGGTTTACCATAATAATGATACGTGTTATATAGAAAACCTTAAATGATATTACATCAACAATACTGAGTCAGTATAAAATCTATTGATGCTTTTTAAATATTTCTTATATTATATTTAATTATTCTTATCTTCAAGATATACAAGGGAGCGTTGTATCTCAGTGTGTAAAACGCTGAGATACAGAGCTGTAGTTTTAGGGTTCCAATACTCTACTGCGGGAAATTAATTATTTATTCAATTAATGTAGTATCGTAAAACGTCATTTTAAACATGTGTATTGTTATATTATATTATCTCGTAAAAACCTTCCTTTTTAAATACACATTATTTATAACATATGAATACAATGACTTATCAACGGTAATTTGCGTTTCAATTGATTCTCAAAATAAATATTGATTTAAGTATACTATATTTTGACGACGAGGATAACAACTAATTATGCCTAAATTACGTCGAAAATCATTAAAACAACAAAGAGAGTCAGCTATTGATGAAAATGACTGAACAATCCGATTAAAACAGTCTTCAGAGAACAGCAGGTCTAGGCAGCACCGAGGATTAGGGACATCAAGATCGCCGAGTTCTCTCCTGATGAAGATGAGTGGGGGAGTATTGGTTACAGAAGTTTTCACTCGCCGCTATCTCGGATCCTCGCATCGATGATGACATACGAATGAGATATCTACTAGCCAAGGTAGGAAATAAACCATTCAAATTTTTATGCGATTACTTTAAACCTGCCAACATAGCTTCAATAGAATATAAGCAATTAATTGAAGCTTTACATAAACAGTTTGGGAAACCTGATAGCTCACTATCTCAGCGTTTAAAGTTTAATCAAATGATACGGCAAGATCATGAAACAATTAATGATTTTATCGCTAGATTACGTTCTCAAGCAAACCATTGTGATTTCGGAAATTCATTTAAGGAAAGATTGCGAGATCAACTCTTATTTGGCATTAATAACGCAAGTTGGCAACTGGACATCATCAAGCAATATCCATCGGTTAAGAGCAGTTTCGGTGAAATTGAAACATTATTATATAGACTGGAGAATGCCAAATATGAACAGTCACACATGTCATATTTACTAACCTCTCACAACGCTTAGCCTAATATTAATAAAATGAGTCCGACTCATCATAAAAGTTTACCAGAAAAAAATAGAAAAAAATTTATCTAGATAAGCAAATTCATTGCTTACGATGCGGGAAATTTAAACATAGACTCCAGGAAGACTTGCCGGCGATAGGAAAATCATCTAATTTATGCCGGAATAAAAATCATTTGTCTAAAGTGTGTTTAAAGCGTGGAAAGCTATTGTTAAAGGTACTTCTTGTAGTAGCAGTGACTTGGAATACAGCTCGTCTTCAAACAGGAGCAGTCAACAGCCGGTCCGGATCGTTCGACCAGGCTCTGAAGTAATGTAAAAATTACTGTTAACAGTCAACAGTTAGATATGTTGTACGACTCAGGAGGTGCGAAAACATTCATCAATAAATACAAATGGGAAATGATTGGAGAGCCTCCTCTTAAACCAACAGCGTCCTTGGTGGCTTATCCAGGATTTAAAATAGTAACACTCGGGTCATGCAAAGTTACTGTCAGTGCTTTCGATAAAACTCTACGCTTTCCTCTTGTGATAGTAGATTCGAACGATGAATCTCTCTTCGGTCTTGACTGGACTCTTGCATTTAAATTACCTCTTCCACCGGGGGCTAAAATTAGAAAAGTGGAACAACAACAGCAGCAACAACTGCAACATCAACTTCACCATCAGCAGCATTTTCAAGAACATAAACAACGTCATCAAATACATGTTAAACAACAGCAACACCAGCAACAAATGAAGCATAAGCAGCAGCTAAAACAGCAACAAGTTTTACCACATTACTACCAGTACCACAATTTAGACCAGATCGAATTTCACCTATTCAGCAGAACAACATCCAGCCTAAACAGATGCAATAGTTGTACAGACCGAACAACGCCCAGCAAGCGGCAACGATTACTCGGGCTCACGCAAGTATCCCGAGCCAGTCATCTAAACATTCCCCACCAATAAGACTATTTCTCCTAATGTGTCTGTGCATCGAACGGGATCTACTGTTACACCAGTGGGTCCAGGTCGACATTCTATGAGCCAACCTGATCCTGTGTCTTCTCCTTAAGAAAGCGTGTGCCGCGCTTAACCAGGAAAGACTTCAGCTTCATAATGGACGATTTCCTCAAGGGAATCAGGAACGCGGGCAACTCGTGGGGAAATTCCCAACACACCTAATCATCAAATGAATGAACAACAAAACAAGCAACCTCCTCCTCCATATTCTTTCCAGCTTTAGCATATCCTGGAGACCTCTGACTTCGTTACGGGAGAGGAGGTCTGGGTGAGTCTCATGGAAGGAAAGGAGACAGGTGAATGACAGATCATGGCACAGACTGGACCGATCTCTTACATTGTCCAAGTGAAAGGTCATCGGAGAGAGAATGCACGCCGATCTGCTCCGACCAAGACATCTTTAAGGGGGGAGAAGATGTAGTATCGTAAAACGTCATTTTAAACATGTCTTTTGTTATATTATCTTATCTCGTAAAAACCTTCCTTTTTAATACACATTATTTATAACAACATATGAATACAATGACTTATCAACGATAGTTTGTTTTTCAATTGATTCTCAAAATAACTCTTGATTTAAGTATACTATAATTAACAACCGTGAATCGACACTATAGGATCACATTTGGCTCACTCAGGTTCTGTTATGTAGATACTCAATAATTAGGAGAAAAAATGTAGGCTGCTTGATCTCGGCGAAATGACCTCCTTGCACAACCGTTGGTTTAAAATCAGAACAATCTCTACCATCTACTGAACCAAAGGCTCTTCATACATGGTATAGGTTTTATTCAATTATTATTTCTATCGGTACTTTTTATAATTGTCATCTAGTTCTTATCCTTACACGGATTAAACACATTATTTTCAAAATCTATCTCCAAACGTATCTTTATTTCGGAATAACTAATTTAAAAAAATAAATACAAATTAGGTAATAAAGTAATCCATGGAATAATATTTGTTATTAATTAACCTAGAAATCTCAGATAAAAATCAAGGACAGGAAGTTTTTTGTAAATAAAGATCTACTTAAATATCTTAGCTTGTTTTAATATCGTATCTATCACGCATTATTACATTACCTAATATTAAAAATGCACATTCCTCATGATATTTACCTGTAAAAGACGTACAACAAACGTCTTTCTAATCTAATTGTTACTAATATGGTAACCAAGGTAATAGCTGCGAGATAAAAACGGGGAAGGTTACTCTGATTTGTGCTTTTTTTTTTTTTATTAACTGTTTAAATAATTTTGTAGATATTGGGCAAAATATAACAGCCGTTTTTTACTATTGATAGATTCATTTGATAGACTTGGTGATTCGAAATAAAAAATAAATTGAGTTTATTAGGCTAGCGGGCAGGTACCAAAAAAGGGTTTTAGGTTGCAATAAATTGAAGAGGGCTGAATTTTTTATATGTTGTAAGAGCATGCCTGAGTAGTGTAAATCCAATTTTGCAACCGAAAAAACGGATGGGAAAACTTTTGGTGGCCGAAAAACCTCGACATTTTCGGAGTTATTTCAGTTTTTGGCATATATCTCCTAATCGGTGCGTTTTTAATAAAAAACCATTTTATGTATCCATTTTTAAAGAAGATTAAATTTGATGCAATTTAAATCTAACCGAAGTTCTGTAGATCTAATAGATTCTGAGTTACGCTCCTTTGAAAATTGGTCTTTTTTTCCAAAAAGTCCAAATTATAAGTTTTGGCCGACTTTCGTGAGGAACACCGGCCGAAGAAGTGATCCTACGATGAAAGTCAAGTAAAATAGAGCTGTAGTAAATTTAATAATCTTTGATTTAAGCACATAACGAGGTCTGTAGTTGCTATACTTCTCTTGTTAATTAAAAAAAAAGGAAAATCGGGGAAAGTGGGTGTGAAAAAATGACCAATTTTCAAAAACTGAAATCACTCCGAAAATGTCGAGGTTTTTCGGCCACCAAAAGTTTTCCCATCCGTTATTTCGGTAGCAAACTTGGATTTCCACTAGTCAGACATGCCCTTACAACATATCGAAAATGCACCTTTCTTCAATTTATTGCAACCTTCAAGTACCTGGCCGCTGGCCTATATCGGTAAAATAAGAACACTGATTTTTATTATAACATTTTTCTGTAATAACATAAATATTTACATACCCAGGCCCTGGACAAATCTTTTCTCTTCAAAATAAAATATTTAAAAATTATAACAATTAATTTTTTTTAAATTTAATTATTTATTTATTGATGTTTACAACTATTTTACAATAATATAACAAGTAAATAGGCTAAGTGATACATAATGACAAGTAGAGAAACTACCCACTGGTAGTACTCAAATCGCATGTTCAACTAAGAAGGTCACGTGGCCATCTTCTTTTCAGAAGCCTCGGAGGATTATCGGGAATTGAAGAGGAAGCTAGGTTTGAAACTAGGTGGTTTGAGTGGAAATGAATTTTGTTATGAAAGAATAGATAGCGGGTTCGGGCCAAATCAGCAACAAATGGGACATTATTCTTAACAAAATTAGGAGCATTGAGGATTTTACGAAGGATTTTGGATTGTAGGGATTGGATACGAGAGGAATTCGATGGCTTAGTGGAGCCCCAAAGCTCTACTCCGTAATAACAATTAATAAAACAATTTTTTTTTCTTCAAAATAAAATATTTATAATTATTATTGGTGTCGTTTCTAGATTTTATTGTCCTTATAATCATGTCTTACATTATGATTTATTTTATTTTATTTTTATAATTGTTTACTTCATTTAGATACGCATTGGTTTTTATTGCACTTCTTGGGTACATTACACATGAATGTTAACCATCTAAGGTCTTTTACCCAAAAATTATCTATAATTTAATTAATCAAAAAGAATGAGCTCTCACAGGCGCTGAACGACCGAGATAGAAAAATGCGGGGACGACCTTCAATCGGCCTTGAAGCACCTGTTTGATTCGTGACCCACATACCCACCTGTTGCCTACCCAGAGGTTAGCATCTTGTCTTATTTCCACCTCAGGATAAAGGCTGTACCTAAGTTTAAGTATTGTAATAATATTATCACCTGTTAAAAAGTGGACAATTATTTCAAATCTGTTTTAAGAATTGATAAGAAAAAAAAATCGTATAATAGCAGAAAATCTCTGTAAAATAGCAGTTAGTCGACCCACAGAGATATGGAGTGCTCATCCAGCCCCAATAAAATTGGTACCCATATTAGGGGAAAACATGGCTGTATAGAAACAGTACAGTGCCTACCATGCACTGATTCCAATATCCTACGATGTATATAGCTGCCTCTTTAAATTATAGGACAGTTTCCCTTAAGAATAACAAAGTTTTGTCTGTGTTTAGCTTTTGCATGTGACATGGAACTATATACTAAAAACTAAGAAAAAACTGAACAAATTAATCATTTAGTAGAAAGACAACAGAAAAAAAAACAACTGTACCACTACAAATCATTAAGGGATTGAACATTCATGACTATTTAGACTTACGAAGTAAAGCCTAGGGGTTCCACTAAGCCATCGAATTCCTCTCGTATCCCATTCCTTACAATCCAAAATCCTTAATTATTACGAAAAAAGTAATCCACAATGACCTTAATGTCCCATTTGTTGCTGATTTGACCCGAACCCGATACCAATCCTTTAATAACAAACTTTATTCCCACTCAAACACATCAGTTTCAACCCTCTTCAATTCCTGATAATCCCCCGAGGCGTCTGAAAAGAATATGGCCTCCTGACCTAAATTAAATGTGTTATTTATTTACTACCACCGGGTAGTTTCTCTACTTGCTTTTAATTTCTTGCCATTATATTTGAATCATAATATTTACTTGTTTTATTATTATGATACAGTGATCAATTTTAATGAATTAATTGTTTTTTTTAAATTCAGAGCTGATATTTTTCTTAAAATTTTCCTGTTTTTTTGTAACTTATCCTTTAGTCCTGTATTTAAAATATTAAAGCCAATTAACCCGCTTAATTCAAGTACTTCTGGTTCTATGACTGTTCTGTAATGCCGGAATTTCCAATTAAACGATAAGGTTTTTTTTTTGTAGGCATTTTTGGTCAACAACCCTCCATACACCCAAATATCCAAACTGGTCAACTCAATCTATTCTCTCAGAAGTAATAAAATCAAATAAATTAATATAATACATTATCGATACTCAATAAGCATTAAATTTGTATTAATATTATTATTTTTAGTAAATTCTTTAATTGCAAAACTTTATGGCATGCTATCCCATTTATTTTATTTAGTAATGGTTGTTATTAATATATTTATTCAAGACAATTTATCTTTTTGTTCTTGGTCGTTATTCTAAAGAGACTTGGTCCCAGAATAAAGGTTGCTTTCTATTCTATTCTAAATACCCAATAGTAACGTAAATTGGAAAAAATAATAAACAAAAAAAAATGATAACATTTCGAAAATACATCGTGATATCTAAACGATAAAAAAAAAAATTATTAGTATTGCTAATTCTTTCGTCTAACTTGATAACTGAAGGACTTTTATAATAATTACAATTAATTATTATGCAAGTAATAATGTGTGAGTAATATATGTTTTTTAGCAGATGAAGGTCACTAGGTATGTACATTTGTTATATAATTCCTATAATACTACTAGTTGTAACATTATTATGGGGTTATTTATATTACTTTCTAGCCAAGGCCGATGATGATAACGGTTCTCTTAACAAGGAGCCGTAAATAATTTTATTTTATTATTTTCCTCTGTTCATTCACTCGTTCTTAAGTTAATATTAATGAGAACTTTTACTTTCACTAACCTGTATACGAAATATTCAGTAAGGAAAGTATCGCGATTGAGAAAGAATTCGAGTAAGGTGTTTTAAGTCTAGAAAATTAAAACGAAAAATATTGGGTGGTTTCATAGGAAATGTCCGTTTTTATTATTTCTAAAACTCAAATTGGAATTAATAGACTTCCGTTGTTTAGGCCGAACGCACATTGAGACGCAGTTCAACGCAGGGTAGTGTAGGTTAGGCAGGGCAGATTAGAGCAGTTAAAAAGCTGCGCTACTCATATGACCGCACATTAAAACGCAGTTTCTTGTCATCTTTGTATATAATCGGTCGTCGAACGTACAGATGGACGATTATACCGTTCTTTAATTCGATATCATCAGCAATTTTGTCCCATAAATCATTTTTTAATTTTGATTTCAACGAACAAATGGATCAGCTTTTACTTCTGTATTCACTATCAAAACGAAATAAATGTACATGGCTAGTGTCGTCTAATATTTTATGCGGACGAACGGCTTCAATTAATTTTTCTTTCATAGTGATATTATGAATAAGATGATGACAATATTATGTGATTTGCAAATAATATCGAAACAAAATTATATGAAATATGATAAATTTTAACAAAAACTGCTTGACACATTCGCAGTAATCTGTGTCACAAACACTGCGTGAAGCAGGTTCACACATGCACTGAACTGTTTTGCCCTGCCCTGCCTTTCAACTAACGCTCGTTCGTTCAAACCTATGTATCACAAACCTTTTTGCTACGCTGCCCTGCCTAACATACCCTACCCTGCGTTGGACTGCGTCTCAATGTGCGCCCGGCCTTAATAACGGCTCATTACAATCTGTAAACCTAAGCACAGTAAAGCCGGGCGCACATTGAGACGCAGTCCAACGCAGAGTTGGGTAGGTTAGGCAGGGCAGCGTAGCAAAAAGTTTTGTGATACATAGGTTTGATCGAACGAGCGTTGGTTGAAAGGCAGGGCAGGGCAGAACAGTTCACACAGATTACTGCAAATGTGTCAAGCAGTTTCATTTCATATCATTTTGTTTCGATATTATTTGCAAATCGAATAATATTGTCATCATATTATTCATAATATCACTATGAAAGAAAAATTAATTGAAGCCGTTCGTCCACATAAAATATTAGACGACACTAGCCATGTACATTTATTTTGATAGTGAATACAGAAGTAAAAGTTGATCCATTTGTTCGTCTGAATCAGACTCGGGACTTAGGTGAAGTTCGTCCATTTATACGTTCGACGACCGATTTGATACAAAGATGACAAGAAACTGCGTTTCAATGTGCGGTCATATGAGTAGCGCAGCTTTTTAACTGCTCTAATCTGCCCTGCCTGACCTACACTGTCCTGCGTTGAACTGCATCTCAATCTGCGCCCGGCCTAATCCTCTCTTTTCAGTAATATTTACTCTCATTATAATTGAACGAAATTCGTTAGTATGTCATAAAATATGACCAGATTTTTGTATATTTTTATTTTATAGTTTAAACTATGTTATAACTTAAACTCGGCAGCCAAGCTCCAAGAACGCGGTGTTTCAGGGAAGGGTATTTACGAACGGCCCGTTCGCCCTTGGGTTGAGAAATTTTCAGCTGGTGATACAGATTAATTCATAAATAATTTATTTCTCCTTTCTACCTAGAGGTAAAACCATCACATCCACATCGTACTGTAGGGATAGTGACAAATTGCAACAAAAACTTATCAAGAATCAACCTTCATAGGTTAATTAGAAGTGGCCTGTTCTCTTAACACGACAAACAGTGAAAAATCTAAACGTGCGGTGTCATGATGTCCTCTCACATCCACCTTATTCATCTTATCTCCAACAGATTTTCATCTGTTCAGAAATTTGAACAACTTCCTTAAGGGTAAAATTTTTGAAAATGATTTTCTAGTTAATAACGCATTTTCTGACTCAATTGCATCACAAAATCCTGAATTTTTCAGTTCTGGTATTGAAAATTTGAAAACGAGTTGAAAAATATATATAGAAAATAAGGATAAATATTTTGAATACTTTTAATCATTAAGCTGTTTTAATAAATATACTTTTCTTTGAAAATGAACCTTTCATATGAAACGACCCAAGATCTGTGTGGATTTAAAGTAAGACAATCTCGACAAGGAAAAGATGTAGGAAACTGAAATTACGTTTTTCAAGTATGTATATGTCTACAAAATTACCATATAATTATTAATTTAAAGGTAGCGAAATAAAAACTTTATCTTGAATCTATAAGTACCGAAAACAACTACTTTATTTTGAACCTATAGGTACTGAAAAGTAAACAATCTAATCCAAGACCGATAGGTACTACCTACTTCACATAGAGAACTAAATTTTTCATTTCCCTTCAAAACTAATAAACAAAGCGTAATTATGCTTAAAATAAATAAAAAATAACTATTTTATTCTCGATCCTGATCATAGCCTAAAAATTAGCGCAAAATAAAATAAAATAAACTTATTTGTGAATGGTTAGTAAAAGAAACATTGGTAATTTTGGTGATATTGTCGTTGGAGGAAATAAGTTCGAACATGTCGAGGGAAGTTAAAGTACTGAGGGTCTATGACTAGAACCAACGAAATTTAAGAGAGAAAAAAGTTGAAAGATGAACAATGTCTAATGGTTTTCGAAAATATGTACTGCGTAAAATATTCGGTCAGAGAATGGATGGACCAAGTTGTTCTTGTGTGGTTGTTTATGTTTATTGCAGTAAATAAGTACACATATTTATATTAATAGATTTATTTTCTTAGCTTTAGTACTTGTAATTTCCTAAATCATTCAATAACATGTTCTTCTCAAGTACTTCCTCTTCATCTTTACTAGCTACTTTCAACTTCATCTTTACTACTCATTTAATCGATGTTTCTTAATCCCTTTCGTTATTCAGTTTGATATATTTCACTTTAAGTCATGTAAACCGCGGATTATAGGATATCCTACACTTCAAGAATGAAAATTTTTTGTAGAACATTAGGCACAAGGACAATATCTTAAAGGACATCAATCGTCCTTTCTAATTATCTAAATTGAACTGAATTTTTGTAGAACTAATTTAAAAAAATTTAAACTACACTATAATTATATATTATTATTATTATTTCATTGGGTAACGTTGGGCTGTTAGTATGCTTAAATACAAAATCCGCAGTGGCGTATGCAGAGGAGGTGATCAGCCTCCTGGAAATTCATAATATATATATATATATATATACTAAGGTGTACTAAAGGCGGACCAACCGTCATTTTACACGTTATAAAACTGTTCATTTAATTGAATCAGTCATTTGAGAAACGCCTCATGTCCGTTTTTGGCCAAAATTGAGTTAGACATATTAAATTGTTGGTGAAGGATAGACAAATCCAATACGTATGTGTGGAAAATGTGTATATATTATTTGAAAAATAAAATACTGATTTTTATTAATAATTTGAATTGTTTTACCTATTATTTCATACCTGATAACATATCGTTTAGTCAGTCATTTGAGAAACAACACATCTCTAACAACGGTTATAATTTTTTTAAATATCAAAATAAAAATAATAAAATTTTAGTTTGGTGGAATTAGCTTACCAAACCCCAGTAGAAACATATTTAAAAATTCAAAAAATATATGATGTTAAATTATGGACCAGCTGAGTATTTTATGATTTCCCAAAAATTTACTTTTTGGATATGAGGTGTTTCTCAAATGACCGATTCAATTCTACAATAGGTACTTAACGTTTTGGGGGCACCCCTGTTTTCGTGGTCAGCATAACAACCTACTAAGCCGAGATCACGAGCCTGGCAGGTGACTAGGATTTTTTTAAGGAAATAAAAATCCTTGATTGTGCCGTCCTTCGGAGGGGATATAAAATAGTGGTCTCCAGTCTCTGCGGTTCCAGGTACTTGTTAAAGAACCCTATCCTAATAAAACCTGTGTAGGCAAAATTTAGGACACCCACTGTAGGATCCTCCAACTAGCCATAGTGAATAAACAAACTTAAAGTTTTAGTAAAGGATTTCCGATATTATACTTGAAATTCAGTTAAGTACTTGTTTTGTACACCCTTATACTGGTTATTATATACTTATTATACACAAATTATAGTATACTTGCTGTGTCGGAGGTTTCGGGTTCAAATCCGATTTGTAGCAGATTTTATTGAATCTGTTAACCGCCGGGGATGGATCCTTTGTGATCTGGGACCCTACTGGAGCTCACCCAAACTCAACAAATTGGGTATCCAAAATAGGAGAATAGCCTGGGGGTTGGGCGTGTTCTAGGACAAATCACCTCCCTGCACAGCCGTTGTGCAAGAAACAGTACAGTCTCTACCAGTACTGAACCCAATACCCTTCATGGGTTGTAGTGATACAGGTTATAGTTTATAAGAAAAGTCTTTCAACCTTATTTTGTTGCATTCTGAGCATTGAAATGCCATCAACACAGATAGAATAGAATAAAAAAAAATTTTTTATTCTTGAACCAGGTCCTTTAAGAATAACTAACGTGCACTGCAAAATAATAAAAAAAATCATATAGTGTTTACATAAGTACTAAAAATTATATTTTTGTTTTTTATTTATTGAGAGTTTCCCCAAAGTTTAGGTTTTCTCCAACCAAATTTTAGAGTAACTTTCTTTTCCAGATTTTCCTGTTAAATCTGCTTTTCATTTAGGCCATATCCTGCCATGTCTTCCTGGACTGGTTCATCCAAGATGTTGGCGGTCGTCCTCTTCTTTTTCTTCCTTCAGGGTACCAGTTCATTGTCATATTGGGTATTCTATTATTATCCATCCTAATGAGGTGTCCAAACCACTCTAATCTCTTTATTGTGATTTTTTCAAGTATGATATTCTGAGCACCCATTATCTCCTGCACTACTGAATTGGGAATCCTTTCACGTCTAGGAATCCTTCTCCAGAAATCCATTTCCGCAACTAGCAGTTTCTCTTGGCTTCCTTTTCCCAATTTCCATGTTTCACACCTATATAACATTATAGGCGTTATAATAGCATGGAAAATCTTCTTTTTTTTTTGTAGTTTTTAGGATGGTTTTACTCGACAGTACAGAATTGAGCACGGCGATAGCTTTCCTTCCTTCTCCGGTTCTTCGGGCTATATTCCCTTCAGACAGAGGTTATTGGAAGAGGGACAGATGGACAAGGGAGTGTAATTAGGGAAATGTGTATATTTGAGTAATCATTTCATAAGGAAATAAACGTTTAAATTAATACTTCAAAGTATAGATAATGATATATGCTTGTTGAAACGTTCATTTTTTGATGTAATGATTATCGACATGTAGATATTTCCCATTATTACATTATTTTTCCATTCTAAAGCTCATAATTATTTATATTTCTGTCGAATATTGAAAGGAAAACAAATGACATGTTAAAACTTGCTGTGGCTCAACTTGTAGCGACAATCTGCAAAACTGATACCAAATATTGTTTTAACGATTTTGTAGAGCCCATGCATATTCCTCAAAAACAAAAATTACCCAGGTAATTCACGATGTGTTATAAGTTATATTTGAATGAAAATCTAATAAAAACTAACTAAAACATTAAAGTAATAAATATCAATAGAAATTCTTTGAATGTTATCAATTCTAGATGTATTTACATGTCCCACATTTATTTATTTAGTTTTGCTTGTATTCATTTACTTTAAGTGCTGAGTAAGTTGTAAAAAATCTTGAATATATGCTAAATCATTAAAAAAATTGTTTTAGTGTTCTATTAGTAGACATTCTTTAAACTTCTTTTTATTTATCAACCAGAAACGGTGTTATCAATGATCACAACTGCTCTTGTATAGTCATAAACATTTTTAGGATAGGAAGCAGAAACCTTATAGGTTGCGTAGAAGAAAAAAAAAGAAAATATTAATCTGAAATTCTTTAGTTGCCACTTCAAGTTTGAAAGAAATAAGTTCCACTTTATATTGCTTATAGAGAGTTGAGGCGGCTCTTCCCTTGCATTCATTATCTATATTTGAAATGTTAATTGAAACGCTTATTTCCTGATGAAATGATTATTTAAATATACACATTTCCCCTAATTAGACTCCCTTTTCCATGCTAAAACTCATCCATGCAGAACTGGCACCCACCAATTTAAAAAAAAATTGAATTTCTAGCATTAATATAGGGGGAAATAGTTGATCTCTTATTTAAAGATTGTCAATATATTATGTAACTCATTTAAAAATCAACATGCTAACTTTTGAAAAAAAAATTTCTTCTAGAAATATGAACTAGTAAAACAACATAAGATATAATTAGTGGTAGTTTTCTCACAACAATAATGTATTATATTTCAATTTGATGTAAAAATTTTACTTTTTGTTGAATAAAAAACAGTATGAAACATATGAAAAGTTCGAATCATCCATAATTTTAAATTGAAAATGTTGGAACTAGTTAAGTTAAACTATAGTTACCAAATGAAGCATTGTATTTATGAAATTTTCTTATATGAGTTTCTTTGATAGCGTGATGGGAAACAACAAACAAATATATATAAAATAGAAATTAACTAACATATAATAGAACTTACCCTCTGTATCTCCAACATGTCAGGTGCTCCTTTCTCGAAGTTCAATATCCACCATGGTCTTAAAACCAAGCAGATTTCACAACAAATGAAACCAAACTTACCTGGTGGAAACTAAGAACGCTCACTCACACAAAGAAACTAAACACTTGAATAAAAACACTGAGGGACACACCCAAATCGTGCTTGACTAAGGAATAAAAACTAAGCAAGCCAGATCTATGCAAAATTATTTGAACAAACAATAAATGAATTTCAGTAAAACCATTGCTTTGCAATTTGAATAAAAATCAATATAATAAGTGAATATAAAACAGAGATTACTAGTCAAAGAACTTAAAAGATGATGAAAAGCAATTTTTGTCAGTCTATTATATTGTCTCTTTTTTATTTATATACAAAACAGTGATTAGACCAGTTGTTGTGTATGGCAGCGAGACGTGGACTCTAACCAAGGCAAACAGGAAAGCCCTGCTGGTCTGGGAGAGAAGAGTCCTGAGAAGGATTTTCGGAGAGGTCAGAGAACAGCATAGATGGAGAATTAGAAGCAATGCCGAGCTAGAGGAACTATATGGTGAGCCAGATATCATCACAGTTATTTAGAAGAGCAGAATCAGATGGCTGGGTCATGTTGAGAGAATGAGTCCCTGCAGATTGCCAAAAACTATGCTGAGTGGTACACCAGGAGGTAAAAGAAAGAGAGGTAGACCCAGGAACCGATGGATCGGTGATTTGGAGGACTTGAGACTGATGGGGATTATAAATTGGATGAGCCTAGCGGTGGACCGTAGGGAGTGGAGTAGATTGGTGGCAGAGGCCCAGGTCCTACAAGGACTGTAGCGCCCATTAGTAAGTAAGTAAGTAATTATATTGTCTTTAGTTTCCCATGCTTAAGTTTTAATAGAAACCCAAACTAGGTATCTTCTAAGATTAAAGCTATCTACTATGTCTTGGTGCAATTTTCCTTGAAAGGGTCACCTGTGGTGTATATTATATCAACCTAATATACCCAAGATAGTGGGTTTGCATCC
Organism: Troilus luridus; assembly: GCA_964056705.1. Taxonomy (NCBI): domain Eukaryota; kingdom Metazoa; phylum Arthropoda; class Insecta; order Hemiptera; family Pentatomidae; genus Troilus; species Troilus luridus. The sequence goes on along the minus strand of OZ057417.1, from coordinate 11,098,975 downwards.
CAGCAGGTGGCCTTATTATTTTTTAAAGTGAGGAAAAAATCCTTAGTTATACCATCTTTTGGAGGGGAAGTAAAATGGTTATGATAAGTCTATGCGTTATCCAGTACTCGTTAAAGATCCCTATCCTAATTACACCTGGAGGGGCAAAGTGTATGACAGCCATCGCAGCATAACGTTACGTTAAATTAATAAATAAACAAGAAATTATAAATATTGAATCCAAAAAGGTTATAATTAGGAAGGAAGTTAAACTTATTTAAATGTTCACGTAGGCTTCCACAGTCATTATTATTCTTCTTATATTCAACTTCCGGGATGGACCGTGTCTTGTTGATGTTATGAACCAAGCTTTCGCTCATCGTGCTGTGAGCTTCAATGGGAAGGCTGACTTCGATCCAGACCACGCCCCCCAGGTATAAATACCCCGACTCCAACCATCCGCTCTTTCTAACCTCGATAAGCGGTCTCTCGCCGACTTTGACTTATATACAGCCAGCGGCATGTGCCGGTGTTAGAGTACACGCCTTCAGCGGTCTCAGACTTTGTAAATTCTTGAAATACCTTTGGTAATAGAAGAAACAAATTATATGTGATATATATCTTATTATCCTATAATGTATATACTGTAAAAGATGTAAATATTTGATTAATAAATAGAGATTCGAAACAAAAAATCCGCTCTTCATTAACTGTCTAACCCTGAAGAAGCTAACACCAAGATGAGCGAAAGCTTGGTTCATAACATCAACAAGACACGGACCATTCCGGAAGTTGAATATAAGAAGAAACTTATTAAAGTTTGAAAGACCTCTGATAAATCTCAGATTAGACAGTTTTTTTTTTAATCCTCCACAGAGAAATATATATTTCTATCTAAAAAAGATCTATGGCGATTATTGATAACGGCTATTTTAGTTTTTGGAAAAATCGATATAACTATCAGAAAATGGAGGTCCCGAGCGAATGTGATGTCAGGTACTTGTTAAAGATCCCTATCCTAATAATACCAAGATAGATAAAATTTAGAACTCCCATTGTAGCATCGTCCGATTAGCTATAGCAGCATAAAGTGACGTTAAATGAGCAAACAAACAAATTATAGGCAATAAAAAGGTAATTATCACTACAACGACTCTAATCATTTTTCTATTTAGATGAATATACATTTAATTATCTATATTTCAAATCAAAAGTACTATGATATATGTAGTAACAAATTCATTTCTGTCAGAAATAGATATAAGTTAACAGAATTCTATTTTTTTATTTTATTTTAGTTTTGAATACAACCTTATACTAAAGTACAAACAGAAAAAGGAAACAAGTTATCCCTAAAATTAATACTTAACTTGGTTTGATGTCCTATGATATCTTAACATGAGATATTAAACCATTTCTAATAAAAAACATTCACAGGCAAAGAAGAACAATAGTTTACTTAATGTTAAAGGCAAAATCACAACGGCAGATACATATTAAATTCAATGATTTAGATTAATATTCTATTTGTATGTGCTTCTAATAACTTTTATTGAATATTTGTGAGACAACACCTATTGAAATATTTTCTATCTAAAATATATCTACTGACGAATTAGTATTAGAGTTATGGGATTTGAAACAATTAGTGACTATGGTACAAGACATGGTGCTAAGACACAATAGTCAACTAAACCAAGCTAAACAAATAAATAGCAAAAGCTAAATCATGTATAATAAATAATATTTTATAGCAGAGCAGAAAATGTTAACGTTCAACAATTAAATGACCTTATAAGTTAAACATCAGTATTCTTACCAATCAAAGAATAGAATTTAAATTAAAGTTAATTATAAAAGAAATTGTATAAGTGAAATACAAGATCACACAATTCTCAAAATATTATTTTAACAAATAAAATCTTTTTGAGGAAACAAAAAGTTTAATCGCTTATTTATGGTTTAAGTTATTATTACCGATAATTGCACAACTATTAAACGACCTGTCAGTTAAAAATTATTATTTTTATATCAATTAAATTATAACATCTAAACTAAAACAAATAAGCAAATTTTATACCTCAAATACTAGATTACGCAATTAATTTATTTTTATGCATTAGAAACGCCTTATTTCAAGATGCAATATAGAAACCAAAACAAGCTAGCCATAAAATTATAAACCTCTCTACTATGTCTTCCTTGGTTTGTTTTCTAACAGCAACTTAAAACAAGACATTTAACAATAACAAATAACATGTTATTGTGGGAACGAAAAGTTTAATTAACTACTTATGTTTTAAGTTATTATTAGTACAATTTGCACAACTATTAAACAATCTTTTAGCTGCATATTTTTATTGTTATAAAAAATCGAATTGTAACACATAAACTAGATTTAATTTAAGACAATTGTTTAACTCTGTTACTAAATCACAACTATTAAATGACCAATTCTTCAAATAATAATTATTATTATTCTTATATAAATCAAATTGTAATATTAAAACTAACTTTGATTTAAGAAAATTATATAGCAGCAATATTACATAACGCAATATATTTATTTTTGTGCATTAGGAACGCCTTATTCCAAGGTGCCAATTGGAGACCAAAACAAGCTAGCCATAAAAATAAATACCTCTCTGCTATGTATACCTTGGTTTGATTCCCATTAGCAACTTAAAACAAGACTTTTCATAATGGCAAACAAAATCTTTTAGGGGAAAAAAATTTTAATTAGTTATTTATGTTTTAAACTATTATTAAAATTAATAGTACAACTATTAAACAACGCTATTTGTATATCGATCGAGTTGTAGCGTTTAAATAAAAGTCGATTTAAGAGATTTTTATATCTATCTATGAATTGTGCAACTATTAAACTATCTGAATCGTTAAATATAATAAGAATTAATAATCGTAATGGTTGTTAGTACAAAAACTAAAATATTATTTATTATTAAATAAGAGCCAATAATCAAAGACAATCTTAATTGGATTTTATATTTAAATAGTATAATTAGAATTTCAGGAACTCTACTTATTTCAGTTATTATCTGAATATTTTTTTCCTAAATTTTTATTTTGTATTTAACCTAAAAAAAGACTTACCTAGTGAATTAACTTTAAACTAGTCAATTATTTTTAATCCATTCGAGACGAGGATTTTTTTCGAACACGGTCCCCACCCAGGAGCGAAATTTTTCCTTTATATTGTTCATTTTTAATTTTTTTTAAAACATGCTTACTATGGAAATCACCCAATTCGTAAGTGAATTCACACAAATAAGATCATTGCACACCGGGTCTAGATAATTTTTAGATTTTTTGGTATACAGTAAAACCAATCCCAAATTTTGTTTTCCTGTACTTTGAAGATTTCATTAGTTCAAGAAAAATCTTATTCCGACGACTAGTTTACTCAGAATAACTGATAATTGCACATTACTGTTATTGCAGAAAAGCTGTGCAGGCTGTCTCGAATGGGTTAATACCATTACTATGTACAACCCTGCTCTATTTAATTTTTTCTTCTTATGAAATCCAATAGTAAAGACCATTTGGCTAATGTTTGTTCTCCATGAGAATATTATAAAGACCAGAGGTAATTCTTAGTTAGGTCGATGAGATTCTCTCCTTTTTCTTATATGGATCTCATATCTGGAGATCTTATAAGGAAAGGTGGCCCTAGAAGTATGTGGTGTAATTAACCTAGAGTTAAAGTGGGAGCGAGTTGTATAATGTTCTTCAATAAATATAATTTTAAAATTTAATATCTTTGATAAAAAACCTTATCTTTAGGGTCTAATAGAATATCAAACTAAACCCTGTTTAAAATTTAAATTTCTCTACTATATCTAACTTGGTTTGATATTCTTTAGTACCTTAAAATAAGACACTGAACCAAAATGAGTCTACATATAAAAGCAATATTTATTTGTGTGGACAATCCTACACATCCACAATTGGAGAGCAGTAGCAATTAATATAGATGAATGGCAATCGATGGAGCCTTGTCCCCACGCATGAAGTAGAGCCTACTATGATAAAGGCAGAATGAAAATTATAGGAGGTATCTTTTCCGCAGGTTGTCGCTTCGAGTTAATTCACACCAAGTTTTAAATTTTCATTGGTTTTATTAATATTCTCTGAAAATACAAGTCGATCTTTAGTATGGAAAAGAGAATATAATTATGGGTAATGAATAGATTTCCGTGATCATTTCATCAATAAATAAAATTTTGAACAAACTTTTCGAAGTATAGATGATATATGTTTGTTGAAACGTTCATTTCTAGACAAAATAATCACCAAAATATACACATTTCCCATAATAAATTCTCTTTTCCATTATAAAGCTCATGATAACTTGTATTTTAGCAAAATATTATAAGGGAAACAAATGAAAAGTTAAAACTTATTTTGACTCGACCGAAGCAACAACCTGCAGAATAATAACCGTAGAGGAGCAGAAAAATAACAGTATACACAATAACAGAATTTTAATTGAAGCACAGTTATTTTAAGGTTTGATTAATATTAATCTTGTTGAGTGTGTGTGAGACGTGATCTTTCGAATAGTAGAATAAATGCGATTAATTTTAGAATATAATTTATATTGAGACACAATTACAATATACGGAAAATTGTTAATTAATCTATTAAGATGAATGTAAATGGAATAGAAAACCAAACCAAGTTATCTTTAAAATTAATACATTTGAATAATGCCTGATGGTTTTATTTCTGTTTGCAACTTAACATGAGATATTGAACCATGTAGAGTGCTGAATATTTCGGACATAATTCCAATGATGGTTACACAACTATTTCATTAATAGAGATTAATTTTAATCTGTGTCAATGTTATTTTCCCCCCAAAAAAACACTTCACATTGTTAAATAGGTTATGTGACATTAAGTTACAAATACTTTTAGGAAGATTAACTTGAATAGTTATAATTTCAACTAACATTTCGAGGTACATATGATATATGTTTGTGGAAACGTACATTTCTAGATGAAATGATTACTAATGTATACATGTTTTCCATAATTACATTCTCTTTTCCACAATAAAGATCATGATAACTTGTATTTTGAGAGAATATTAAAAAGAAACCAATAAAAAGTTAAATCTTGCTGTGACTCAACTCAAAGCGACAACCTGTGGAATACTTACCTTATAGGAAATCTAATTATTTATGAATTTAGATAAATATCAATTTATTTATATCTGTGATTTTATGAGTTAGCGTTAAGTAAGAGAGAGGGTCATGATCTAACAAACCAATTTTTGCTTAAAATAAATATAAATTTACAGCGTACTTGAAATATAATTTTTAAAATTTTAATGTCTTTGGTACACAGTCTTATCGTCAGGTTCTAGCAGAATATCAAACCAAACCCTCTTTGAAATTTAAATCTCTCTACTATATCTAACTTGGTTTGATATTCTTTAGTACCTTAATATGAGACAATGAACAATGTATAATGAGAATAAAAACCACAATGGAACAGAAGATCAGAAGAGTCAATTTAGATTTATTTTAAGCAAAAATTGGTTTGTTGTCCATATCCCTCTCTCTTACTTAACACTAACACATAAATTCACAGATATTATTAAATTGATATTTATCTAAATTCATAAATTAATATTCTTCCTATAAGGTAATTATTTGACAAGTTGTTGCTTTTGAGTTGCGTCATGACAAGTTTTAACTTTTCATTCGTTCCTCATTTAATATTTTCCAAAAATACAAGTCATCATGATCTAGATTAATATTGATATTCTACCTTTAATATTTAGTTCTTATGTATAATGTGGTCTACCCTACTCAAAAATGTTTTTTATCTGACATGGCTCTACTTGTTATATTAAAGTGATGAAGCTCTACAAGGAGGCTCCTCACACTGCTTAAGCAATAGGGAGGAAGTGATTAAGTAGCAGTAATTATTCCACAGGTTGTCGCTTCGAGTTGAGTCACAACTAGTTTTAATTTTTCATTCGTTCCGCTTTCAATATTTTCAAAAAATATAAGTTATCCTGAGTTTTTAATATGGAAAAGATAATGTAATTATGAGAAATGTGTATACATCGGTAATCATTTCATCTGGAAATGAACGTTTCAACAAACATATATCGTCTATATCTCAAAATGTTAGTTGAAACTTTTATTTCTTGATGAAATGTTCACTGAAATCTACTCATTACCCATAGTTACAATCTCTTTTCCATTCAAAAGCTCACAATAACTTGTATTTTTGGAAAATATTAAAAATGAAATGAATAAAAAGTTAAAACTTGCAGCGACAACCTGCTGAAGATACCCAAATATCATTTGTGGGTACCTGACATTACACAGGCTTCAGACTGCCATTTTACCCCTACTTCGAAGGACGGCATATCTAAGGATATTTAACTCCCTTTAAAAAGCCCTAAGGCCACTTGCCGGGTTGCAGAACCAGCGGTCTTGGGATTAGTAGTTTGTTATCCTAACCACTAGACCACAGGTCGGCCCATAATGTTAACGTTATGGACTATAAATATATGTCTCATATTCATCTGATGTCATGGATTAAATATATTGGATATTATCCAAACCACTAAACTGTAGGAGATACTGACATTAACTTATATGTCAGAAATAAGCAAAACATAACATTCATTAATTGCTAAATAATGAAATTTAATGCTTTTATCCTGAATAAGTACAAACAGCGCAGTGTGAAGAGCACAGTGGTTCTGTGTTGAAGATCCTGGATTTGATAATGGCAGAGACTGATCAATTATTTAATCTGTTAATAGTCACAGATGGACTCAGAGGGAGCTGCACCCTCCTGTGGCTCACCCATCCTCTATAAAGTGGGCAACCTTAATGGCAGGGAATAACTTAGTGGTTGAGCGTGATCTCAAACAAATCACCTTCCTGTACAACCGGTGTTCTTTGAAGGAATACAGTTTCTATTATGTACTAAACCCAATACTATTCACAGATTGTAGCGGTGAGTTTTTTTTTTAACCTGGATCATCAGCCTTATATATAAGTTGAAACACATACTTTCTACTACAAACTTAAGTTACCAATTTGAATTAGTTTCAATGTCTTAAAATGTGTCTTATACTTAGAATATTCAATTGTAAAGATATTAATTAAATCACTGTAAAAATATGTAAATGTCTAATTTACATTTAGAAAAAATAAGGAAACATTTAGATTTGAATCTCTTGATAAAAAGGAAGTATGAAACCCATATACTTCCTCATCTAGAATATTTTACCATTAAATGTTTTAGAAATGAAATATTAACCAATTCCATGTAGTTATAACATATATATTATTTCATATTAAACATTGATCAGTATATCATCGGAACATATTAAGAGCGAATATGACCTAGTTATTTTCAACTTTCTGGAACTTTCTTTAAAAAGTACAGTTTTTTCTATTTCTATAAGAAGTAAGTTACCTAAAATCGCCATATTGGATATATTAAGAACTGAAGCTGCCCATATTATACCCTTAATGAGCAAACTATCCATTTTTTTTTCCTGATTGCAGTAATTGTTAAGTTTGAAAACTGAGTAAAAACATATTGTTTGGAAGACAATAACATTTTTTTTTTTAAGGAACACATATGCAAATCATGAACAGTCTGTAGGAATATAGGAATGATTTTAAAAAATTACCATAACCACTATATCTTTTGATTACACATAGCTACTTAGACTAAGAATCTCAAAGTTATATGTTACATTGACTTACAGTACGATGAAACTAAAACTTTTAACTTTAAAATTAAAATTAATAAAGAGAACAAGAGATGAATATGGTCACAAATTTTCTAGATCATTCTAGCAATGCAGAGCTACCAACTTAAAGAAAACGAAAAAAAAAATGAAAACTATTGTGTGAAAAGAAATACTAAATTAACATTATCACATTTTTATTTGGTAATTTTATAATTAATAATTAATTTCATCCATTAGACCCTTATAAATTAGATTTCGTAATGAATTACTTGTAACAAATTAAAATGTGTAAGGTAACGGAAGCAGCCGTAAAAGCTAATTAAATTTGGATTTAAAACCTATTATAATAAATTATTAACTAATGCTGGGAGTTATTTAAAATATTAATATTTTCAACTCAGAAAATAGGTAATGGTTTTTATTTGAATGAAAAATATTGGGGTAGCAGTTGTTGAACCGACTCGTTGTTTACAAGGAAGTGCCTAATTCAATTTGTCCCTTCCACTGAATACAATTTAGTTGTGACTCATGCTTATTCGATTCAGTCTTCTTTCTATAAAACTGATATTTCATTCAAGTGAGGTGACATGAAGATATATATATAATATTTATATGTTATATATATTCGAATAAATATTAAGTAATCGATTAAAATTAGTGTTATTAATAAATCAGGATCCATTTGGTATAACTATTGATAATTAATGACACATATTATAAATTAATCTTATTTTAGGTCGGAAATTCAGTGCTGGATAAAAAAAAACAGTAGTAGTTATGAATAATTAATGATAGTTAACCATTGTCTTTCTATACACTATATTAAATACAATAAATTAATTACTTATCGCTCACCGATGGAAGTCATAGATGGCTAATCGATTTCTTCGGATGGATTGATAAAAAAGCAGGTAACTTTTCCGCAGGTTGTCGCTTCGAGTTAATTCACAAGTTTCAACTTTTCATTCGTTTCTAGTAGGAAAAAAGAATATAAATGAGGGAAATGATTTATTCGGTATGATTTAATCAATAAATGAACGAATCAACAGATAACATCTATACTTTGAAATGTTATTTGAATCTTTTATTTCTTGATAAATGATAACCGAAATATATTAAATTCCTATAATTACATTATTTTTTCCATACCAAAAGCTCACGAAAATTTGTATTTTTGGTAAATACTAAAAGGGAAATGAATGAGCAGTTAAAACTTGTAACTCAACTCGAAGCGGCAACCTGGGGAACAAATACCTATTCAGCTTGAATCAAATGTAATCTCAAGGCACATTGCTATCCATCGGCAGATTGATTCTATCGTTGTATTCTATCGATGGTATTAGTACTGAGTTAAGAAACTTATCTTTTGTTAACAGTTTCCGATCGTTGTATTTATAATTATGTTTTTAGTCCTATCTAATTGTAAATGAACTAAACATAAAATTCATTTTCATATCAAAGTAATAAATATAATGAAAATAATAATTTATTATTCATTATTTAATACGAAATTTAACTTTATTTTTTAAAAATCCATCTTTTAATTTAAATAATTCATTTAACAAATTATTTTGTTTAAAATTAAATCCCTGTCCACAATCTTATTGTCTGATTTTTATTCCAATGTAGTTAGGTTGGTACTTAATTATTATTCTATTTAATTATAAAACATATCGTTGATATTAATAATTTGAAAATAATATAATAAGATTTTTTTTCTGCTTTGCTGACATTATTTTAAGAATTTAGTTTTAATAATAAATCAATTTAGAAATTATTAAGTTGTGGTAGCAGTATTCTCAGTTTGGAGCCAAATCTAGATGACAGCCATTTTTTTTTTTAACTTCAGCTTCTTGCTTGCTACACCACTTCTCTGCAACCAATTAGTTTTATATTACCTTATATTAATTTTAGTTGTTTGAATTTAAATAATATATTTAGGATTACTATATCACTGGTAAGGATGTATTGGTTTTGTAAGAATATATATTAAATAAGTATATGATTTGGTAATAATTCAATCAAAATTGGCAAAGAAAAGTTCAAAATTTTGATTTCAATATGCAGATAATTCTCATATATCAAATATACTAATTCATATCAAATTTATAATGTTTTTTAATTCTTATTCTGTTTTGAACTTGAAAATTTTAGGATTTAAAATTCTGACCTTACTAAAATAATTATAGCCTCAAATTGATTTTCACAGTTTTAAAGAAAGATTTTAGTTACTTATATATATTTTTTTTAAACAGCTGATTATTATTCGAAAAGTATAAAAGGTATCAGTGTCTAAATCATAAGCTAAATTATTGAAGTATTACTTTTCCACCTTTAGTTTACTACATGAGTTCGTATATGAATATATAACTATATATGAATATGAGTAAACCATGCATATTGATTCTAAAAAATCTTTATCGTCTAACTTTTAAATAGATTTATTTTAGATAGAAAACACTTTAGTAGGTGATGTATCACACGTATACAATAAAAGTATTTTAAAACCACATATAAAGAGAGTAATATTAATCTAAAATGTATTTAATATAAAAATTAATAAATATTTTCCCATATTTTGCAATCGTCTCTTAATAGATATAACTAAAAATGATTGCTTTTCTATGATGCCATTCCATGATTTTTAGTAGGTATGGTTCAACATCCCATGTAAGGTATCAAATTATATCAGATCAAGATATAATCAGTTAAGATAAAAATGAATGATTTCAATTTTTTAAAACCCAATGATTTGGCTAACTCATGAATTAGTTTTTTTAAGGCTGTCGATTTTATGATAAAAGATCTTTTACCAAATATTATTTTAATTTATAATTATCTTGTACATTGAGTCCTGAAGAAGATCTGCATTGTGGGTCGAAATGTTGGCTTTAAAAATAAACAGTTCTTCTTACTATGAGAATTTTTCTTATCTCCACTTAGACCATTTTCTTCCTCATATACATCAGGTCAACCAATATTTACTAAAATACTACGTTTCGGCCAACATTACAGCTCTTCATTGTAATAGAGTCACAAGTGAGAGGCTCAGTATTTTTGCTTCTGTACCTTCTAATATTCTATTCTATTAGTGGTTATATATTTTATACAAAGGGATATAAAATAAGGTCAACCATATAAATTATTCATGCAATTATTTCATTATGTACAGTATTTTAGTATATAAAAGATAATGTATTATGGGAAATGTGTATACTTCGGTAATCATATCATCTCGAAATTAAAGTTTCATCAAACATTTATCATCCCATTTAACATTACCTCGAAATGTTAATTGAAGTTTTTATTTCTTGATGAAATGATTACCCGAAATCAATTCATTACCCACTATTACGTTCTCATAGGTAAAACTTGTAGTGACTCAACTCGAAGAGACAACCTGGAGAACAGATACCTCCAATAATTTTCATTCTGCTTGTATCATTGAAGGCTCTACATCCCGTGGGGGGACAAGGCCTCCCGCAACCTCAATCGCCAGCCATCTCTATTAAATGCTGCTCCTCCCCAATTGCGCATGTTTTGAATGGTCCATACAAATTAATATTGCTTTTATATGCAAACTCATTTTGGTATTTATTATACATGGTTCAATATCACGTTTTAAGGTTCTAAAGGATATCAAACCATGTTAGATATAGTAGAGAGATTTGAATTTTAAAGAGGGTTTGGTTTGATATTCTACTAGAACCTGAGGATAAGACTGTGTACCAAAGACATTAAAATTTTAAAAATTATTTTTCAAGGACACTGTAAATTTAGATTTATCTTAAGCAAAAATTGGTTTGTTAGATCATGTCCCTCTCTCTTACTTACACTATAACATACACTCACGGATATAAATAAATTAATATTTATCTAAATTCATAAATTAATAGTATTCCTATGAAGTAATTATTTCACAAGTAGTCGCTTCGAGTTGAGTCACAATAAGTTTTAACTTTTCATTTGTTTCCCTTTTAATAATTTCCAAAAATACAAGTCATGAGCTTTAGTATGGAAAAGGGAATGTATTATGTTAATAATAACTTTGTTAATAATGTCATCTAGAAATGAAGATTTCAACAAGCATTTATCATCTATACATCGAAATGTTAGTTAAAACTTTTATTTCTTGATGAAATGATCACTCAAAATCTACTCATTACCCACTATTACGTCCTCTTTTCCATAATAAAGCTCACGATAATTTGTATTTTTTGGAAAATATTAAAAATGAAACAAATAAACAGGTAAAACTTGTAGTGACTCAACGCTTAGAGACAACCTGCGTAAGTGATACATCCTGTAACTTTCATTCTGCCTTTGTCATAGAAGGCTCTACATCCCGCGCCTCCCGAAACTTCAGTCGCCAGTCATCTCTATTAATTGCTGCTCCTCTAAAATTGCGGATGTGTTGAATGGTCTGTACAAATAAATATTGCTTTTATATGTAGACTCATTTTGGTATTTGGTTCAGATTCTTATTTTAAGGTACTTAAGGATATCAAACCATGTTAGATATAGTAGAGAGATTTAAATTTTAAAGAGGATTTGGTTTGATATTCTATTAGAACCTAAAGATAAGACTATGTAACAAAGACATTAAAATTTTAAATATTATGTTTCAATACAGGATATTACCCAATTCACTCACACTTTAACTCTAGGTCACCATTACCCCACACACTCTGAGGCCCCTTTCTTGGTAAGATGGTCCTGTATGATCTCCCAATAGGAGCGTTTATTTTACATAGTCAATGTCTTTTACTAAGGCACTAAAGAATCTCAAACCAAGTTAGATATAGTAGAGAGATTTAAATTTTAAAGATAGTTTGGTTAGATATTCTACTATATCCTAAAGATAAGATTTTGTAGCAAAGATATTAAATTAAAAATTATATGCTTTTAAGATGCTCCTAATGTAAGATGCATATAAGAAAGAGGAGACTACCTTGTCAACTTAACTAAGAATTTACCCTTCTGATAACCCATGAACTATTCTTTCAAGAAACATCAAACCAACATTCATAATGGAGAACAAACATAACACAAATGGTGTGTACTATTGGATCTTAAAAGAAGAAAAAAAGTTAAAAAGAGCAGGTTTGTACTATTAATAGTATTTAAAAAAGGAATTTCAAAGTTTAAAGGTTGGTAATTACTGGTATAGTCTTTTTTCAGTTAAATACAAACAAAAAATAGGAAAATTAATATATTATAATAACAGTTTAATAAATGACATTATTAATTCGTTTGATATAACAACTTGGATTAAGATTGCCCTAATCTACAAAAATAATGAAACTGTGTGATCTATTACTTACTTTTACAACTTAAGTTAAACCATTATAATAACTTAAAGCTTATATAACTAATTAAACTTTTCATTTTTCCTAAAAGATTTTATTTGCCATATTGAAATGCCTTGTTTTAAGTTGCTAATAGAAATCAAACCAAGTTAGACATACAAGAGAGGTTTATAATTTCAGGGCTAACTTGTTTTGGTTCCTAATTGGCATCTTGGAATAAGGAATTCCTAATGCACAAAAATAAATAAATTGCGTGATCTAATATTTCAGCTATAAAATTCGCTTAAATGAACTTTAGTTTAAATGTCACAATTCATGGCATGTCTTGCTCCAATTTGCTAATGGAAATCAAAGAAAGCTAGATATAGCAGAGAGATTTATAATTTTTGGGCTAGCTTATTTTGGTCCCTAATTGGCTTTGTTGAATAAGGTGTTCTTAATACATAAAAATAAATAAATGGCTTGATCTAATGTTTCAGCTCTAAAATTCGCTTTAATGAACTTTAGTTCAAATGTCACAATTCAATGGATGTAAGAATAATAATAATTACCTAAAAAGTTGTTTAATAGTTGTGAATTATCCTAATAATAACTTAATACATAAATAACTAATTAAACTTTTTGTTTCTCCCTAAAATATTTCATTTGTCATAAGAGAAAGGTTTATAATTTTATGTATATATATTTAGATCTAATATTTCAGCTGAACAATTCGCTTAAATCAACTTTAGTTTAAATGTTACAATTCGAAGGATATAAGAATAATAATTATCTAAATGGTAGTTTAATAATTAAACATCAACGTTAACTTCTTATTTGTTTAGCTTGGTTTATTTTAGTTTAGATCTAAACCACGATCTCGACCACAGACACTGATGTTATTTTAAAACCCCATCAGCAGAAGTATGTTGAATCACACAGAAATAGATTAATATTGATATTCTACCTTCCATATTTAGTTCTTATGTATAATGTGGTCTACCCTACTCAAAAATGTTTCAGTCATCAGACATGGTTCAACTTCTTATATTAAAGTGATGAAGCTCTACAAGGAGGCTCCTCATACTGCTTAAGCAATAGGGAGGAAGTGATTAAGTAGCAGTAATTATTCCGCAGGTTGTCGCTTCGAGTTGAGTCACAACTAATTCTAACTTTTCATTCGTTCCCCTTTCAATATTTTCAAAAAAATATGAGTTATCCTGAGTTTTAATATGGAAAAGATAATGTAATTATGAGAAATGTGTATACTTTGGTAATCAGTTCATCAAGAAATGAAAGTTTCAACAATTATTTATCATCTATACTTCGAAATGTTAGTTGAAACCTTCATTTCTAGATTAAATTATTACCATAATACATTCTCTTTTCCATACAAAAGCTGACGATGACTTGTATTTTTGGAGAATGTTAAAAATAAAATGATTGAAAAGTTAAAACTTGTAGTGACTCAACTGGAAGCGACAACCTGCAGAAGACATTTTGGATTTTGAAACATAATTAAATTGGGTATTGTAATAATTTCATATCCAACAATGCGAAGGAATTAGTTTGATATCTCTCTATTAAATACATTTTTTTTATTGATGTAATATATATCATCCGCATTGTCTGGAAACGGATCGAGGAAATACTTTTATTTTGATGTGCTGTATTAATTAATTATAAATATTTTTAATTGAAGAATACGCCAATAAAAAAGCCACTATTCCTGAATGCTTTAAGTCGTTACAAAATATAGTGCTCTTTTTTCATTCAAATGGAAAAAGTGCTATGTATCGATTTTAAGATTATAGCACATGTTTCGATTTTAGGACTGTTATTTCAGTGCTGAGAATGCAGCCTAAAATAAAAAAAGAAACATTAATAATTTGGTTAATGAAAAATATTCACTAAATATCTTACAACAATACTATGGGGTGTAGTATAATTAAATTAACAATATTCTCTAGTTTTTCATAAAAAATATTTTGTAGGTTTTTAAAAGACTAAAAACATGTTTTCACAATCCTTTTTGTTTTTTTTGTTCATAAATTTCAGTTTTACATTCAAATAATATTATTTTGATTATTTAATTTATTTTAAGCATAGCAGTTGTTTTATTTAATTTTCTTATTTTATGATTATATAATTTTACATAGGTTCAGCTTGCTTAGTTATTATTTGTTATTTTAGTGCGGTTCAGTTATGTCGCTCAGTGATTATATTTAAAAGTGTTATTTCAGAAGTGTTAAATTTCTTTATGTGTGTGAATTTTTTAAGTGTCTGCCAAGGCATTCGGTTTCTTCGGTTTCGAAATCTGCTGGGTTTTAAGACCTTGATGGATAGTGAGCTTCAAGAAACAAGCTCCAGAATCTTGGAGATATGGAGTGAAAGTTTAAATCTACTTAATTTCTTGATTATATATATTTTTTCAATTTTTATTTCCTCACTTTTACCATAGAAACTAAAATAAAATATGCACAATTTTATTAATAAAGCTATTTAGTCTTAACTCGATTCTATATTTAATATAATATTTTAATCAATGTTAAAAAATATATAATAAACACAAATAAAAATAAGGAATAAAAGGAAGTAAAAAAAAAAAAAGAAACCTAAAGAATAAATTAAGATAATGTTAACGTTATGGACTATAAATATCTGTCTCATATTCATCTGATGTCATGGATTAAATATATTGGATGGAATACAGATCAAGCTATTGTAAAAAAAAAAATCAATTTAGATTCCTCCGCTATCAATCTTAAGACTGACTCACATCACCTATTTTCAACCTTCGCCCAAATTTTTAATTTACTCAAAAAACCTTAAATTCTTTTACTTGGTTACTGCTTCCCACCTTCATTCCGTTATATTTATATATACTCTCTCCTTTTTTTTCTATGACACATTATGACCTCTTGACATAAATTTTATTGTTATTATCTTTCTACCATTTCCCATATTAGTCATTAATACTCTTTGCTGTCTCTCTTTTATCATTACTTTAATATTTTTATACATTATTTATGTGTCATTAAATTCACCTATTTGTGCATTTTCCCTCATTTTACTGTACTCTCTTTCTTAGTTATATTTTTGGCTGTTAGAGATCGCTGTTAGTGCTTCCGTCTTGCTTTGTAACGTATTTTAATTTGTCAGTTACACAGTTCACCCAGCCGTCTCTCCTTCTATTTGGTTCGTACACATTTTAATATTTATTTCTTCTCTTCATCCTTCTCCATCTCCATTCTTCACACCTATTTCTCCCTTCACCACTTTGGCATCCATCATATGTTGTAATCAAATAGTTCATAATTATTGGGCACCATAATTTTTATAATTTATCTCCTTTCTCAAACTGAAATTTTATATCTTTATTTCTATACGTTTCCTCTATATTTACATCATATTATGTATTAATATAACTTCATTCTAATTATATACATTCATATAACATCCCATATTTATATTTTCAAATTTTACTTCTCTACCTGTCATTCATCGAGATTCTTATTCATTACTTTCTACATATTTTTTCTGTATTTATTCTTTGATTCATATTTTGTATCAATTTTCTTTCATTTTACTATTAAAAAAATGTATGTAACACTTTAGAAGTCTATTATCATACATTTTATATTTTATCTGTATTAAACTAGGTTTTCCATACTTTTATATCTCACCTTTTTATATTTATACTTTTTCATTTTGTATCTTTCTGTTTACCTTCTCATTTTTCTTTCTCTTTGTATTTTGTTTGCATTCTCACCCTTCTGTACATTTATTTTGTAATTTTTTTATTCATATATCCTTCACTATTTTGTTCTATTACTCTATAAGTTATTATATTCTAGGTACTGTAATGTTTTTGTTTTTTTTATCTGTTTTTTCTCTCATAGCCCTGAAGATGACCTACAAAGTAGGTCGAAACGTCTGCACAAATGAAAAAAAGTCTTCGCTTATTTGGTGTTTATTTTGACTGCACCCCCCTACTAATTCCGTCCTCCATAAAAAACGAATCGTTTGAAAATGATGAAAATTATTGTTGCATACACCTTATCATATTAAAATTACCAAAATTAAGTTCAATGCTGAAGAATTAATAGATAATAGGGGAGAATATATTTAATAAAATTTTTATTTATTTTCAGATAGCTGTAATTATGGTAGCTGTGGATTAAGATATATGTTCAGAAGGGATATAAAATGGGGGACCGGAGCATGTGCGATGTGAGTTACTCGTTAAAAATCTTCATTAATATATATATATATATATATATATATATATATATATATATATATATATATATATATATATATATATATATATATATATATATATATATATATATATATATATATATATATATATATATACATACACATATATACACTATGGATATATATCATAATTATGTTTATGTACCCTTACTACGGTTACAAAAATAAATTGAACTGACTGCCAATCCTATACTAACAAAACTTAAATGTTTTCTTAAAATAAACTAACTTTTCCGTGTTTACATAATAATAAAATTAATTACCTTTTTATCAGTTCTTATATAACCTAAGATAGAAATCGGGAAAAGTGTGATAACTAGTAATTAGAAATTTATTTCTTTATTTTACAAGGGAATTCTTTATTTATACAAACATTTTATAATTTAATTTTTTCACAATTTATGAAACTATTTTTAATCTATAATTAATCAAATTCAAAATTGCATAATTTATTATAATTACTTAATAATGTTTTGTTTATTTGCATTTGATAGTGCTTCAATCATCTGCTAAAGAGGAAATCAAAATATACATAATGTGTATACCAATTATTTACAGTTTTTCTTTTTTAATGCTTACAAATAACCTCTACTTCTTTAGTTGAAAATATATTTCTTCAATAATTTTTTTTTTTTTTTAAGGAAGTTACATTAATATTAATCACACATTTTATTTTTTAAACATTTGTACAAAGTAAAGTATAATATAGCAAAATATGATCCCCACAAGTCATCTGATTCTTAAAGAACTTAAATGTGTTATTAGCTAAAAATGTATCAAGTAAAATATTTGGTTTTGAAAATTAATTTAAAACTTAAAAGTAATTTAGTTGAAGATAAGGAACGTAACACTGGTCTTATTAATATTTCTCTGTTTCTCTGTATTAACATTCCATATTAAAATTGGAACTATGGAAAAAAAAACCTGTACCTCTACAACCCATGGAGGGTCTTGGGTTCTGTTTCTTGGTCAACGGTTGTGCAGGGAGGTGATTTGTCCTAGATCACATTCAAATGCCAGATTTTTTCTCCTTATTTTGGCTACCCACTTTATAGAGGATGGGTGAGCCCCAGGAGGGTTTTATGTCCCATAGGATCCATCTCCGGCTGCAAACAGATTAAGTAAAAGTCTGCCAGCGAGCAGGATTTGAATCCAGTACCTTCGACGCGGCAACTCAACGCTCTTCAACTGAGCCACTCCTCTCCTAAACAAAATTTAGGAGTGATGACCCTATACCCTGTACCAAATGAAAATCGTGTTGTGGTTTTTTAGGATGTCAAATAACCACTAGAAGTTATGGTCCGAAATTGTTTTGCTTTCTAATTTCTAGCATAAATCAATCAAGAGCTTTCAATTATAGTCAATTACAAATCTAACTCATTTATCACCTTTTAAAATATTTAAAAAAAGGTTGATGATGTTGTCATTAGGCCTATGAAAGGTATAATAAGGGCAGAGGATTCAAATGTGCTTAAAGTTGCATTTTATAAATTATCAAATAATTTTACGCCGATCTTATCAAAATCAAGTGTTCACCTACGCACAATCATTCATATACATCAAAATAATCATATACATACAGGCATATATCATCATTACCGCCATGAAAACTACTTTGCCACTGAAAATGTTGATTTTATTAGAATTAGAATTTTATTTCCTATGATTAAATCACATTAAATTTTAATTTTATCTAACAGAATTCTCCTATGATTATTGTTTTTTGTACTTACACATTTTACTGCTAGAAATAATTTATATGAACTTCTTCCTATACAGTCTCAATACGAGAGCTTTTACAGCGGCAATGAAAATATACATGTGTGTGTGTGTTTATATATACAAAGATACATATAAAGTGAGTTCATTGTTAATATTAGTCTATAAATTTAATAATAGTTCATTCGTCCTTAAAAGTTAAAAAAAACAAAAACAACCACTCAACAAGAAAAAAGTGACATTAATTACATATTATTATGAACAAAAAAAATTACATATTCACTTTGAACAACCAATTTACACAAATATATATTTCAAAGAACACATTATCACAAGCTGAGATTATATTGTCCAAGTTTCAAAACAATTCTTCACATTTATCTTGATATCATTGCAGGAAGGGAGGGACTCAAACAAAGCCATCTGAAAAATGTAACGCATTCATTTAGCATTTTGCGCCTGTATCCAATTAAATAATAATAGCCTGTTATTTTCAACTGTTGTAACATTTAAGTGCTGGGTCATTCCACATCAATTCAACCCCAAAAAAATAATTTTTTCACCAAAAACCTCAGATTTTTATGAAAATTGGTAAATATGTTCTATTTATAAACATGAAAAACACCACTAAATTTTAATTTTTTATCACACATAGTTTTTGAGTAATGGCACTTTAAAGTTTTGGCGTTTTTAAATTTCCGAGCCTTGGATAAGGCCAGATAAAACGTGTATTGGAGTAGAAAATAATTTCTCATTCAGTGATTTAACCTCCTATCTTGTTGAAATTTTTAATGCATGTTCTTATAACTATGAGGAATTGTAAAAAAAATGTAACAGAACCCCAAGTAAAACACAAAATATTTAAAAAAAATTATATGTTGGACATTATAAAATTTTAAAATTACAAACAAGGTTTAGCGTAAAATGTAATATCTCGACAAGGGAATGAGATAATCAAGAACTTTTTTTCCCCTAAATTATCTACATGAAATGGGCTTTAATTTAATAATATAAAAGTTTTGTGTATTTGCCTCCTTCTATTTATTATGAACATTATAAGTTACAATATAATACTTACGCATATTATGAGAATAAACTACACTTAAATATGTGGGAAACATAGTTCTCTGTGAAGGCATTGTTAATAAATCATCAGCTTTTCAATTAATACTAGGCACTCCTTTGAAAATTGATATGTCCTTCCCGTTGAGGTATGAGGTGGCTCTACTACTGCAAGGATGTGAGGAATCGGCACATCACAGATATCATCTCGTTTTGGCCAGTAAAATGAGGAGGATGGTCCTGCTGGGTGAAGAAACTTCACTGTTACGTCCCCATCTTCTTTGGAAACATTCGTTATTATTCCAAAGTACCAGAGATTGTCGTATTTGCAAGCGATGTAGCGAGAGGGGTATAAATCTTTTTCATTTACATTTAAAGTCAACCCTCTTCTTAAATTGCATGTTAGACTAGGCTCTTCATCAGTACTGATTCTCCTTGCTTCTAATGTTCCAGAAGAGTCCAGTCGTCTATAGTTGTGAAAACTTCTTGTACCTGGAAGTGTATTCAAGTTTTCAAAGCGTTTTTCAAGCTGGCGGCGAATGAGATCTGTTGAATCTTTAGAGATGAAGTGGAAATTTATTTTTGAAATGGTGGATATGCAGAACTGATAAAAGGTAGTTGCAGTCAGTATTTGATCTTGAAGAGGCCTTTGGAGACTTGCTTTTCTCGCCAACCTTTTAACAGTTCCTCCAATACCGTCACATTCCGTTTTCCCATGGCTTGTAGCGAAGAATGACCACTGGGCTTTGATTTTAAAGTCTTTTTCATGAAGTGAAAGATTCATAAAATTATATTTATTTTTGTACTGTCCTGCGCATCCGTCACTGAAATAGTGAACATCCGTGACATTAGGACAATGTTCCTTAACAAATTCTAACAGGGTTTCTTGAATCTTATAAACCATACAAACATCATGATTTAAGTCATCGGAAATTATACAATGTGATGAGACTATTCTTTTGTCATCAACACACATGTTAATTATTACTGGGTGAACAGTGCAGGAGTCTGAGGTCCAATGATAACCCTGTACCTCATCTTGAATCACAAAAGAGAAATTCTCGCTGAAGTCCATTGATATAATGGCTTGATTTGGCAGGCAGTTATCCTTTAGACTTTTAAAATAGCTCGATTGACTTTTTGCAATATAAGAATGTGGGATAAATTTTTCTATTTTTGTTGTTAGTTCATCAATAAATTCATCAATGGTTGAAGTTTGAGTTATCATCTGTGTCCTGTCTGTAGCTACCCACTGTTTGAATTCGATCCTATCTTCTTCCTCATAGTTTTCAAACTTTGTTTGTAAGAATGCTGTTAAACTTTCCTTCGATGGACAGTTTTCACATCGCCTAAACATACAGTTTTGAGATGGGGTTTCACATAAAATAAGATTTTGTAGATCCTTGTGAGTCTCTTCCAGTTGTGCAGCATTTATTAGGAGCAACACATTTTGATGGATGGTACACACACACACAGAGTGTGTTCCACTAGCACCAGCCAGAACACACCATTTGGGGCGAAGAGTACAAAACTTGGAAAACCCTATTTTTATGTCAGGATGTTCCCTTTTGAAGTTTGCAAACATTTCGTTGAGATTACTTAAAATTAATCTTTTCTTCTCATATTTTTTCCCTCCCAGGCTTACTACATCTTTCATACCTGATAAAACTCGTGACTGCTCGTCATTTTGATAAAAATTTACAACAAACTCCACAACTTGGGGACTGAGTTTCTTTCCTCTTCTTGGTTCAGGTTCAGCCAGAAGCCCGTTTTCTTTGTACAATTTCTGTGCTTGTCTAGCAGAATAATCGGACACTTCAAATGTATCTTTGATTTTTGTTCTTGACCAATTCAGTGATGCTGGAATCGTTAATAGTTGTATTTTCTCTTTTGACGAAAGTTTAGTTACTTCACTTTTTATATTCTCAACAAGTAGGTCCATTTCTGCTGCCTTTTCTTCAGCTTATTTGTGTAATTTAAGTATTTTTGGTGGCAGGTGCACATCTAAAACTGTTTCAATCTTCTTTTTTACATTTTGATGTAGTTTTTCTAATTTATTTTGTGCATAGCCAATTTTGGAGTTTTCATTCAACGCATGTAGTTTAAAAGGTGAACACCCGACATCAGTTAAGGACGAATTTAGAGAATCAATAGCCTCTTCTTTTTACATTTGGGTTTCAGTTTCAGTTGGCAGAGTAAAAACATCGTCATCCTGCGATTCTTCTACATCATCATTTGGAGTTGAGAATATAGTTTTAGAGCAATTTGTGCATAATTTTTCCCCAGGTTTTACTTGTAGACCTTTTGTTGTACAGGTCTTGCTCTGCTGGACACTTATTACTCTTAAACTATTTTTAATGGGTTTCTTATGTTTTTTAAAAGGATCACAGCAGGTCTTCTGAAGGAATTCATACTTTGACAAAAATAAGCTCTTATGATGCAAACAAATGTTAATTATTTCTTTATCATCTAATTCACTTCTTATCTTAATCAAGTTGAGCTCCTCTTCAGACAAATCACTTACATTTTCCAGCCCTTTTTTTGTAACATAAGTTAATTTGTGACATTCTGTCTGTTTTAAAAGCCCTACACAACACTTATTGTCCATTTCTGATAAAATTGTATTCCAAAGGAAGATAAATTTTTCTTCTTTACAAGTGCCTAATTAAAACAACAAAAATTGCAAAATTAAGTTAAAAGCTAAATTATGCAATTAGTATTCTTGGTTTAGAAAAACTTTGTTTCAAAGAGAAATTTACACGTTGATAAAAAACATGAATCAACTCACACAGACACACACACCAACACAATATATAAAGAATATCTTAAAAAAGTTCCACACTAATAACACTGTTAACTCAAGAGACACTTGTAACTGACTGGCTCATATTCTGTCTCTGATAGATACAAACTGCATGGCAAAGCAGTTGCCTGTCAAGACATGAAAATCTCATGTTACAACTTGTTCAGAATAGGAGGCAGAGTTTCTGCCTGTCTATTTCTGATTCCTAATCCATTACAACATGATTGTTGACTTTTGACAAGTTCAACTATGCTTATATGGGATCATTTAATATTAAACTAAATTAAAAGATATAATTGTTTTTAATAAAAAAATTTTTCTGTTAAATTTTAGACATTATTAATGTATGCTTTTCATGCACAGTTTCATAGGTAAAAATATTTTATTTAATATTAAAAGGTCTAATTATTAACAATATTCAGCCATTGAGACTGGCACAACCTCATATTGCTCATAATTAATGTGTTGTAACTTGCAGTGGTCTTAGTAAATAGAAGGAGGCAAATACACAAAACTTTTATATTATTAAATTAAAGCCCATTTCATGTAGATAATTTAGGGGAAAAAAAGTTCTTGATTATCTCATTCCCTTGTCGAGATATTACATTTTACGCTAAACCTTGTTTGTAATTTTAAAATTTTATAATGTCCAACATATAATTTTTTTTAAATATTTTGTGTTTTACTTGGGGTCTGTTACATTTTTTTTTACAATTCCTCATAGTTATAAGAACATGCCTTAAAAATTTCAACAAGATAGGAGGTTAAATAAGTGAATGAGAAATTATTTTCTACTCCAATACACGTTTTATCTGGCCTTATCCGAGGCTCGGAAATTTAAAAACGCCAAAACTTTAAAGTGCCATTACTCAAAAAATATGTGAGATAAAAAATTAAAATTTGGTGGTGTTTTACATATCTATACATAGAACACCTGGACCAAGTTTCATAAAAATCTGAGTCAGTGGGTGAAACGGCCTGGATGAGTTGACGTGGAATGACCCTGCTATCAACTGCTATCGTATTATATAAAAATGTTTTTAGTTATATCATAATTTATTGGTGTTGTATAGCAATCAATTGAAGTACTACTTTTTATCCAGTCTTTTGTCGTGCTTGATTAGTTAAATTATAAAGATTTTTAAAAAGTGGCAAATCACATAGTCATTGTTCCTGATTTCTTATTAGCCGTTACACAAACTATAGAATAGAACAGAACAGAAAAGTAAATTTACTCTGTGACTAAGTCCCTTAAGAATAACCAAGATGAACAGTGAAAGAAACATAACATATGTCTGGCCAGAAGGCTACAAATCATAAAGTATTTATAAAATGCACAAAAAAAGTAACTAAAAAGTACGAATCATGACAAAATACTAAGCAACTAAAGAGAATAAATAAATTTATTACAACCAACAGTTATTTAATTGAATAATAATAACTTGTTATTTTTAACTGTTTTTAACATTTAACTGGTATCAGCTGCTATCTCTCTTTATACAAAAAAAACTATTTAGTGATGTAATATTTTAACCGTTTTTCCAAGCAGCGGATCGAGGAACTACTTTTTGTGGAGTTTTTTATTGTGGCCAATCAGTGAAGGTATGAATATTTTTAAAAATTAGCAAAGCCACTGCTCCTGACTTCTATAAGCCATTACACAAAATATAGCACTGTTTTTTAATTCAAATGGAATGTATAAGTTTTTTTTTTTCTTTTAAACTTATTTATTGATATTTACAACTGTATTACAGTAATACATCAAGTAAATAGGCTATGAGATAAATAATGACATGAGTCAATGGCAAGTAGAGAAACTACCCAATGGTAGCAATTAAATCACTAGTTCAACTAAGAAGGTCACGTGCCCATCTTCTTTTCAGACGCCTCGGAGGATTATCGGGAATAGAAGAGGAAGCTAGGTTTGAAACTAGAGGGTTTGAGTGGGAATGAAGTTTGTTATGAAAGGATAGATACCGGCTTCGGGCCAAATCAGCAACAAATGGGACATTAAGGTCGTTATGGATGACTTTATTCTTAACAAAATAAGGAGCATTGAGGATTTTACAAAGGATTTTGGATTGTAGGGATTGGATACGAGAGGAATTCGATGGCTTAGTGGAGCCCCAAAGCTCTACTCCGTAAGTCCAAATAGGTCGTATGATGGTCATGTAGATGAGTCTTTTGTAGTTAATTGGGAGGTTAGAGCGTTTGTCTAGTAAGTGTTGAAGTAGCCTGAAACGTAGAGAGGTTTCTTGTCTTTTCAGTCTAGTATGAGGATTCCAGGTTAATCGTTTGTCGAGATGCAACCCTAAGGATCGGATCTGTTCTACAGGCACCAGTGGGATATTATTAAAGGATACTAAAGGGCAGGAAGTCATTGGTTTACGACATAATGTAAAAGTGATTTGATGCGATTTTTGAGAATTTATTTTAATTCTCCAGTTTTGACACCATTCTTGTATAAATTACAAAAAATAATATTGGCAACATCTCATTCCAGTAATTTAATTTTAGAAATGTTTCACTATAGAGAATGCAGTGATTAAACTATAAATTTTTTTTTCTATAAAATATTTCTATAATTAAAAAATATCTTTATGTTATTAATGCAAAATAACTAAAGCTAAACTTTAATTTCTGGAATAATATCAGTGAACCTTTACTAATGCGTTAAGTATCTTCTTTAGTACAATTAAACGAACAGTTTTATAATTTCTAAAATACAGGTCGTATTTTTATCCACCGTTAATGGATAGGAATATAAATGTTGGGGAAGTGTATAAAAAAAGGTTGGGAACCCCTGCTATACTTTAAAATAAAAATAAAAACTGGCCACAGTTGAACAAGGCTTCAAAGTCGACTTGGTGTAGTTCTAGAGTTCTAAATAGGAGTTAAATTGGGGATATAGTTTGCACTTTGCAAAATTTGTTTCACTAGGGGAAGGAACAAAACTTCAAATGTAGATTTTATTTCAACAATAAAAAATTTAAAATATCTGTCTCATTAGAGGTTCACAAACAAGTTTTGCTTTAAATGTGGGAAAGGAAAAAATGTTACATCCTCAAATACAAGATCTACCTCTTTCTCCATTAACAGTCAATTTTATTATTATATGATACATTTTATTTTGTTTAAATCCATTTTTGAAGTGTATAAATAACATTTACAAAAAGTAGTTAGAAATAAATTGTAATTAATGTTACCTTGAGTAAAATGCAGAAAATAATGCCATTATCCAAAGTATATTACTCGGAGAAATGTTACTTCCTCTACCAATATGCATTGCAGCTGGTGCCTCACCTTAAATAAAAATAGTAATAATAAATATTTACATTTATATATTAATTTATAAATACCATTTCTAAAAGAAAATTGCATAGTTAATATTTTTCTGAGTATTGTTAAAAATGGTTGGGTATACAGTCAATAGAATTTATTGAGAATTTAAGCATTGTTGGCCACCATCATAGTTGAGAAAAAACAAAATAATATAAACTGTGCAGTACCAAAGGTAATAAAGCATTAATATATAGAGAAAAGGTTGGAATGAAATATATTGAACAAAAGGATAAATAAAAAAACAATTGATGAAATTGATAATTGATGAATTGACATGAATAATTTGACATGCGGTTGGTGAAAGTTTAAATGTCATACATTGTTGATGGTATAATTATTTCTCTTGTAATTGTAGTTCTTTTTTTTATAGATTTAATTTCACTCTTATTACTTTTGAATTTTGCACCAATTATTTTAAAATTTAACCTCATTATACTTCTTTCTTATTCAAACCAATCTTTTCTATCTTTATAATATATAATATATCTTTCCTATATTTATAATATCTTTATAATCTATACAGTACTACACTGTTAATGTTATTTTGTTTTTTCTCACCCTCAATGACTATCTAAAAGTTATGCCGGAACAGCGATTAAATAATTTATTTTTATTTATTGTTCTTTTGGTGGTGAATATTTTTAAATATTTTTATTTTGAAGAGAAAAGATTTGTCCTGGCCGGGATTCGAATCTGGGTCATCTGCATCTCTAGTGCAGTGCTCTAACCACTGAGATACTACCAGGGGTTGTATCCAAGCCAGACAAATCAATCCAATTCAATGAACATTCTTTCCCGTATATACATTGCAAAAATTGTGAGAACATGGGGATATAGGATCATAGGATCGGTGAAGAGAATGGATTTGTTTGACTTGGATACGGCCCCTGGTAGCTCAGTGGTTAGAGCACTGGAGTAGAGATGCAGACGACCTGGGCTCGAATCCCGGCCAGGACAAATCTTTTCTCTTCAAAATAAAAATATTTAAAAAACAAATAAGTTTTGTTAAATGGTGTATAGTTTTGATTGCATCCACAGCCAATATTTTATCTATGGAAATTAGCCTGATTTAATCCATACGAGTATAATATTATTATTATTAAGTGCATATTGACCCTTTTGTAGGATAATGTAAAGCGTTTTTTACTTATTACTTTTTAATTATACTCATTATATAGTAATCTTTTGTTTCTTCCATACATCTCTCATTTTTTTCTCCCTGTGATTTCCTTCTTTCTTCTGTCCTCTTTATCTTTGGTTACTTTAGAACTTTGCTCTCTTACATCGACTTTACCTTGCTTCTAAAGGCTATTCTGTTTCCAATATCTTTCCATCTATAATAGCTTCTATTTGAGCTTTTTTCAGGTCCATTTTCACTTATGTGATCTATGTTGTTGCTGATGTAACCATTGGTATGTTAATAAGAATCCTGTTGGGGGAAGTCTGCTAATATGCCCAAAGGATTTTTTAAAAATTGGTTAGGGTCTGTCAAGGATTATTTTGAAATCTATGAGTTAAATTTTAGTAGTAAAGTTATTTTTAATGGTTCTGTTTTAATTCATGAATGATTAATTCTCCTTTTGCTCTGCTGGAAACCCTTAATGCTAGGTATCCACCTTCTGAAGGTTTTTCTGTTCTGTAATATAAGTTGTTCTGTTTTATATCATCATTTATGTCAGTTTCTATCATATCTTTTTTAATTCTTTGGATCTTCTGGTTGCAATTTTTGCTCTTGTATACGGCCTCTTGTTGATTTGTTTTGTAAGTCTGCTATCATCCATCCTCATTATGTGATACAAGAATTTAATTCTTACAAAATACTTCAGTGGTATCTTCTGGTTTAAACCGTGTCGCTAACTTGTTCGCCAACGTTTCGCCAGTCATGCTGCTGATTTCTTCAGGGCAGAAAAGAGAACAATCATTCTCTTTTCTGTCCTGAAGAAATCAGCAGCATCTCTGGCGAAACGTTGACGAACAAGTTAGCGACACGGTCTAAACCAGAAGATACCACTGAAGTATTTTGTAAAAATAGTGGCCGTGGAAACCTAAAAGAGAATTTAATTCTTCTCTTTCTCATTGTATCCGACATTTTTTCAATATCTTTCTCTTTGTACAGGTCTCTGATATATATACACAATTCCTCTGAAGTCTAAACTCTCTCTCCTCTGTCCTCTTAGGTCCAACAATTTTTCATGAATTTGCCTTTCTATATATTCTCACTCACTTACTGATAAGCACTATAGTTCTTACAGGACCTGGGCCTCTGCCACCATTCCTCACAGTCTCCAGTGAGGGTGCTACAATTCCTTATCCCAATCTTTCTCAAATCATCCACCCAAGCCTGAGTCAGCCCCTTTACCATTTTCGTCCTGGTGGACCATTTTTGGCAGCCTGCATGGTCCCATTCTTACTACGTGACCCAATCATCTTATTCTGCTCTTCCTTACAGCACAGAGGATATCAGACTCTCCGTACAGTTGCTTTAGTTCGCCATTGCTTCTGATCCTCTTCACGTGCTTTACGTTGACGGATCCATAGATCTTTATCATGACTCTCTCTCAAATCAGAAAAGCTCCTCTATTTTCTTGGGTCAGAGTCCACCTCTCACAGCCATACATTATTACTGCCATAATTATCGTTTTATCTATTCATTCTGTTCCTACTGTTTTTATGGTGAACTAACTTTCTGTGACATAAAGACTCTCTGCTTTATTCACTGAATTGCAGTGTTTAAAAGGATCTTTTTCTAGTAAATATCTATAGTAAGTACTTATTATGATTAGTTTAATAAATTCATTTTTTTTTGTGTATATTACTGATAAAAAGTTATTTTTTTTATACATATATATATGAGCTTACCATTCAATACGACTACTATGACCGATGCATGTGCCAATTCCCCAAGTGAACAAGTGTAGTTTCCAGAATCGTGTTGATTTGCATTTGCTATAAACAGTCTGCTCATCGCCCCATCATCAAATACATCAGTTTTTACACTGAAAAAATAAATAAAAATTATGATATACAGTCGAAACTGGTTATGTGCTACAGAACTTGTTGTCCCATGGTTTTGCCTTTAAATAAACTCTTTAACTGGAATATTTTCACCTCTATAAGTGGAATTTCCATTACTACATACTAAGAAAATGTGAAGGGATAGATGGGTTGGTTTTGTTTTGAATCTTCCACACGCTTAATGGTGATGTGCAAATAGAGTCCGAAACAGATACTCTCGGACTTCAGCCACAGGAT
Source organism: Troilus luridus (assembly GCA_964056705.1). Classification (NCBI taxonomy): domain Eukaryota; kingdom Metazoa; phylum Arthropoda; class Insecta; order Hemiptera; family Pentatomidae; genus Troilus; species Troilus luridus. The sequence continues at coordinate 11,069,490 of OZ057417.1, read as the reverse complement.
TGGGGAAAAGTGTTAGGAGATACCTATGAGAATCTTCCAACACTTAAACAGTATGTTCATATGGATGGTAAAATTATAACAGCAGGAGAACTGAATGATGAAGAAATCCTAGAAAAATCTAAAATGCCAAGTGACAATGAAAATTTGGATAATCCCGACCAAGAAGAAGAAGAAGCCAAGAAAATGCAGAAGAGTCTGAGAGGCTACCCGTCACCAAAAATGAGGCACTAAATTGTAATCAGAAGTTGCAGACATTTTTTGAAACGAATAAAGGACCTGATGATGAAATCTTTGATAAATTATATGACATAGAAAACAAATATTTAAGTAACAACAAAAAATAAGTGATTACTTTCACTAATACAATGATACATGTATATGTAACCTGCATTGTTTTATTTTCATATTACAAAATTATGTAATAATTAGAATGATTGTTTAAACATTTTATGTATGTATGTTTTTTTGTGTGTACTACATACACAGGTAATAAATTCTTACATTCATAAAAATTACAAGTTGTTTGAGAACCTCTTTTAGTGGTAAAACCAACCTTAATAACCTGGATAAGTGAAACCTTGTTTGAGTGGAATACCTCTATAAGTGGAATTGAAATCCTGTCACCAAAAGATTCCTCTTATCCAGGTTCGACTGTATATTATACCTACAGATACAATATCACTACAAATAATTGAATATATTATATTAAGTGTTCTTTGAGTAAATAGACAGAAATACATTTTATGTAAAAAAAGATTAAAAGAATAATGTAATAATAGTTCCTTGGTGGTCATATTTTTTTTTTTAAAGGCAGTAATCATCACATAGAGTGGTTATGCTGCCCTTTGGAAGGGAAATAAATGGTCCCCGAGCCTGTGCTGTGTCTGGTACTTGTTAAAGATCCCTATCCTAATTATACCTGGATAAACAACAAACAAGATTTATTATTAATTTCATGAATTACACAGAATTTAAGGGAGTGGGGTAGCTCAGTGGTAGAGCGCTGAGATGCCGAAAGTCCTTAGTTCAAATCCCGCGGCGGCTGTTAGCCATTGCAGCATAGAGTGGCGTTAAATGAATTAACAACAAACAAGATTGTTTAAAACTGTTATTGACATTATATTTAGCCAAGATACAAGAGACATAGAAATTAAATTTAGGCCAGAAGAAGACCTGCAATGTGGGTCGAAACGTTGCCTTTAAAGTAAACAGTTCTCCTTATTTAATAGACTTTCTCACCTCCACCTGGGCCATTTTCTTCCTCATATATATATATATATATATATATATATATATATATATATATAAAATTATTATTTATTATCCTTCCCTATCATATTGCACAACATTACTCCATTGAGGTAAGCGCTAAATAGTTCATTTGTACTCTGCTTACTAAAATAATAATAATAATAATAAGGACCCTACAATATAAGAAATTAATAATAATGTATTTTATATTATTTTTTATAATTATTATAATTTTTAAATATTTTTATTTTGAAGAGAAAAGATTTGTCCAGGACCGGAATTCGAAACCGGGTCATCTGCATTTCCGTTGCAGTGCTCTGCCACTTGAGCTATCCTAGCACGCATCTCGGTCAGATAAATCCTTTCTCTTCACTGATCCCACGAGATGCGTGCCAGGATAGCTAAAGTGGCAGAGCACTGCAACGGAAATGGAGACGACCCGGGTTCGAATCCCGGTCCTGGACAAATCTTTTCTCTTCAAAATAAAAATATTTAAATAATAATGGTAGTTTGTTTATTTATTCATTTAACTTGAATGATATTATTATATAATAAGATTATTATTAATTTCTTGCTTTGTAGGGTCCTTAAGATTATTATTATTAATTTTAGTGAGGGGAGTACAATTAAACATAACAATTTAGGGCTTACCTAAATGGAGTAATGTCTTACAATATGATAAGGGAGGATAATAAGTGGAGTAAGGAATCTTGGAAACAGAGACAAGAAGGAAGGCACAAAAGGCAGTCTGAGGGGTGACAAATTGTCCCTGTTGGAGCAAACGAGGCTGCCTTATTCGCTCCATAATTGCCTTGTCTCCACCAGGCAGGTATAACCGCGATCCATCAACTCCTTATCGGCGGCGACTCCTTCATCCTTCCCAGCATCGGCGGATATCCTCCGGAGCCAGGACAAAGAGGACGCCCCAGGAAGCTGCGGAGCCTGAGGGCGCTATTCGTTAATCTTCTCTAAAGCATTTATCTTTCCCCCGGTGCGCCGTTCGGTCGATAAGCCGCCTCGCACATTAGCATTACATCACCTCGTCAGGATAAGCCCCTTTAGCACTTACTGGAATGAAGCAATCTTTCCGGAACTTCTCTATAAAACCACTTCATCGGGAATTCTTTGTCAGTCAAAATTCGCGCTTTATAATGAATTATAACTTATGACGTACCCGGTTAATATTATTGAAGTAATAGCATCGCGAATGTTAAGATGGGCTTGTAAAGTTGTTGGGTTAATAAACGTTGTGCGGACAGGTAAACGTATGAGGGGTAGACCGAAGCGTATGTGGGAGGATTGAGTAGAAGAGATTCTTGTCCGTGGACTGAAGTTTGTAAGCAGAGATTGGTGGCATCGTGTTCGCTAAGTCTTATTATTATAATAATGAATTATAAATCTTACATATTAGTTTGTAACTATATGTGCATTTTTCATGGCTGTCAGAAGAATTAGATTTTCGCAAATGAAGTCTAAAAAGAATTTTAAATAAATTTATAAACGTTAACAAGAAGTCTAATAATAATAAGGGGAGCGGGATATCACGTACGTGCAAATTGGGTGTGTGCTTTTCTACAGTTCGTTATATTATTGAGAAATATGACGAGACAGGAACCAGGACCAGCACGCCACGAAAAGGACGGCCAAAGGTATTGACACCCAGAGAATGCAGACACATAATTAAAGAGGCAACAAAAAAATCCATCAATTAGTTCTTGGCAACTGGTGGCTCGTACTTCAAATAAGCATGTAAGTGAGTCTTCTGTAAGAAGAGCCCTTTATCAAGCAATAGGCACGGTAGGATCCCAAGGAAGTAACAGTTTTTGAGTGAGGTTAACAGAATAAAGAGACTTGTGTTTGTAAAAGAGTACATCAACGAATCAGTAGAATTTTTGCAACATTTTCTATTTAGCAAGAGAGCAAATTTAATATATTTGGGAGTGATGGTAGGAAGTACATTTGGCGAAAACCTAACAAAGAATTAAAAAGACTAAATGTTCGACCAACTGTGAAACATGGAGGTCATGTTATGGTGTGGAGGCGCACTTCATTTCATGGATTTGGTTAACTTATTCCGATTAAACACACAAACAGATCAGCACTCAAAACATAGGGATTGAAAATTCGTACATAAGTCAACACGATAATGATCCTAAGCATACTGTGAATAAGACTAACGAGTGCCTCTTGAATAATTTACGCAGAAGGCTTCTAACCCCTCCCCAAAGTCCGGACCTTAATGTCATAGAAAGCTTGTGGTACATTTTAGAACAAAAGATTCGAAAATACGTCATTACCTCCAAAAAACGCCTGATAGAAGTTTTGCTTGAAGAGCGGAAAAAAATCGAGCAAGAGCTTAAAAAAATCTTGTTCATTCTTGGTTGTTAAGATGCAAATGGCTTGCACACAAAATATTGAAAAATAAAAATAATTTTTTTTAGTGATCAGTTTTATTTCATTGATGTTTTAAGACTTTTTGCAATTCCAAAAGTTGTGTAATTTTATTTCATTACACAAGATAACTTTAGAGCCAATATTTGGCTTGTGCAATTACTTATGACTGCCACTGTAGTAGACAATATTAACGACATATTATTATAATACGAATAATATTAGTATATCTATGTTTACAATTTATAAACAACATTCCTTATAAGAAGGAACGAGAGGAAAGTTGAGACTAATTAGAGACTGTATAAATTGTAGAGATAAATTGGAAACTGGATAGAGATAATGGCCCTGGGAATTAAATGACCATTAAGAAAACCTCTGCGATTCTCTAATACGGTGAAATTCAATCGCTTTAACTGTAGGGAACCAGATCCAGACTTCTATATCTGGGATATAAGTTAAATTGTCTGTAGCCATAGAAATAATCCAATATACGGGACTGCTTAATGTTTTAGTACTGGTTTCAATTTTTTGCCGTTTCAATTTTACAATATTTCCACAAAGTAAGCTGCCAGCAAAAATATTTTTATTTTAGATTTCGACCTCACGCGGATCTCATTACCGCTTAGGGGAGCATCCCAAGAGCGGCGGATGTGGGGATAGTAGGCGGAAATTCCCTGGAAGTTCTTCCCGGCTAAGTCCGATGGACTCGCTGACCAACATTGAGAGCGGCCCCCCAGGCTTGCTGTAGGGATGTAACGTAGGTTAGAACGCCATACTCCCATTACTTTTTAGTTAATGAAATACCACTAATAGTCATAGATCTATCTGAGGTAATGCGCCCATTTTCCGATAGTATACTAGTCCACCGTTCGGATCTCAGGGGATTCATAATGGAAAAAATAGAAATATGGGCTTGTTAAGTTGACAGGCTTCCTCCAGAACGAACGAATTCCTAAAAAGTTAAAAAACGCTGTGCCGACTGGGATCCTGGGACCGAGACGTAAGGAGGATTGCGTTAAGAGTGACCTGGCGGATTTGGGTGTGGGTAGTGATCCGTGGAAAGAAGTTTGCAAGCAGAGATTGGAGGTGTCGGCATCGAGCCTTCGGGTTCGCTAAGGCTAATTATTATTAGGTTTTTATTTTTAAAGCTAAGGAAAGTCGTGAGAAAAAAACAAAAAAAAAAACAGATATTTTTGTGGTCAATATAATTTCCAGTAATGAAATTCGGATCATTTTGGTGAAGTTAATATTGAAGGGAATATGGTACTTGTGTATTAACGCAGCCGCAGTTATTTTTGCCTACTTGTTAGCATGCGCGAGCAGTTATATTTTATAACAGTTATATTTCTAACAGCTGATTTGTTCTAGATTTGTTGTTGTTATTATTTTGTTTATTTATTTAATTATTATTAGATTTGTTGTTGTTGTTACTTGCTACGAAAATATATATTTGGGATTTGGCTAAAACAGAAGAAGAAGCAATTGTATTTTCAGGAGCGAAATATTTTACCAAAAAAACGAAAATGTAGCAATTCGAATGAAACGAAGCTTTATTAAACTACAATTCGGTTTATTAAATTAAATTAGCTTTATTAAACTACAATTCTTAATTCTTTATGATTATTTAAAAAAAAAAAATTGTGACCCCAATAATAGATTTAAAAACGTTATTGAAGAGAACTGTTACAAAATATAACTGCTCGCGCATGCGAACAAGTAGGCAAAAATAACTGCGGCTGCGTTAACACAAGTACCGGAAATATGAATGAACGGGTTGAGAAATTTAAGGAAGTAAGTATTTAGGGTCTTAGATAATAGATATATAGATAGAGTTACCTCGTTTTCTCCTGCAGTCTTCATGATCCGTTTAAGCTGTTAAACCCATTCGACACCGATTTCACACAGTGTGTGCTATTGATTTCCGAGGCTATTATTCAGTAAACTAGTCATCGAAATAAGATTTTTCTTAAACTAATAAAATCTGTCAAGTACAGGTATACAAAATTTGGCATTGGTTTTACTGTTTGTTTTTTCATTATTCAACTTATTTTCTTTTAACTTTTTAAAAAATTTCTTTGCATTATATTCTGTTCTTTATTATTGAAAGCAAAATAACGATTTTATATTATCTAACTATTTTTTAATTACATTTTTTAATGTTGTATCTTCATTTTACCTTACATTGCACACCGGGTGTGCAATGATCTTATTTATGTGAATTCATAACGAATTTGGTCATTTCCTTAGTGAACATGTTTTTTTTATTTATTAAAAATGAACAAAATTAAGAAAGAAAATATCGTGACGTGACGTGGCGGTTCCTAGGGAGCGTGTTCGAAAAAAATCGTTACACATACTGTTTAGGTTATATCATCATCTGTACTTCTAAACGTTAATTTCTTGATGAAATTGTTTCCCATAATTATACACTTTAGTATCTGTTCCGCTGGTTGTCGCTTCAAGTTCATTTACAATAAGTTTTAAATGTTTACTGATTTCATTTTTAACATTTTCCAGTAATACAAGTTATCGTAAGATTTAGTATCGGAAAGATTATGTAATTTTGGGTAATGGTTATATTTCGGTAATCATTTCATCAATAAATAAAAGTTTTTTTTTTCCTTGCCAGTTACCTTCTGCAACGAGTAGCCACTCCTATTGGCCCTGAAGATGACCTACACAGTAGGTCGAAACGTCGGCACACATAAAATGTAATAGTTGTGTAATTTTTGACTGCACCCCCAACTATTTCCATCCTACATTAGTACCTACCAGTCAACGAATTTCTTCCCCTATAGATGATATATTTTTGTCGAGACGATCATTAAATGATTACCGAAGTATACACATTTCACATAATTACTTCTTCTTTTCCATATTAAAGCTCATTATAGCTTGTACTTTTGGAAAATATTAAATGGGGAACGAATGATAAGTTAAAACGTGTTGTGACTCAACTCGAAGCAAAAACCTGCGGAATAATTACCTTAAAACTTGTGACCTAACTCAAACCAATAACCTGCGGAACTGATACCGAATAAGGTTTAGATACGCAACCATCTTTCTCCCTCTTTTTTTTTTGTGATTTTTATTTAGGAGCTTCCATCATCAGTGAGCCATCGCCCCAAATATTTAAAATCATCGGTTTTTAATTCTTTCCAATTTTTGAACAATAAGGCTGTTTTATTTACATGTGCTCAGTTTTTATTTTTCTCATTTCCTAAATTGCATGATATACGGATATATATATAAATGTCAGATTTCTTCTATAGTTATAGAAGATTTAAGTTATAACCCAGATATAGATTTTTTTGGGTACGCTAAAAGAAAAAAAAAGAAAATCCTAATTTTCTTGTACATTTTTTCCTCATATGTGGACGGGAAATGACACAGTGAATGATGGGACAGTAATAATTATTCTGATGGAGCTTTCGTGTATCGGCGCTGATGTCCAAAAAATATCATCGAAAGCAAGTTGTCAAACCCACACTTTCACTATGTGTTAAATCTTAAAACTCATTATTAAAAAAAACCATGTAAGGCTAGGAATAGCCGATTGTAAAATTGTAATAATAAAATGAAATAATATAATAAGTCAATTAATTCCCTTCTTGTTTAGCATTCATTTTTAAATTGTTAATTAATTATAGCTGATTGTTTTCAGACTGTTTCTAATAATTTAATTGATTTTAAAACAAATTAAAATGGTCGCCAGTAAATGCACAAAACAAAATAATTGATACAAAAAACTTCAGTTGTTTCTTCTGGTTTAGACCGTGTCGGTGAATTTTCTGCCAACGTTTCGCATTGAGACTCAATTAAGCCTTGAGGAAGTCAGCAGCATGTCTGGCGAAACGTTGGCAGAAAATTCACCGACACGGTCTAAACCAGAAGAAACAACTGAAGTTTTTTGTATAAATAGTGGCCGTGGAAACTTGAAAGAGTATTTAAAATAATTGATATTTTTATTGATGCACTATTATTAAGGGGCCTATACACGGTCAATATAACTGACAGTATAGTCAGATACTGTCAGTAGCACTGATCGTGTAATGGCAATACTGATGTACTGAAGTGGGGTATTGACGGGTGATGGTTCACTCCATCATTCCTCAGTCCAACCCGGCGTAGGGGAGGGAATACTGACTGTATTACTCATCGTGTAGTCCCGTTTTATTCTTTCCTCAGTATTTTTTACCTGTTGAGTGCGCCGCATCGACCGATTTCCCGGACAATCTTATCTTGCGTCATTTTTTTCCAATCCCACGGCGATGACAATTGGTAAACACGCTCTATACATTAAAAAAATAGGTATAAATCTGCATGAGAAAAATATGACTGTTCTTATCGCGAGCTAACTGTGAACTGAGTTAAATACTGACAGTAATATTGATCGTGTATTGTGAAAAAATACTGAAAGGTTACTCCTCAGTATTTTCGTCATTCCAGTACTGTCAGTCATATTGAGCGTGTATATAGAAGATGACCTACACAGTAGGTCGAAACGTCGGCACATATATAATATAATAGGTTTCAACTTATTTGCTGTGTTTTTTTTTACTGCACCCCCAACTATTTCCATCCTATACATAAGTTTTACAGTAATTTGTTATTTATGGAATTTATTAATTATATGTTTCAATTATTATAGTTAACTATCAAAGAAATTACTGCAGTTTTCATTTTACAAGTTGAAATGAGGTGGTATTTAATTCTTAAATAATTACTACTTCTAGTTTTATTAATTTACTACAGCATGTATAATGATTTTTAAGGATTTTATTACTACGTATTACAGAATTGAATGGTTAAATAAATTATAGATTTTCAATTAGTATATGTTTTATTTCCTCTATTCGAATATTGGACCCGACAGGTCTGTGCAGGTTTCGTACCCCAGTAGTTAGGTCTCAGTGTTGGTCGAGCTATGAAACGATTCATATCGAACTAAGTTTTACGATCTTTGGTTATTTATGGAGTTCAATCATTATATGTTTCAATTATTATAGTTAACTAAGAAAGGTTTATTTCTTGATAAAATGATTACCGAAATCTACTCATTATCCATAATTACATTATCTTTTCCAAAATAAAGCTCATAATAACTGGTATTTTTGGAAAATATTAAAAATGAAACGAATAAACAGTTAAAACCTGTTGTAACTCATCTTGAAGCGACAACCTGCGGAATAGATTCCAATTGTTGTATTTAACAATCGAAGAAATTAATACAGTTATCTTTTTAGTTGAAATTAGATTTCATGTCTTTAATTATTAATACCTCCTGTTTGATAAATCAGCTTTTAATAGATACTAGATCATGTTTAATGATTTTTAACGTTTTTTCTTTCTTTCTTTTTTTTTTTTTTACACGAATTGGGCAGCAAGGACCAGGCGAATATCCCTTAATAATCTTCTTCACACTCTCCGCCTTCCTTCTACTCCAATATTCTCATCTTCCTGGACTGTTCCTCTCGCTCTTCCTAAATCCATTTTCTCCCTCGTCTCTCCTTCCTTCCTGCAAGAACCCAACTACTTTTAGTTTTTTTTTTTCCGAAAAGCTCTCTATCCAAGCAGTCCTTATCCTTGATTTTTTGCCTATCCAGCACTTCTTTTATTTGTTCCACATATCCACCTATACTCTTGTAGCTTAAGACTTTACCGACATTTTTTTTTGTTCATTCTGACCATGTGGCCGTAGAACCTTAGTCTTCTGTATTACTATTCCTGGTGACTCTTTCAAGATCTTTTTCTTTACTATACTTTATAAAATACAACATTTATGAACTAGAGTGCATTAAGTGAAATATATTTCAAATAGCCATATTGGTTTCTCTCTAATTTGAGTATTGGAACAGAAAGTATAAATGAAATTGCTAGGATACTAAATTTAAATTTATTTTTCTTTCCTGCTAAGCCTATATTGAAAAAATTAATAAAAGTAAGAAAATGGTCGGAGTGGAGGTCAAAACAGTTCTCTTACACAGGGAGAGCGGTTTATTTAAAAGCCGACGTTTCGACCCACATTCCAGGTCTTCTTCAGGGATATTATAGTAGGATCAGAGTTGACACAAGCCCTGAAAGCCTTCAATATGGGCCGAAACGTCGGCTTTCAAGTCAACAGTTCTCCCTATATAAGAGAATTTTTTTTACCTCCGCCCGGACCATTTTCCTTCCTCATATACATAAGATGAACTAATATTATTCAACATGAAATATGATAAAATAATAGAATATGAAATACATAATACATGTCAATTTCATTAATACCATTTGAGCAACAAATAGTGGAATTAAATCATTTTTGTAAAATTACAAATTTGTAAAATACTGGTTTGTCCGCAGTCTGGCGGACAGGGGCTACCCCACCCCCTTCCCCCAAAATATAAGATAACTATAATAATGTAATTAAATTTGAAAAAAATGTATTTTATTGCTTCTAATAGTTATTACAAATCGAATAACTCATAAGGAATGTAATATCTCTAAACGTATTGGAGATAGGGTCAAATATATCATTCCTTTTAGCATTAACTTCATTCCTCCTGGGAAATCCCTTAAACCCCCAGCCCTTTCCTCTTAATTATTTCTGCAGTATTTCAAGGGAAAATGGCTTTCAGATCCTTAGATACATATTTGTATAATAATGAATAACCAAGATATAAAATTATTAAGACAAAAATAGGACTTGTATAGTATACTTGAAAAGATTAATTAAATTACACGATATTAACAGTTATAAGTGAATAATCACAACGCATGATAATTTAATATTATATAAGATAAGTCTTCACAAAAAAGCACAGCTAACTAAATCGTGAGATGGAGTTAACAAGGATTTCCATACTTTAAAAAAAATAATACTATCGCTTTGAAATAATAATTGTTAGCCAAATAGAAGGAAAATACTTGTTTAGTATATATTTTTAAATCTATAAACTCGATTTTTTTTTGTTTTGCTCTTCAAGAATTAACCACGAAGGTAGGTTATAATTTCCTTGTATTCAACGGGAAATGAACTCCGAACTATCCACGTCTACAAAAATTCACACCTTATATTTAATTTATCTTGAATGATAATTGTTGACCTAATATATATATATATGAGGAAGAAAGTGGTCTGGGTAGAGGTAAAACAATTTTTTTACCTCAATCCGGACCATTTAAAATTCATCCATTTCAGAATTTATTTGATTTTTTAAACGTTATATTTATATTTTTATATTTATCAATATGGAATTTATAAAACTCAGAATTGCGAAACATGGACCCGGTAAATATTATTCAAGTGATAGCGTCAAGAAGATTAAGATGTAAAGTTGAGCTTAGTAACGAACGAATTTCTAAGATGTTAATAAGCGCTGTCGACTGGAAAACGTCTGAGGGGTAGACCGAGGTGTAGGTGGGAGGATTGCGATAAGAGTGATCAGATATTGGTGGTATCGGCATCGAGCTTTTGGGTTCTCTATTATTATTATTATTAGGCTTTTATACTTAAAGCTAAGGAAACCCGTGAGAAAAAAAACCAGCTATTTTTGTGGTAAAAATGATTTCCAGTAATCAAATTCGGATAAAACAGAGTACATTGCAGGAACTTCAATTGTTTTAGTGAAGCTAATATTGAAGGGAATATTGATGAACAGGTCGAGAAATTTAAGTATTTAGGGTCTTAGATAATAGTTACCTCTAAAAAGTCTTTCAAACACAACCTCTGTTGCACCTCAAAGTCATATAACTACCCCAAGGTCAAGGGACCTAGTTTTGGTCTTCCAGAATTAGTAGGATTAGAGTTAAGAAAGGCCATTACTTGTTGGATCAAGGGGGAGTACCACTGACTTTCCTAGTCAGGAGATCTCTAAGTTCTGATGGTTAGAAAAAGAAAAAGAGAAAAAAATGTGGGAGGGAAGAGGAAAATTGTAGGCATCTTCAACCAAGGCCAGTTAAGCCGATGCTCTCATCTTCTTGGCAGAGAAGTTTCAATTCCGTTACTTAGCTTTTTCTTCAATAGCTCCATTTATTTTTTCAATCTTAATTTTACCTCGAGTTCTTTTTATGCTGGATTAGATTAGGCATAAATGCTCTATTCTAATTCGGCTGCTATAGAATTTTATTAATCTATTTAAGTAAATAGGTGAGGGTTAATACAGAATTTGATGAATTCCGTTAAGCTATCAAATGATAATGAAAAGAGGCATTTCTGTGTGTAGAGCACTGAGTTGATGCACTTCCCAGTTTCAAATTAAGATTTGTCATGCGGGGTACTGAATGAACCGAACACTTCATAGAGGCGGTTCCGTTTGTATGAAGTGGATAAGGCTTTCCCCTTCCATAAGCAGACCATATTTTCTCGGTTCATTCTCATACCGATCCATCAACTTTCAACACCCTTCATATATCTACAGCCTCTTTCGATTAAAATCCTCAGTTTAGCACCAGGAAACAAGATCTGGCTATTCCGATCGCTATATTCGTTCCCACAGAAACAAACGCTCGGTCCACCATCTTCTGGAACTCAATACCTTCTTATATCCGCCATCCTTCTACCCTATCCTCATTTAATCTTTTGTTTTTCTAACATCTCCTCAATTGCCAAACAGATGCTCTCTAAGTAGGTTTATTCGGTTTTATAAATAATAGGTTTTATTAAGTATTTTTTCCTTTAACTTCTTTACATTTTATATTTTTAATAGGATGTAATTAGTTGGGGGTGCAGTCAAGAAAACACGCAAAATAGGTGAAACTATTTTATTTTAAGTGCCGACGTTTCGACCTACTATGTAGGTCATCTTCAGGGCTATGAGAAAAACAGACAAAAAACAGAATAGACTGTAAAAATACATAAAATAGAGATACAGAAAAAATAACAAAATGTAGAGATATAAAAATTTGAGCGAGAAAAAAGTGAAGGATATATAATGAAAGGATATATGAATAAAGATGATTACATAGTAGATGTATAATTATAATTATATGTATAATTATTCATATATCCTTTCATTATATATCCTTCACTTTTTTCTCGCTCAAATTTTTATATCTCTACATTTTGTTATTTTTTCTGTATCTCTATTTTATGTATTTATGTATTTTTACAGTCTATTCTGTTTTTGTCTGTTTTTCTCATAGCCCTGAAGATGACCTACATAGTAGGTCGAAACGTCGGCACTTAAAATAAAATAGTTTCACCTATTTTGCGTGTTTTCTTGACTGCACCCCCAACTAATTACATCCTATTATAATACCTACAGTCAACTAATTTCTTTCTTACATTTTATATTTTTGTTTGATGTTATTTATACTTTTTTCAAGATATGTACTTTTTTGGTTTTTATTTTATTTTTTTGTCACTTTTGTATGTACCTTATGATTGATACTGTGTAGTCTTTTGGCCAAATGGATATCCTTCTGTTCTTGTTATTCTAACGCGAATTAGGCTCAGAATAAATTTACTTTTTATATTCTATTCTATTATATGTATGTTAGAGTTAATGAAGTTGCCATTATAAATGGTTACCATTCAATCTCTGCAAAAAAAAGCAAATAAAGTGAATTCTTACCATTATCATTTTTTAACTGTGGATATTGATGTTCCTTGCCCTCTGTATCGAAGCCCAACGTAGTTCTGGGAGCTTTACAGGTTATCAAGGATTGACTCATGCACATGTCGGGACAATTAATCAAAATGGAGCGTCATCTTTATTGATTGATATTGATATTGAATCAAATCAACCAGCGACGACATATAAATTAATCTTCTACCGATTGATGTTCTAATAGTCTATAAAGGCTGTTAACATTACTGACTAAGGCTAACGAATTATTATTCATGGAGTCGGTGTTGGATCGAAGTTAAAACCATCAATACATCCATCTGAATGCTTAGATTAGAGGATTGGTACAGCTGAGTCCTGTGTAGGTACAATATGCTACATCCATCGAAGCCCGCGGCAGTTACAATGCCTTAATGCCATTGGTGCCTGTTCAGTGAAGGTCGACATTGCGGACCGTTAGCAATTCAAATGGACTATCAATCAGCGAACGGGAGTGAAGCAGTTCACGGAACAATCTGGGACTCGGGAAGTCAGCCGTGTGCTGGTTCTAGCGGCAGAGTAAGATACTTATACATACATACTTTTTTTTTAATCAAAAACGTATTAAACAAAAAATCAAAAAAGGATCCAAAGTCAAAAAAAAGGATGTTACAACTGGAGAATTTAGATTACTCCACATTAGAATGGAATAGAAAAGTAACTTTATTCTGGGACTAAGTCCCTTTAGAATAACATGCATGAACAGAGAATGAGACATAATATATATCTGGGCAGAACAAACCATAAAAGTGGCAAAAAAGTAAATAAAAAATATATATAAAAAGTACGAACCATTACAAGATATTAAGCAATTGAAGAGAATGAATAAATTAGTAACAACAGTTAAATACATGTGTTAGAATGTAATAATTGAATAATAATAGTTGACCATGTATATCCTTTTTAACTGTTACATCAACGATCTTCCTAAATCCGTTCACCACTGTTCCTACCATTTATATGCTGACGACTTCCAAATCTATTTATCCTTTCCTCCTTCTGAGCTATCATTCGCGTTCGCCAGTATTCAGCAAGACCTCGATAGGATCAGTGCCTGGGCAAAGCTGAACAAATTGGAATTGAACGCAATGAAAACCCAGGCCATTGTTCTAGGTTCCAACTCCCTTATTGCAACTATCCCCACCCTCCCAACATTGATCCTAAACGACAACCCTATCAGTTTCAACTCCTCCGTTAAAAACCTAGGCATTACCATGGACAAAAACCTCTCCTGGAAACCACATGTCGCCCAAATATCCCGACGATCAATTAGTTCCCTGAAATTATTCCATCGATCCCGGCACCTCCTTACACAATCTACCCGGAAGCTTCTTGTATCTTCCCTTATCTTCCCCCACTTTGACTACTGTTGCGTGGTATACGGGGGCCTCTCGAAATTGCTAGAGGATCGCTTAAAAAGAATTATGAACTGCGCTTTAAGATTTGTCCTTGGTACTCCGAGGCGTTCCCGGGTGTCACATCATTATGATGAGTTAAAGTGGCTCTTCCCACCCATTCGTAGACATTATTTCCTTAGTGTTTTTCTATACCAATCCATTAACTCGCAACACCCTTCATACATCTATAGTCTCCTTCAATTTAAATCCACTGTCCAACACCATCAAACAAGATCCCGCCTCTCCGATCTCTACATTCCATCCCATAGAACTAAGGCATTCGACCGTTCCTTCCTCGCCCGTTCCACTACTGTGTGGAACTCAATCCCTCCTTTCATCCGCCATTCATCTTCACTGGCCTCATTTAAATCCCTGCTTTTCCATCATCTCTTGGCATCCCAAAAAAATGCTCTACAGGCAGGCCAATCTTCCGCTTGAATTAATGTGTGTCGAATACTCGATCTTGTTACCTACGTGTTTGTTTATTTTTCCAACAACAAAGAAGATACAAACTTTGTATATACTTTATTGCATGCTATGCAATTTATTTGCTTTATTTAGCAATTCCGGTATTAACTATTATATTAATGTTATTTATTATTATTTTGTTAATATCAAACCTTTATATATATATGTTTTATTATTATTTTTATTTTTCTAGAAAATTAGTTAAATTCCTGTAAAATCTATTACTTTTTAATCAGTTATTTATTTTATTTTCTTTTTTTTCTTTCTCTATTTCTATTATGTTTTGTCACTCATGATTACTTCATGATTTGTATCATTATGTAGCCTCCTGGCCAGATGAACATTATGTTTATTTTGCTTGTTCTTTATTGTTATTCTAAAGGGACTTGGTCCCAGAATAAAGTTTGTTTTCTATTCTATATGTAAGGAAGAAAATGGTGCGGGTGGAGGTCAAGAACATTCTCTTATATAGGGAGAACTTTTTATTGGCAAGCCAACGTTTCGGCCCACATGGTCTTCTTCGGGGCTCGTTTGATCAGCGTGGATTGACTCTAGACTGAATAATATAATAATAATAAGGTACTTGTCGCAGTTATTTTTGCCTACTTGTTCGCATGCGCGAGCAGTTCTATTTTGTAACAGTTATATTTCTAACAGCTAATTTGTTCTGTTTGGTTGCTGATTTGTTCTAGATTTCTTATTGTTATTATTTATTTATTAGATTTGTCGTTGTTGTTACTTGGTATGAAAATGCGTATTTGGGATTTGCCAAAAACTAAAGAAGGAGCAATTGTATTTTTTCAGGAGCGAAATATTTTACCAAAAAAATGTAAATGTACCAATTCGCCTGAAATGATTTACACGAAAAAAACGCAACAGAAACATTTATTCAATGCTGATTCGTTTAAGCCAACGACCAACCTTCTTAGAGAGTATCTTTTTGGGAAGTCAGGAGATTTTGGAAAAGCAAGGATTTAAATAAGGATAGTGAAGAAGCATTTAGGATGATAGGAGGGATCGAGTTCCAGACTATGGTGGAGCGGGCGGGAAAGGATCGTTCGAATAAGGATAGTGAAGGAGTTTAGAGATCGGAAAGGCGAGATCTTGTTTCATGGTTTTGGACTGAGGATTTGATTTGGAGGAGACTGTACATATAAGAAGGGTGTCGAGAATAGAATTGAGTGAATCCGGTTAATAAAATTTTAGGGATTTAATCTTGAAGCTTGTAAAGTTGATGGACTCAAAAAAAAATTTTTAAACAGATGATTAGCCCTGAGCCGGTTGGTAAATGACCTAAGGGTAGACAGTGGCGTTGGTGAGAGGATTACACTAAAGGCGATCTAACATATTTTGGTAATAGTTCATGGAGGAAGTTTTAAAAACAGATGTATTAGCATCGAGCATTTGGGATGGCAGGGGCCTATTTTAAGATGATTATCCTTGGTTCCGATGGGTACCCTTCATTGAAGGGGGAAAAAAAACCCTGGGGCTTTCGGCCAAACCCCCTCCTTGCACAACCGTTGTTCTAGAAAAAGTACATAACCTCCTTGGGTTGTATTGGTAAAGGTTTTTTTTCTGTTTAGTGGTTGAATTACGCCACTTTGATCATATTATTATTTAATAGTGATTGTCATCATTCTGTGTATCATTTTAGTATTAACTAATTTGAAACTGATTTTGATTTTGTTCAATAAGATGACATTCATTATGTAATTTTATCATGTTTTAATGCCTTCATAGATTTCATTTCACTCTTATTACATCTTAATTATTTAAATGCTCTTTTTATTATATTTCTGTTCATAAACCTATATTTTCTTTGACACTGCACAGACATTCTACATATGTGCTATTATGTTTTGTCTTATTCCATTTTATCTTAAGTTTATTTTTCAATGGGGATAGTTTTGTTTTATCGGGCTCTGGCATATAAATTATTCAACTTACTAACATCTATATATATCACGGTCTATGCAATGTTTATCTGCAGCGCATAGGGATCGAAAATTCCTCGGATTGTGATAGATGTGAGCAAAGAGAAACCCTCCAGCATATTATTATAAAATGGCCCGCAGACAGGGTCAAAAGAGAAAAATATTTAAGTTTTTTAAAACACTCATCTAAGAATGAAGTTAAGTATAAGCAATTACTAACATCAAGACTAACACTACAGATGAAATCATCAGTATCAAAGAGTACTTGCGTTAAATAAATAAATATATATCGAATAGTTTAGAATAGTACTCATACTTAATAAATTCAAAATTGGCTGTATGGAAAATTCCAATGCCAAAAAAAAACTATATATGGACCCTGTTGGATTCGCAGACCCTCCTGGGGTTCACCCAGCCTCTATAAATGAGGGAATACTCTGGTGGTTTATAGTAATCTGGGTTAAGAAACCTCCCTGTATAACCGTGTGCTTAAGTGCGACCTGTGGTCTAGTGGTTAGCATAACAAACTATGTACTAAGCCCAAGATAATATAATATAATATGATAATATAAAACACTTTTAATTTGACAATCGTCCTCAGAAACACATTTTATTTTTCAATTGTTTATGACTGCAAGATGAAATCGAGTGTAAGTTGTATGTTTGAAAGTTAAATTATCACATTTGGCCAGTTTAAAAAAAAAAAAAAACTGTCGACTGTTATCACTATCTCATTTGCTCATCATGTCATTTCTTTCTCTTCCCGGAGTAAATGACGCTATGACCGTCGTGACGACTATACGGCATTTACTCTACTCATTCGTGAAAAAAAACTTAAAGAATAAATGGTTCGTCTTCACCAAAAACACTTTTCAACTGGATGAACTGAAATGTACTAAACATTTGGTACGACTACCGAACGTTATCGCCGTCGTGAACGACTGTTATAGCCGTCATTTGTCTCTAGATGCCCAAATGTTCCAAAGCGGTAAAGCATGAGAAAACGCTTAAAAAGTCAATAAATATGCTGTCTGGCATGCTACACCTTTTTTTTTCGACGGCTTTAGTTTACCTACGTATCTACGTCATTTGTCCCTGTCCTAATTATACCTGGAAAGGCAAAATTTATAGCCAGCACTGTAGTCTACCCGAGTAGCCATTGCAGCTTAAAGTGGCGCTATATGAAGAGACAACTGTGGCTTAGAAACAATCAGGTAGACTGTCCTTAATTAATATTGGTACAGGTTTGTTTTCCCCATCAGATCCACTGAAGTATCAACGTTCATTGAAATATCAAATACAATTTTAAGGTCACCTGTGGTCTAGTGGTTAGCGTAACAAACTACTAAGCCCAAGATCGCGGGTTCGTAACCCGGCAGGTGACCCTAGGATTTTTTCAAGGGAGTAAAAAATCCTTAGTTACGCCGTCCTTCGGAGGGGACGTTAAACGGGAGTCCCGAGCCTGTACGATGTCAAGTACTCGTAAAAAATCCCTACCCTAATTAAACCTGGATAGTTTAAATTTAGACCTCCCACTGTAGCATCGTCCGATTAGCCATAGCAGCATAAAGTGACGTTAAATGAACAAACAATCAAATACAATTTTTAAATTAAAAACAATTTTAATTAATCTACAGGAAGGCAATCAAACTTAAATTGATTATAAAGCGTTCCAACGAAGTATGGTTTGTTCCATCCTCTAATAAAGGAATATTAATGTGGACTATACTAAGAGGATAGCGGGCAATACGAGACTGTACTATAACTGTAGAAACTGGCCCAGGATTGGACTACAGTATTGGACTCAGCCACTGGCCCTTAATAAGCGTCGCTGTATCCACACCAATTCAAACCAAACCCAACTCTGTCCCCAATGGGGCCCCCTTAGTGTAGCACTTCAATTTTATTAAAGGGTATATCAACCGCCTTGTTTAATAAGTTTTTATAATATAAATAAGAATAATATATAAAACAAATAATTATATAAGCAGTCATGAGGTCTCCAAATAAAAATGTAAACTCAAAATATGGGAATAACTGCATTATTTTTTGAATTTACGAATCAATCTAAGTCTGAGTTATTTAAATTTTGTAATGTACAAATTTAAATTACTGAAAGTCTGTTTTTCACTTTTATTTTCAAGCAGTTTATTTTATTGATCAAAACATTTGATGGGCTGCACAAGCTCATTACAAAACATCAATAACTTTGATATAAATACAGTTATATTATTCAAACCTTTTATTTGTGGTCAGATAGATAAATCACCTTTACGCTCCGTCGTAAACTAATGAATTTCTGTCCTCCTGTAACATGCCACTGAATCCTGTAGAACAGGTCCGGTACTTAGGACTGGACCTTGACAATCGCTTAACTCGGATACTTCACTGATACGACGAGTAACATCTCGCCGATTCAGGCTACTTAAACATTTACTAGACGTAGGCTCTAATCCCCCAATTAATTACACAAGACTCATATACATGACGATCCATTAGACCCATCTGGACTTACGGAGTAGAGCTTTGGGGATCCACTAAGCCACCGAATTCTTCTCGTATTCAATCTTTACAATCCATAATCCCTCGTAAAATCCTCAATGGTCCTTCCTTGTTACGAACAAATCAATCCATAATGACCTTAATGTCACATTTGTTGCTGATTTGGCCCGAATCCGATATCAATCTTTCCATGAAAAACTTCATTTCCACTCAAACCAACTGGTTTCAAACCTAGCAACCTCGTCGATTCCTGATGAACCTCCGAGGCGTCTGAAAAGAAGATGGCCTCGTGAACTTCTAAGTCGAACTTTTTATTTGAGTACTACCACTGGGTACTCACTTGCCTTTATCTAGGGACATTATTTATCTTTCATTATATTTACTTGACGTATTCAATATACATTTGTAAATTTCAATAAATATACATTAAAAAAAAGTAGTTTATTTTATTGATCAAAACACTTGATGGGCTGCACAAGCTCATTACAAAACATCAATAACTTAGTTTAAATATAGTTCAAATATAACTTAGTTGAAATAAAAAAATATATATACATGGTATTGGGTAGTGTGTGGACAGAAGTGTGTAAGCAGAGATTGGTGATATTGGCATCGAATCTTCGGTTTCGCTAAGCATTATTGTTATTATTATTGTACACTAATAATATTTAAACCTTTTCTTTTTGTTTACATTGATATTAATAAACTTTATTTTCATTTATAACATTATTATATTTAAGTTCAACAATACTTTCAAGTCTTTCAATCATTCCATAAAAGAAGAGATTCAACTATGAAAACCTGAACCTGTAATACTACAACCCGTGAACGGGCCTGAGGCTCATTACATGGTAGACAGACTGTACTGTTTCATGGACAACGGTTTTGCAAGGAGGTGACTTATCCTTGATCACGCTCAACCACCAGGTCCCCCCCCCCTTATTTTGGTACCCATTTAATAGAGAATGGGTGAGCCCCAGGAGGGTCATAGATCCCATATAATCTTGCTCCGGCTCCTAACAGATTAAATAAAATTCTCGCCAGTGGCGTGATATGAACCGGGATTTTCGGCATTGCAACTCAGTGCTCTACCACTGAGCCACTCCGCTCCCCATGTAAGATTCTAATATGACAAATACAATTTTTTAGGAGAAACGAAAGGTTTAACTAGTTATTGATGTTTTAAGTTATTAATAGTATCAATTGTTCATCTATTAAACGATATTTTGGTTAAATATTATTATTTTGAAATCAATCGAATTCTAACATTTAAACTTAAGGTTATTAAAATAAATTGTTTAATTCATAAAAAAGGCGCTAGGCGAAACCTGTCTCGTGCAAACAATACAGAATGTCGCGCATTTTGGTGACGGGAATCCGCAAGTTTCGCTCCCACCAAATATCGCTCCACGCGGATAAAGATGTTTTAACGTACCATAACCTTCACAGAATTTTGGGGATGGTTATATATAATGATACCTCCTCGGAATATCAAGACATGATCGAAAACCAAATAAGTGGATTAGATCAAGGACTATTATGGAAAAAGTCCATTTAAGGAAGTGGACCAGGCAGCTTGTGGATTGGTATCCAAGAGAGCACGCAAGGAAGAGAGGACGCCCACCGACAGACTGGGATAAGGGGATGAAGAAGAGCTGCGGAGGGACAGCCTGGAAGAGAGTAGCATTGGAAAGGAAGGAGTGAAAACGGATGGGACAAGTGCATTATTTAGTGTGGTTGCAAGAGTGATAGGAAGAAACAATCCAACTTAAAACCTCAACTAAAGGTTGATTTTGTTTATATGTGAATAGGTATAGGAAAAAATAGAATGTTTTGTATATGTTTATTATAGTTTATGAACAAATAAAGGTTATTATTATTATATATAATGAGGAGGGGTAGAAACCTGATGGTGGTTAAATGTCATCTCGGCCAATTAGTCTCACCTGCCTTAAAAACAATAGAAAATCTACTATTTACTGAACCCTCTACGCTTCGTGTGTGTTTTGGTACGCGTCGTTTTTTATATGCGATCCACTTCAAATGAATATATTTTACTTCGAAATACTTACGTTTTATTATCAATTAACATTAAAGAGAACAATTTGACAGAGCGTGAGTTAGTTGGAACGTAATATGGAGCAATCTGTTGCCAGGCTATTGTTAGTGCCTTGCTAAGGAACAATAGAGGCGTGTAATGTGCTACCATATCTAACCCGGTTTATCAGATCCAACATGGCAGAGTGTCTAGTCTGTCCTCAGTGTATAATCGTTAATAAAATTAATCAAAGGTCGTATAATTTAATATATATCTTTTAAAAATTTACAATTATATTATAATAGTACAACACGCAAATAGATTGAATAATACATAATGCTACATAATGACACGAGGTAAAGGCAAATATAGGAACTATGTTTTGTAATATAGAAAATAGAATGTATCGATTTCAAAAATAAAACTATCTACATCTTATTCCAATATTTCGATTTTTGGTGCTTTTCTTGTTGAGGGTCCAGGTCTCTCCACCGTAGTGACCACTGGTCTTACAAGTGTCTTGTAGAGTATAAACTTGGTAGAACGGCTTACAAGTTTGCTTGTTATTCGCTTAGAGATGGAGAAATAGGCTCTATTTTCTGCAGAAATTCTCCTTCCAATCACCTCTTCCTCATTCAGCCTATCGTTGATTCCAGAGCCAAAATACTAACAACTTTTAACCACTTCGTAACTGTAAGAGCCTATTTTACTGTGAGTCTGCATCCCCAGTATAATATTCTCCTGAACCATAATCTTATTCTTCCCCGCATTGATTTGAAGGCCGATTATTAAATATATATTATACATAAACAACTACCTACTTGTAATATTCAATCAAAAAATTCAACTAAGGTCACGAGGGGATCTTCCTTTCAAACGCCTCGGAGGATTATCAGAAATTGAAGAAGTAGCTACGTTTGAAACAATTCCCACAAATCAAATCACCTTTACCCTCCGCCGTAAACCAGCGACGTCCTGTCATCCTGTGTCGTTTAATAACATTCCTCTGATTCCTGTAGAACAGGTCCGGTATTAAGGACTACACCTTGACAAACGCTTAACTTGGAATCCTCATACTAGACTGAAACGATAAGAAACAGCTCGCCGTTTCAAACTACTTCAACATTTACTAGACAAACGCTCTAAGCTACCAATTAATTACAAAAGACTCATATACATGACAATCATTAGGCCCATCTGGACTTAAAGGAGTAGACCTTTGGGGCTCCACTAAGCCATCGAATTCCTCTCTTATTCAATTCTTACAATTCAAAATCCTTCGTAAAATCCTCAATGCTCCTTACTTTGTTTCGAACAAAGTAATCCATAATAACCTTCATGTTCCGTTTGTTGCTGATTTGGCCTGAACCCGCTATCAATCCTTTCATAACTAACTTCATTTCCACTCAAACCCACTAGTTTCTAACCTCGCAACCTCTCCAATTCCTGATAATCTTCCGAGGCGTCTGAAAAGATCATTACGAATGACTTTATTATATAATATGTAATAATAATATAACCATATAATTTCTATTGATGAAAGAACTGTACATAATATAGCTTCCTTCCTAATTAATCTTACCTATAAGGTGTGAAATGTGGGCGGTGACATTAAGGTATTTGAAATCGATGTCTTGCTTAGAATATTTGTTCCGAAAAACGATGAGTACTCTGGAGAATTTAGGAGAAAATACAACAGAGCACACAGTATGCACGAGGTTTATAATAATTGAAGTGGAGAGCTTTGGGGAGATTAAGAAGAGCTTATGAAGTTTTTGGACTTATTAAGGGACTAATTCCTAAAACGTTAATAAGCGCTGTGCCTTCGGGTTCGCAAAGCCTTATTATTATTGTTTTAATTTTTAATGATAATGATTTAATGTTGCAGTGGCGTTTTTTCATGCTCGGACGGTTAAATTATTAATATTTGTCACAAAGCTACTGTTACTGCAGTTACATAAAACATACTACAATTTTTGAATTTTCACAGAATGTAACGATTTACAAAACTAAACAAGCTACATCTTTTTCCAATATTTCAGTTTTAGGAATGTTATTTCTATATAGAGAATGCAATGAAATAAGATTTAGCCATTTTCTTATAAATGACACTAGTGTATAGTCTATTGTCAACCCCCCTGCCCATCACTAGCCTTGAAGAACTGCAATGTGGGTCGAAACGTTGGCTTATCAATAAAAAGTTCTCCCTATCTAAGAGAATTTTCTCGACCTCCACCCGGGCCATTTTCTTCCTCATAATTACTTAAGGTCAACTATTATTATTCAACCTCTATTATTTTTTTTATTTATTCTACAAAACAAACTTAAAAATAAAATGTGATTATTTGATTTTATACAATATAGGCTAGCCTAATCAAGTTGTTTGCATGACGATTAGCTGTTGTCTGTATTTATGATTCTCCTTTACCTTCTGCCCTTAAAAAAATTGGTAGAATGACATTTATTTATAATCAAAAATGAAATCGCTAGTTAAAGTTAATTTTTTTATCATTACTTTAATTTTTAAATATTTTTATTTTGAAGAGAAAATATTTCCTCAAATGGTTAGAGCTTTGCCACGGTGAGGCGGAGATCCGGGTTCGAATCCCGGCTGGGAGCAAGTCTTTTTTCTTTAAAATAAAAATATTTAAAAATTAAAGCAATGATTAAAAAATTATAAATAATATAATGACGTATGTCAAAAATATCCTAAAATTAAAAGTAATGTTCAAAGAACATTCTTCCTCGTGTATACATCGCAAAATTGGGAGAGCACGGGGGATATGGGATCGGTAAAGAGAACAGGTTTATCCTAGGTAGGGAGCGACCCCGGTGGCTCAAATGGTTAGAGCGTTGCCACGGTGAGGCAGAGATCCAGGTTTCGAATCCCAGCTGGGGGGAAATCTTTTCTCTTAAAAATAAAAATATTTAAAAAGTTAATTATTAAAAAGATTCAGGTTAGTTACCGTAAAAGGTTTAAAATGACCTTTTTTGGGGGGGGGGTCCAAAATCCTTCGTAAAATCCTCAATGCTCCTTACTTTGTTACGAACAAAGTAATCCATAATGACCTTAATGCCCCATTTGCTGCTGATTTGGACCGAATCGGATATCAATATTTTCATAGACAAAGTTTATTCCCACTCAAAGCCACTAGTTTCAAACCTAGCAACCTCTTCAATCCCTGATAATCCTCCGAGGCTTCTGAAAAGAAGATGGCCTCGTTACCTTATAAGTTGAACTTGTTATTTGAGTACTACCACTGGGTAGTTTCTCTACTCGTCTTTATTCATGCCATTTACTTGTACTTACTCGTGGCAAAAAACCAATACATCTATGCAGGCCCACAAGTGAATGTGCATGAACCATCGCATTTTATGGCTGGAGGGTTTAAATTTGAAAGGGTGAAGGAATTTGTGTATCTTGGATCGCAGGTGAACGCGGATAATGACATAAAAGCAGAAATCCATCGCAGAATTATGTCCTCAAATAAATGTTATTTCGGGTTACTAAAGCATTTTAGAAGCAGGGCTATTTCTCAAAACACGAAGGTGCATTTGTATAAGACCCTAGTAAGACCAGTTCTTGCTTTTGCCTCCGAATGCTGGACATTACCCAGTTCACAGGAAGCCCTTCTCCTAAGGTTCGAGAGGAAAATTTTGAGGAGAATTTATGGCCCAGTTTGCACCAATGGGATATGGAGGATAAGGACGAACGCTAAGCTAGCAAGACTCTACAAGAGCCCAGATATTTAAAGGGTAATAAAAGTAGGCCGGCTTCGATGGGCAGGCCATATAATTAATAAGAATGACCCAGGATGAGATTCCTAAAATGGTCCTAGACGAAAGGATTTATGGGACAAGAAGAGTGGGAAGACCTCGGCTCCGATGGATCGATGGAGTGGCGGCGGATGCCAGGTCCATCTTGGGAATCCATAATTGGAGAGCAGTGGCAACCAATAGAGAAGACTGGCGAATCAAGCTGCAGGAGGCCTTGACTCTACAGAAGTTGTAGTGCCACCAACGAATTTACTTGTACTGCTATAATAAAGTTGTTAATTTCAATGAATAAATTTTTTTTTTAATTATTTCTAGACCGAAATTTGACTGGTACTTCATGTAAGGCAACAGGATTAATAAATAATTTTTATAATAATATAGACATCAGATATTAGGAGTTTTTTTAAGAACCTGAGGAGTTGTTGAAAGGAGACCTCGCAATTAATTTAACTGATGAAGAGCTAAATGAATAAGGGGAGAAGATTGCAATGGCGCCCCTGTTTACAGCGAATAACTCCCCCTTCAGCTAAACGGCAGTTTTTTAGCCGAATTAAAAAGTTTCTCCGAACTGTTAGCCGGGCAAAACCCAATTACTTTATGGATCTAAGTAATAGGCGCGATCCCTTCAACCAGTAATGCTTTTAACACGCCAGTTTTGGTTTATTACTTCAAAGTAAACGCATTATTTTTGTAAAACTGTAAAATAATTGTGCTGGGGTAACCAGTGGTGTAGTAGTTTGCACAATAAGTAAAAAAGCGCTATTCGGTAGGGAATAAACTTATGGGTTTGTGGGATGCTTATGACATATTGTGGGAGATTTGCGACTCAAGCGGCCTGTGAATGATTAAAATAATTTCATTCAATCAACTTTAGTTTAAAGGTATAATAACATATAATTAAATAATTACACTATATGGGTCGGGCCACCTGTGGTCTAGTGGTTAGTTTAACATCCACCTATGCCCAAGATCGCGGATTCGCAGCCCTAAAGATGGCCTTAGGATCTTTTGAAGACAATAAAAAGTCCGGTGCTTCTGTATTAACGCCACCGCAGTGGCGTAAGTATTTAAAAAAATGCTTTCAACTTCTTTCTAAAGAATGTAATTAAGGGTATCAGTTTGCGGGTAGTCGCTTCAAGTTAAGTTACAATAAGTTTCAACTTTTTAATCGTTTGCTTTTTAATATTCTCAAAAATAAAATAATTTTACAACACAGGAATGTTATATTCGGGTAATATTCAACGCCTCGCACCAGCAGTATATGAATCTCAAAGCTGAACAAAATGGAATTCTGCTTCCCTCAAACCAGTTTTCTTTTTTAAGTCCCAATTGCTGATCACACTGTCTTAAATTAAATTTCCAAAACATACATTTACCAAAATAAAGTTTCATATCATGGGAATTGGTACATTTTCGTTTTTTTGGTAATATTTTTTGCTCCTGAAAAAATAAAATTGCATCTTGTTCTCTTTTTGGCAAATCCTAAACAAGCATTTTCGTGGCACAAAAAAATGGAGTCGAAAATCAGCAAACAACAAGGAATCCAAAAGATAACTGCGTGCTCATGCGAACAACAAGATTGCTCTTTGTTAGCGCATTACCGCCACTTCTGCTGCGGTGGCGTTAATACACAAGTACCGTAAGTACTTGGTTATTCCATCCTTTGGAGGGGACGAAAAATTGCTGTGCCAATACTGTGTGGTGTACTGGTCAAAGATCCATATCCCAAGCTAGCGAATAGCGAAGCTAATATTCACATATTTTGCATAAATTGCGAAAGGATTTTTGATTAATTTACTTTTGATACCTTATTAATTACTGCTACCACACGTCCGCACAGATCGATACCTAAAATCAAACTGCGCAATAGTCGATATTCCAACGCTCAGCAATTTATTTAATGCATTTAATGCGTATAAAAGAGTCGATTTATCGACGGTTCGCTCTGAAAGGGTTAATAAACTCCTATTTTCCACAAATTTTAGATAATTTTCGTCTTAGCCCAGCTTATATAACATTAGAGTTTTTAATTTCGACTCTGAGGTTGTTAGACCATGCTAGGACACACTCACCCCCTATGTATTTCTTTTTATTGTTATTAAATTATAATGTGAATTATAATAGATACCTATTTGTACAAGCGGTACTAACCTGATACCTCCCCTCATTGTGTCGAAGTTTAGCACCTTGTCGCCTACGCGCCACATGATGAAGTGAAGTGGTTGAGGGATCTTGCTGACCATGCACTTGAGTTCGATTGTGCTTCCGCTGTTGTAGAACTTGTTCCGGATCGGCAAGCCTCTCTCGTCTGCGATTTCCAGCTCTGGAACTGAAAAGGCCACACAAATGATAATTTATATATCTTAAAAATTGTCCAGAACAACTGCAATTAAAATGGAAAAAAATCTGAAGGCTATAGGTTTATATAAAGGTTATAGGTATAGCTAAATAGCCAGTATGGATTTGAGGGGATTGTTTATTTAGGCATTATCCAAACAACCACCACCAAAAAAAAAACCCCCAAAAAATCCATAAATGAAGATAAAATGAAACTAACCTCACATCAACAATACTCAATCCATCTGAGCTAGTGCGACCACTAAGACAGCACGTACTCCAAGAGTGGCAGGCCTTAGGCAAGACCTACATTGGATCCGATTCGGTGCGACGTGAATCTATCACATACGATGCTGGGGTGTGTACATTATACATATTTTACTATACATTATAGTAAAATATAAATGTATTAAAAATAATCTTAAATTTATAAATGTAAAGAACCAAATTTATTTATTTATTTTATAATTTAATTTTCATTTGCACCTGCGCAATTGCGCATTCAGCAAATTTGATCCTAGTGTTTTTCACCTTGATTTTCTACTTGAACTTCTATACGATGATGGAGTAAAAATATAAATATCAATAGGTGAATAGGTCTCTTGGCCAATTTCTTTTTAATCTTTTCCTATCCAGTCCAGGTAACAGGGAGTAGGAAAGCGGAAGAACGAGTGGGTTTGGGTGATATTGTGTCGATGAGTGGAATGTCATGTATTTGTTATGAATATATGATTTTATAGTGGGGATGTTCATGTCGTTGTGTATGGTGTGATTCGAAATATACCATGGTGCATTAACAATTTTTCTGAGAATTTTGGACTGTGTTGTTTGAATCTTGTGTATGTGGACTTTTTTTGCTGAACCCCAAAGAACCAAATGTTAAAACTCTCGATATATTTCAGTCATTTGGTTTGCTAGCGACGTCTCATCGTATCACACCGGATCCAATGTAGGTGTAGCCTTATGGGACAATAGCTCTCCAAATAAAGTGAAGCAAATTAAAACTGATGTCACACCATGGAGCTGCTCCTGTCGGCCCCCCGAAGAGAAGAAGTGTTCCTTACACGACTTAGAATAAGACATTAGAGGCCTACCCACGCTCACCTGATTACTAAAGAACACCCGCCAAAATGCGATAAGTGCAGCGAGTGCTTGACAAGAGCCCATATTTTCGAAAGCTGTGCCTTTTACAAAAGAGCGATGGATAAAATAGGCCTACCTACCAATATATCCATGATATTGGGGAAATGAGGAAGAATACATCAATAAGGTCATCACCTTTCTATCAAAAATAGGACTTATTAAGAATATCTGATGCATTTTTTTTAAAAATGAAAAATGTTACTAAAAATTATTATACTTCTAGGTTTTTTTAAAAATTGTTACTAAAAATTATTATACTACTAAAGGGTTGATGACCAATCGGTTTTATGCCTCAAATTTGGAACAGCCAACCAACCAATCCATCATTCCAAGATGTTCAATAAAATTGAGTATGTGATTGGAAATTAAAGTTTAATAGCAAATATCCTCTGACAAAATGATTAGTAACTACCAATATTTTAAGTACGAGTAAATATAAGAACGAAGCATTTATCATTGTTCGATATTATACTTTTTTTCTAAATCTTTCGTTAAAGAATCGTTCAGGTAATGTGTTGTATCATTTTGTCTCGGAATGAGGTTGTTGTAATAATTAACCCCTGAGGATGATACAGTGGGAGTCCTAAATTTTGCCTATCCAGGTATAATTAGGATTAATGAGTACCTGATTAATGACGTCACACAGGCTCGGGACTTCTATTTTACGTTTCTCCGAAGGAAGGCGTTTTAAAAAAATACTTGCCGAGCTGAGAACCGGCGATCTGCGAACATTTTACCCTTGCTGACCTAAACGGATTTATTATTTTAGCACAAGATGCTTTCAATACTTTTTGAACAGTTGTTATTGATGGCAAACTGATATAAATAATAATAATATAATATTAAAGAGTTTTTTTATTCCATTGATTTTAACAATTTACAATTTGTTTGTTTGTTGTTGCTTAGAGGCGTAAAACCCTAGGGTCATCAACGCCTGTAGATTTTTGATTTTTATAATTATTTATCTTTTAAAAAAAAATATATATATATATATATATATATATATTCATATACACACGCATACTAACAAATAATATATCTATAATAAGGAAATAAAACAATCGGAAGAAACAGCAAATGCATCTATAGCAGGGACAATGGATGATCAAATATTGGTTATTAATTTACAGTTTGTAATGAATTTCATCACTTTGTCGATTTCAGATTTGCTGTCTCTAAGTGCTTCTCTAACATCGGGTGGTATTTTGAGCTGATTTAGTATTTTTTTATAGGAGTAGCATTCCTCAAACATATGTCTGATGCAAATATTTTTATTACACCTAAGGCATATCGGTGGTGCATCCCTTGTAATGAGATGTGCGTGGGTAAGCCGGGTGTGTCCTATTCTAAGGCGAGCAATAGCCACCTCTTCATGGCGTTTACTACGATTAGATGTAGCCCAAGGCGTTACTTCCCTTTTTATATATTTCAATTTACTGGCTGGACTTTCATCCCACATTGCTTGCCATCTTTTATCTATACATTCTTTAAGAGGACGAGCATGTTCTTGGGGGGTTAGAATATCTGTGCCTCTACCTGGGAGGGTACAATTTGTAACATATTATTTATACAAGTTTTTATAACACATTTTACACTGCAAGTTGAATTAACATTAAATAAAGAGCTGTACACATTTATAACAGTAGGAAAAATAAGAAAAATCTACACAAATAGAAGAAATAAGATAAAGGTAGAATAAATTGAATTAAAATATGTATAATGTTTGGTAATAAATTTTTTTTTTTTTACATTTGAGGAGTAATAATTTATTCTAATAGTGTATGTGTAGTTCGTCTGTGTATGTATCGTCTCAAGATTTATTTGTTATATCTGCCTATTGATTGCATTAAGGGATTTCTTGAGTTTTTTGTTGAGTTAAAAAGTTCCAAGTCTGGGAGTGAATAAACTGTTTAATTGTTTGTAGGTCTAAATCAAGTATCATGTCGGTTATTTTTGTATACATGGGGTAGTCATTTATGATTCTCATACATAAGTTCTGTATTCTTTCTATTTTTTTATAGTTGGAGTCACAAGTGTAGGAGGATCGACTGATTTATATAATATAATTTTGTTTTTACTAGAGAGTGGAGATTTTCTACGGAAGTATGGGGCCATAGTAATTATAAGTTTTTTTGGCTTTACAACATATGTTATTTATATGGGGAGTACATGTTAATTTTTTATCTAACTCCAGACCTAGGTAGGTGACATTTTGTGTCCAGAGTATTCGAGTAATATTTAGAATAATATGTTCCGGTATGGTAGTTTTTCTTTTTGTAAATATTATTGCTGAAGTTTTGTGTTCGTTTTTTTTAATTTTCCATTTTTTATAATGTTTGTTTAATCTAGAGTATAAAGATTTTAATCTATTTTCTATTGTATCTATCCTGTAGGAACTAGTGTAAATAGCGGTGTCATCTGCATATAAAGATCTTTGCAACCTGAAGGGAGAGAGGGTACTGATATAAATAACTTCTAACTCGACAAAAACAAGTCGTGTCGATTTTAGCGTTTGAAACAGTCATAACTGATTAACGCGGCACATGAATATGTGCCCCTTTTTTGAATCGACTAAACGTGTAATCTAAATATGTGTGTATCGACTAAACGTGTAAGTGAACGTCGCACATTAACAAGAGTCGGTTGGAAAGCCATCTGAATTTTATACGTTTATGGTTCCCGCCTCTCTAACCCTCGTTCATGAATTTACATGAGAGGGCTAATCTCCTAGCGGCTTCATCTATCGTTATCCCATTTTATGTTCCCTTCCAGGATATTATTTAATTATTTCATGCTCCTATATATCCCAGGAGTTCCTAACTTCTGTATGCAGTATCAGAAGGTATATGGACTACTATCCGTTATCACCGAACGATCCAGGTTCCGTGATAACAACGTACTAACAATATGATGACGATATAATAAAATGTAACAATGAGGTAATAAAGTCTGCCAAGTTAGAGTGTAAATAGGAAAGCTTCTTTTTCACGGAACTTTATCCTATCGGTTTACAATTTCATTAGCTCCTATTGATTAGATAATGAATAGAGCTATTAATTTGATGTGTTATTCCAGGATTTGACATCTCCGAGATGTAAGAAACGGACGCCGTATGGTACGTTATACAGAATTCAACTATTGCATTCGTATGTCAATTAGGTTTGGTTTAAAATGTTCTAAATGCTCCCCCTTCTTATTCCAATAAATAAAATTCTTGGTATTCCAATAAATAAAAAAATGAAGGTACTTGTGTATTAGATGCACCACCAGAAAAGGCCAAGGTTGTACGCATGCGCAAGCAGTTACATTGTTTACAGATTCATTCTTCTTTGTTCCTTCCTGTGTTCTAGAGTTGTATCCTAGCTTTTGTTTGTTGCTGATTTGTTTTTTGTTTGGTGGTTAGGGGTGGTTTTTATTTTAAATTGTTGATGTCCACTAAGCCACCGAACTCCTGTCGTATCCAATCCCTACAGTCCAAAATCCTTCGTAAAATCCTCAACGCTCCTTTTTTTGTTAAAAATACCGTCATCCATAACGACCTTAATGTCCCATTTGTTGCTGATTTGGCCCGAACTTGGTATCTTTACTTTCATAACAAACTTCATTCCCACTCAAACCCTCTAGTTTCAAACCTAGCTTCCTCTTCGATTCCCGATAATCCTCCGAGGCGTCTGAAAAGAAGATGACCACGTGACCTTCTTAGTTGAACTAGTGATTTGAGTACTACCAGTGGGTAGTTTCTAAACTTGCTATTAACTCATGTCATTTTGTATCACATAGCCTATTTACTGGATGTATCTTTTTTTTATACAGTTGTAAAAAAAAAAAAAATTGTTGATGATATATTCCATTATTTATTTCCATTATTTATATTTATTTATATTATATATTTCATTATTTCTAGAGTTGTTGTTGTACCCTCATTTTTCTTTGCTGCTGATTTGTTGTTTGTTTGGTGGTTAGGGGTGGTTTTTATTTTAAATAGTTGATATATTCCATTATTTATTTCTATTATTATTATATTTATTTATTTTATTTTATTAGTTTTTATTAATTTTTTAATATTTTTATTTGAAAAGAAAATCCTGATTTTGAACCCGGGGCCTTCGGCACGGCTGCTCAGCGCTTTACCACTCAGGTACCATGTTCCCCCAGTCAATCCAATAAATTTAAATAAATCGCACATAAAGTAGTATTTAATGATAGTATTTATTATTATTGTGTTGACGCTACAACCCGCAAGCGATTCCTAGCCTCCTTCCACACCAATCGCCATGGCCTTCTATTGTCATCCAGCTCTTAATTCCAGCTTTCTTGGCATCATTTTCACCGGAATCTGTTCATCTTAATGTTGGCCTACCGACCACTCGACGTCCCTGCAACTTTCTTGTCAATACCATCCTTGGAGTGGCACTTATTTGCATCCTAGCGATATAACCTGCAGACCGAAGACTAATTTAATTTTATTACTGCAATGATCTCTTTGATTGACCAATGATTCTTCGGAGTACTTTTCTTTCGATAATTTGAAGCTTTTTATCTTCCGTCTTTGTTTTAGTCCTTGTTTCCGAGCCTTAGGTAAGCATAGTACAGATAAGAGTAAACTTCTTCGCCTAGAGAATCCCCCATTACATATTTGAGTTTAGCAAGAATAAAAAATATTCCTTACAACAACTTTGAGTTGAATTCCTTTGTTCGAGCGTGATTAGAATGAATAGAAAAGATAAATAATAAAATATATTAGTAGAATAGATTCAGGGAATAAAATGATGTCAGATACTGAAACGTGTGGTTTATTCTAAATATAATTACAGGTTAGACATTTTTTACAATTAAAGAAATTATCACTTATAGGTATGTACAAAGGGAATGGCTAATTTTACAGAAGAATGATTTGAACAATGTGATAAAAAGAAAATTATTAAATCTTAATTATTATTTCGCAATGATGATTCATATGAACGAGACATTAAAACTGGGCGACAGGCCCACATGGCGATGGAATTTATAGTCTTTGTTTCGTGCGGTGAATTAAATATATTGTCTTTGAGGTTGATGGCCGGTGAACAGCTCCCTCTTACTAATTGAATGAAAAAGGTGAACTTACAATTGAAGTGAAGGATTCGTTTCCTGAGCTTTGAAATCCTTGGTTAGCATGCGATCTGGTGGTATTAAGGGTGTACTTCTTGTATCTGGTGCTAGGCGATCTAGGGGTATGAGCAAATATCATCAATGTCCTCCATGCGTTGAACGGCGAGGTTAGCTTTAGTCGCGGAGAGCAGAGGTATGTGGATAGTTTGCAGTCTGAATCGGAAGTTAAGTGAAGCGCGAGATGACGGAGTGGGGGAAAAAAAGTCCCTTCTGTCTGTTGCCAAGGCAGCAATTGTGAACAAGAACGAGAGATTTAAATTTGAATTTATTAGATTGATTTGCGACTGAACAGCCTTGTTTGAAAGTGACGAAGAAAATCTAATGGGCTATTCTAGTGATATTGAGATTGAAAATGTCCATATCATTTGTTATTTAAGTGAAGGCCGTAGATTTTTCAGACTTTCCAAATTCCGTTTTTTGTATACCATGGGGTTAAGCTTGCTATTTAGTGCTATTGTGCTACACGCACAGTTAGAGCAATAATAACAGGGGACAGAAATAAGTAAAATAGCTGGCTCAGTTTAACAGAATTGATTCCGTGCTATTGACAGCTTCATTTCTCATTCCTATTTATCTCACAAAGCCTTAAGCGTGCTATATCGCTGTATTGTGATATTAGTTAAATTTTATTACTAGCAAAACTATAGCAAACTTCTGTATGCTATTAAAGATCATTATAAGATATTCAAATAACTTCATCTTCACGAGCCAATTAAGTATCTAACATACTTACTATCTGTTTGTCTAACATGTTATACTATCTGTTAAGTTTACGCAGTGGCAAGATCAATGTGTGTTAAAAAAAATAATACAATAGCAGCCTCAGTTTAGCAGACTAGATTCTGTGCTATTGGAAGTGTTGTTCTTGTAAAACTTCCTCATGAGCATTAGGCTTTTGTTTAAACGTTTAGGTTTTTGTTCACTAACTCCAATAAAGTTATGAAGTCTTATTCAAAGCGGCAGAATAGAATGAGAAGCAAAAGGTAGAGATATGTTCATAACAATCCTCCGTCTTCAATAACAAAGCACACCATCAGCTCATTCACTTATGAATAATGAACGCATAACTTTCTCATTACCTTGAATTACACTGTTCAACAGTATTTTTGTTAAATGGGTAAATGTGGCTGTCTCATATGTATTTTGCTATGGCGATTCCGAATATGACCATCAAAGTTGTCCATGGGGCTCAGATTGTTTGTAATTTTAAATTTTGTAAAAAAAAAGTGATATTTCATAGCTATGAAAGTTGGATTCTTGGATCAACAAACATTCCTGGAATGTGTGTGGAGACCTCAAAGTGTTAGGACTTTTGTTAGGTCTTCAATCAGGTTATACAAAATTTTGTTGTTTTTTGTGTGAGTGGGACAGCAGAGATCGCAAAAGTCATTATATAAAGAAGGAATGGCCCTAAAGAAATCATGTACCTGGAGAAAAAAAAATGTACTTTTCGATCCACTAGTAAACCCAGAAAACGTTTATCTTCCACCATTGCACATCAAACTCGGTTTAATGAAAAATTTTGTTGTCACTGGATTAAAGTGGCCCTGGATTTCTATATTTAAAAGCCACATTTCCTCGGATCAGTGATGCAAAAATAAAAGAAGGTGTTGGTCCACAAATAAGGGACCATATATAGCTTATGAAGCATCAAGACTTTGAGTAATGTTTGAATGGAGCCGAAAAATCAGCTTGATTTATTTTAAAAATGTTGTGAAAGAATTTTTTGAAAAGAAAAACAGAGAACTACAAAGAGCTAGTTTCTAATCTTCTACAAAATTATAAGGCTTTAGGATGTAATATGTCTCTAAAAATACATTTTCTTGACTCGCATTCGGATTACTTTCTAGAAAATCCTGGGGTTGTGAGTGATGAACACGTTGAGCGATTCCATCAAGAAATATCCACACTGGAGAAACGATACTAGGAATCCAAATATATTGGCAGACTATTGTATAGCCTCAACTTACAGCAGGAAATCGTTAAAGGCTACATTTTGATTTAAATTACGGTATGAAAGCTGATTAAATAATATTGTTTATTTTAACACTATATTATTTTTTTATTTTGAAATTACACAAAATGCTTGCTCCTGAGACAAAACTGCTGTTCAAATTATGCAAACAGAGCACCAAATTCTAAAAGAAACACCCATTGTAATTGATTTAACAGACAAAAAGTTAAATTTTACTGTCCAGTATTATCGTTGATATTAGGAATTTTGAGTTCAATAAATTTGTGAAAAATATATACATAGTTAGATCCACTTCAATAAATATAATGTAATGTGACAGACAAAAAATTAAACGTTTCATAAACAAGATTCATCATCATCACAAGATCATCATATTCTATCCTCAACCGCCTATGATGTGCGAGGAGGAATTTTGCACAGCCCTCTCCAGCTCTGCCGGTCTTCCAACAATGATCTTCTGTTCCATTGGAGTCCTCTCCTCTCGAAATCCTTTCTCATATCTTCTTTCCACTTCTTTATAGGTCGTCCTCTTCCTAGTTTTCCCTCCAATTTGGCTCAGTAAGTTTCGCTAGCAATCCGCAATAGGTGTCCAAGCTATCTCAATTGGTTTTCCTCTATTACTTCGTTGACTGGTTTAACTTTTAGGTTCGACCTAACAGTGATGTTCCGTACTCGGTTTCTCCTTGTTTTTCCCTTAATCTTCCTGAGAAATCTCATTTTTGCTAACTGTATACTGGATTGGTGCTTCCTTTTCAGTGTCCATGATTCTTAAGAGTACGTGAGGATAGGAGAAATGTTGACTTGAATACAGCCACTTTCGTTTCCTTTTCTACTTCTCTTCGGTTAAGTACCTATCCGTTCGGTCACTTCCAAATCAATGTATCCGTTTTTGCTTAGGTGCGCTCCCAGGTATTTGAATTCCTCCTTGTTCCAGGACTTTATCTTCGACTGAAATGACCCATTATCCTTCATCATTATTCTCCTTGACTTAAGTAACAAGCTTCGAAAAGTTCACCATTTTGTGGTGCTATTCATGTATTTTTTTTATATTCGTGTTTATAATATTTGCATTCTTTGTATGGAAGCCCTAAAATCTTATGCTTCTAGCTCCCGAAACTTCAGGTTCAGAGCCGGACTAAAACCATGAGAATTAAGGGTGCAAAGACAAAATTGCTTGACTAAAATTGTTTATAGATCTTGAAGAGCTAAATGGTTATATGACATTCATTAATAAAGCTATGTGCAAATATTCATTGTATAGTAAATTTATTGTTCAATTCTTCTCGTCTAATGTTATTCTGCTCGTTCCCAGATGGCAGCACTATGTAGAGATTCAGTAGATTTCCTTTTGTAGTTGAGACAAAGACCCCATTTGCACTCATTCTATATTGGCTTCCTCTCTCTCTATTTACATATGAAAAGACTCACTAATTAATCCTGTAATTAATTCTTTTCATTCGGTACAGAACATAACATTGTCTTCTCAGGGAAAACTTCTGATAGTTCCGATAATTATTTATTAAAAAAAAATAAAGAAAATATAACGTGTACATAAAAAGAATACTGTGAGTAGTAGAACTCTATAAAAAAATTTAAATAATACGAAGAAAATGGTCCGGGTAGAGATCAAGAAGTTCTCTTACATAGGGAGAACTGTTTATTGGTAAGCCAACGTTTCGACCCACATTGCAG
The DNA here is from genome assembly GCA_964056705.1 of Troilus luridus. Classification (NCBI taxonomy): domain Eukaryota; kingdom Metazoa; phylum Arthropoda; class Insecta; order Hemiptera; family Pentatomidae; genus Troilus; species Troilus luridus. The sequence goes on along the minus strand of OZ057417.1, from coordinate 11,031,841 downwards.
GTCTTCTTCAAGGCTAGTAGGATCAACGGTGGTTGATGCTATACTAGTTGAAACTTTGCTAGTCTAGTGTCAGCCCCGCCGATCCTTCTAGCCCTGAGGAAGACCTGCAATGTGGGTCGAAACGTTGGCTTTCCAATAAACAGTTCTCCCTATATAAGAGAACTTCTTGACCTCCACCCGCAACATTTCCTTCCTCATATATACAAAGTCAACCAATATTATTCAAAAAAAATTTTAATGTATACATGGTAAATAGATTAACACATAATGTAATGTTTATTACTTATTTATTCGCGAATGAGCCCATTAATGCTATGTATTAATTATGACAAAGTATTTAGAGGCGTGCATTTGCCTTTCTTTGTGCCGATACTTCATTCATTCTTTGGCCGTGGGCTTTCTTTCTCTTTTGATATCGTGATTGTCCAGCCTTCTTTGATTTTTTTCTCTTGGTCAACTTACCATTAATCTACAGATTCTCTGGTTTTGGATATCCGCTGGTTTAATTCCGGCCAGTTTCAGATCTTGTAGATTTCTCCAATTCATTTCATTAGGTCTCTTTTGGTTTGACTCCTTTTTTCATAATTTTCAACTACTTTCTTAGCAAGTGTAACTGACTAAACTCTTTTAACGTGTCCATAAAATCTTTATCTGCCTTTTGCTAATATCGCTGTGATTATCGGAATATCGTTTGATTCTTGTTTGCTTCTGAGACGGTATTGATCGTCTACCAATTTCGGGCCTAAGATTTTTCTTATGACCCTTCGTTCCTTTTTCTGAATATTTACTATATTAGGATACCTATATCTCTCTTTCTTTTCAAAATGAGGAATATTGTCTTAGTTCTTGAAGCTTCGACATATTTTTTTTGTTATAAATATTTTCGGTGAGTCGAAATGCAGTGTCTATTTTTTGGTATTTAAATTAGTTGAATTTTATTTTCTATTCCATTCTCCTGAATTGTTTCACCGACATACTCAAAATGTAGGACTCATTTAATTTTGCCATATTTTGTTTCTATGAATTTCAGTTCGTCCTGTAATTTTTAATCGTGGTCATGTAATTCAGAAAATACTTGCAGGCATTATTTATAATATAGCATTTATAACTTAAATAGTTATTAATTGTACATGAATATAATACTCTCTAAAAATATCAACAACATGTGAAAGTTTCCTAAAAATAATCAGGCCGAAGTAGCTTTTCCAGGTTGTTATACACTAAAGCCTACATGTTAAATGTTATAAAACCATCCCTCGTGATTTGTATAAATTTATTACCCGTTGGTAACTTTTTTATATTAAATAAAAAGATTTGTGCCAATGAAACAAAACAGAATCTCACTTCAATAATTGAGCTGATAATAAAATCGTCTATTCTTCGAAATTAAGTATAATAAGTGTATAGTGGTAATAACATAACGTTGTTCAATTTTTTTTAAAATTAAGTCAAATGAAAACCCTTAAATATAAATGAAATGAAAAAATACACTAATTCATAAAAAAAAAGATCAATGTTTATATTAATCCTGAATAACTAATTAATTAATGATATAAATTAGTAAATGATATATAGAACTTCGAATGTGAAGTATTTCTTTAGTTGAACTCTTATTACACAGAGGAATAGGGCTGTCAATTCCTAATTGGTCGAAAGTACTAGAAAAAGGGGAACTTTAATTCACTAAGTAGGGTCTTTTAAGCGTTGAAGACTCTTTATGATTTTTCGAAGCATTGGATGGTTAAAAAAAACCCACCATACCATGATAAGGCAATTTTACAAAAACTCTTCTCTCTTTCCTTATAATTGAAATTTAATATGTATTAATTTGTTAATTTAGAAACTTTCAACTGAAAAGACACAGTCCTACTTTTCTCTAATAACAAATCATCTTCGCTTGAGAAATGTTTAATGATACAACTCAAAGTATCAAAGGGCTTTTGTATTAAGGCTTTTAACAAAGCACTTAACCAATTCTCTAACTCCTTTTTGGTTCGCTGGTTAAATCAGATGAATGTTTTATGCTGAGTAATTGTCAACCAAAGACATTTATAATAAAACATTATATACTCTTTTCTTCTATATATATTTAAAAAAAATATTAAATGCAATAATGGATTCCCCTTTTGGAATAATTTATTTTAGAATTTTAAACGATTTTAAACATATCAGCATCAAGATATATCCGAAGTAACTATATTCCAGTGTTTCCTATGACTTTTTATTTATTTAATTCCTCTTTATTCTACTAAGTATGGATAATCGGACGATGCTACTGTGGTAGTCCTAAACTTTGCCTATTTCACCAGGTGTAATTACGATAGGGATCTTTAACGTGTAATTGATACCGTACAGGATCCGGGCCCCCATTTTAAGTCCTTTCCGAAGGAGGCCATAACCAAGGATTTTTTACTAAAATGCTAGGATCACCTGCATAATATCATAATAACCTTGGATGCCAGGCAACGAAGGTTATGATCCGATCCACTAGACCAGGGGTAGGCAACCGGCGGCCCGGGACCATCTCGGTGCGGCCCGCAAGAAAATAATACCGAAGCAAAAGACCGTGAAAATTCACTAGGATTTCCAAAAGTTTTTGGAAGATCTGGAAGCTGATCATGGCTACGTGGTTTACTACTTTGAAGTGAAGTGGGTCAGTCGAGGTGCCGTTTTGGAACGTTTTTTTGATTTGAGGAAAGAAACTGGCAACTTCATGGAGATGATAGGAAAGCCAGTCGAAGAGATTACTAACAAGCAGTGGATTATCGATCTTGTTTTTTTGACTGATTTGACTATGGAACTGAATCAGCTCAACAAACGCTTGAAGGAAAATGCAAACTGATTTGCGATATGTATTCTGATGTAAAGTCATTTGAGGTGAATTTGAGGTTTATCAAGCATATTGATGAAAGAATGCTTGACCATTTTGCTAATTGCAAGAAAGCCGTGGAAGAAGCTGGAGTTAATTTTCAGTGGCAAAATATTACAATGAGAAACAATTTAACACAACTACAAACTGAGTTTGTAAATCGATTCACCGACTTTAAAAAGATCTCCCTTAACATGGAAATTTTCCAAAACCCTTTTGCAATTGGTACATCATTAATATCAAGCAATTTGCAAATGAACATAGTAGATTTGCAAAGTAATACCACACTTTTTTTTTTTTTTTTATTTAATTCAATGATATTTACAACTATAATGGTATTATATCAAGTAAATGTGCAAAAATGTAGAATATGACATGAAAACACTAATACCACACTTAAAACGGCATTTAAGGAAAGCACTGACTTGTACAGGTTTGAGTTCTGAAAACTTCAAAGAATTGAAAAAGTTTGCTCAGCAGATAGTATATGTTTGGTAGTACGTATTTGTGTGAGCAGCCTTTTTCAATTCTCAACTAACGCAAAAATAAAAATTGTTCGAGTTTAACAGATGAATATTTAGACGCGATACTGCGCTTGTCAACGACTAAAATGACAGCAGCCGCAAAAATCTCACTAGTTCTTACTTTTATGTTAGTATAGTAATTCAATTTAAATAGACATGTTTATATGAATATACATATGATTAAAAATGTAGATATGCGTTTTATTTAAAATATTAAAATTACATATCCGTACATATAAAAAACGTGCAGCCCGCACTGATACTCTGGTAACATTTGTGGCCCTCCTATAGCAAAGGTTACCGACCCCTGCACTAGACCATGCGTTTTCTATGCCTCATGCCCTTTATGTAAGGGATACACAATACACTGTGTGATCAGTAGACCCTCAGGTGGCTCCCCCAGCATCTATTAAGTAATTTATTTATTGAGGAAAAACTTGGCCGTTGAGCGTAATATCGGACAAATCATCTTCCTGCACAATCGTTATTTGAAACAACATAGTCTCTACCATGTAATGAACCCTACACTCTTATATTAGAAGTTATCACCAATAATATTACTGTTTTTTTCATAAATATATAATTTATTTATTATTATTATTTTTCGATGAGCTCATTAAGAGTACGCAAAGAGTACTTCTTTGATTTCTCCTCTTGATCAACTTGCGACTTATGAATTTTGAATCTGCGATTACTTGATTTTGGATATCCTTTGTTTTAATACCTCCCAGTTTCAGATCTTTTCCGCATATCCATTGTTTCTGCTTTGGATTGACCGTTAAAAGATTATATAATTTGTCTGGCTTTGATTTTAACTCGGGTCCTTTAGGATAACATCTCAGCGCTCTATTTAGTGGGCTGACCCCTTACTTTTTTGTGTGTAAACGTACATAATTATATAAATATTAAAAGATATATACTGCCAAGTGCTAGAGAAGATATGAGACAGTGTATACCTTTAGATGTAGTAATGATGGTGCCTGCGTGACCGAGGCTGATACCTTCTCCAATTCAGGGCCACCTCGCATGGGAGTAGATTGCTTTTAACAATAACCTACTAAAATATATTGCTTCTTTCTATTATAGCTTTCTAGCCTTTGTGTCATGAACTCTATTTCGTATCTTATGTACTATTGTTAATAATGTTATTTATATTCTACAGAGAAATATTTTAATTTATTTAAATTCGGGAAAAATGGAATAAAATGTAAACTATGATGTAAGGAAACAGAAGCGTTGTGAAACTTCTATCAGCCGCGAACAATTTGAACTCATTATATTTATGCCTCAGATAGGTAGTTTGTCCAGTAAGTTAAGTTTTACGGTGGGAAAAACAAAACAAAAAAACTGTGCCACTACAGTCCATGAAGTCTTTGGTTCAGTACATGGCAGAGACTATACTGTTTCTTGGACACCGGTTATGCAGGGAGGTGAGTTTTCCTAGATCACGCTCAACCACCCAACCCCCTTATTTTGGGTACCCCCAAATGATCCATCTCCGTCTGCTAACAGACTAAATAAAAGTCTTGCCAGCAGTGGAATTTGAACCAGGATTTCCGGCATGGCAACTCAGCGCTCTACCACTGAGCCACTCCGCTTTCCTTCCGTTAGGTATAAATATACAAAAACACGAGTTTCCCCACTACATTTGATATCTATAATCTTGATATATTTCAACATTAGTTGGTAATTTCTAGCCTTCTTCTGTATTTGGCAGTTCCTAATATTTTTCCTACAGTTCGCATTTGTAATAATTGAAATTATATTTCATTTAATTTTTTTATTAATTGTTACAATTTTAAATATTTTTATTTTTGAAGAGAAAAGCTATGCCCAGGGCAGGAATTCGAACCCGGGTCTCCCACGTTTCCGTTGTTGTGCTTTACCATCTGAGCTATCCTGGTTCGTACCTCGGTCAGACATATCTAATTATTGATTACAATAATATATAATGACGTAAGTCAACAAGATCCTAATTAAAGTAATGTTCAATGAACATTCTTCCCCTTGTATACATGTATAATTGCGAGGACACTGGGGACATGAGATCAGTGAAGAGAATGGATATGTCTGACCGAGGTACGAACCAGGATAGCTCAGTTGGTAGAGCACCAAAACGGAAATGTGGGAGACCCAGGTTCGCATCCCGGCCCTGGGCATATAAAAATTATAGTTTGATGCCAAACATTCGCTCGCATAGAGATATTTGCTTCGATAATGTGTAGTAATGTCTTATTTTTGAATTTTTCGATTGGCACTTTTTATAAAGTTATTTATATTTTATAATGTTGCTAAGCTGTTTTTTATCTTATCGCTGTTTTATTCGTATATATTATTTGAATTTTTTCCCCCCAAAATTGGTTGATACAATTTTTGATGGCGAGCATGATAGTGTGATCAAAACATTATAAAAACGAGTTAAATCTGCCCAAAAACTGCTGAATAAATGGAATAACTAGTTTATGATAAAATCGAAGTAAGGTGACTTCTCCAAGTTGGGATTCGGTTTCCTCAAACATCTTCTTCATTGTCAGATTGACAGGACCAGCAATCCGACTGAAATTACTAAAAATAATGATACCGATTCCGGATGAATTACGCTATCCTGAACATTTAAGAAAAAGTGAGTTACCTGTACCCTCGTAGATAGCTGTTTCCCCTGTTTTCTTCATATGTCAGCTTAAATTAATCTTTTCATTTTTTATAATATTTCTTATACTTAAGGGAAATCACCCCAAAATATTTCTAATGGTGTTTTATTTTCTGGATGATGCTATATTGCAATTTTATTTTCCCTATTATCCATTCTATATTTCCCCTCCAAACAAAGCTAAGTATCATTAACACAACAGACACAATAGGTACTATGGGCTAAGCCCCAATAGATGGCAGCACAGTCGTACTAAGTACAGAGCTGAGTGGGCAAGCTTTAAGACGACATTGCTCCTGATTAATGTCGTGCTTCACAGCTCGCTTCTCTTATCAGGCACCTCCCTTCCAGTAATGGCCTTCATATCGTTCTCTGTTAGCCGCTGATTTATTCTCAAAGGTATTACAATATTCGCTAATGCTGGTAATATTTCATATTCAACAGGGAACGGCCCTTTGTACGTCCGCGTTATAACTAATGGATAATGCAGCTTTAAACCGACTAAGCCCTAGAGCTGACGCTCTACAGTGTATATGTGGAAATAACCAAAAAGTCAAACGATAAAATAACTACTAGAGTCGTTTCATATGAAATGCTCGTTTTCAAAGGGGAGGTTATTTAGTAATATTTATATATTATAGTATTTATTATTATAGTTATTTCTTATGAGTTTTCTCATAAGAAATATTTTTCTATTTATTATTGCTTTTTTATTGTTCTCATTTATTTGTGTTTGATTTAATATTTATGTTTCTGGCTGTATACTTTTTTTTCTTGAATGGTAATAGTTGAGCTTGTATATATATGTGGAAGAAAATTGTCCGGGTGGAGGTCAATAAATTTTCAGTCAGTTATGTATTTGTGACGCATTCAGGCCAGCCCCCCCCGCCTCTTCCTCGACAGCCCTGAAGAAGGCCTGAAATGTGGGTCGAAACTTTGGCTCCTTAATACAAAATTTTCCCTACTTAAGAGAAATTGACCTCCACCCGTACCATTTTCTTCCACATATATACTTTTTTATTTTGAATCGTAGTATGTTGTCTGTTTTGTATGGAAATCCCCTTGAAGTATGGGAAAGGAAAGGCCTAGGTAAAATGTTTGAACCTATCAGAGGACAAGTGGAGAATCAGGTCCAATAAAGAGCTAAGGCATTTACACGAAGAGCCCGATATAGTGAAAATCATCCAGGTCAAAAGACTACGATGGTTGGGGCATTCGGAGAGGATGAACCCAACTAAAATTCCAGGAAAGGTGATGATCGAGATCCCGAATGATGATTCAAGATTAAGAGGGAGGCCCCGTCTCAGGTGGCTCGTCGATGTAGATGCTGACCTGAAGGCGATGGGTATAAACCCCTGGAAGAGCCATGCGGCGGATAGAGGCGAATGGCAGAATATATTAGCACAGGCCAAGGTTCTCCAAGGACCTTAGAGCCGAGTAATAAATGAATAAATGTTGTTTGTATATTTAATGTCACGTCTATGTCTAATTGGACGATCCTACAGAGGGAGTTTTAAATTTTGCCTATCCAAGTTTAATTATGATACGGATCTTTGACGAGTACCTGGTATCGGACAGGCTCGGGGCCCCGTTTAACGTCCCTTAAGAAGGACGGGTTTTCTAAGTGTCGGGTATCAATAGCTCTTTTTTAATTTTTTTTTCTTGTGAACGGATATTTTATTACATTAAAAACCAGATATAATTTTTGTTTTATATAATTCTTACAATAGTAAAATTAGCTAAAAGAAAAATAAAATAATTCAGATAGTAATTTAATTTTCACATTGCAATTGAAACATATGTTACAATACTAAGTAGTGTGATGTTTGAAATAACAAAACAAGATGAGTCTCAAGACAGTTGTCGTGTGAGAAGGTTGTTACTCTACTTCCTTCTCCACACTTTGATTTGTCGTCAATCTCTCCATCTTCTTCATGTTCTCAAATCTCACCAGTAAAACGGCTTGTTTATTTTCACCTCACCTTGGACTTACCGGTAAGAGACATTTGGTTATTTCTACACCTCATAATATCGAATTATCATCTCATCATCTTCAAGAACTCACCTCAAACTTTTCAAGAACTCAGTTATTTTTATTGATTCACTAACTATCAATATTTTTTTTTTATTGAATATTTAATTTCAAGTTTTCTTTTTGTAAAAATAATAAATTGTTCGTGCTTATTGCATTCTCTTTTTCATAATTTTTATTTAGTTTTTTTAAATAACTTTTTTTTTGTATTTCCTTAGGTTTAGATATGCACATTCATATTTTTGTAATTGTTCTATCTTTATTTTTACATTATATATCTATTATTTACTCATTTTGTATTTTATTTCATTTGTATTTAATTGATGAACTCTTTTATAGCCTTAATTTATATATTTGGGGAATAAATTTACCTGTCTTTTTTTATTGAATTCACGACCGGCAAATTCGCTCGGATAGAAGGTTAGCGAATTATTATTAGGACCCCCTTCTTCCACACTAAGGATTTTTCAATTCCTTTAAAAAAATCCTAGGGCCACCTGCCGGGCTACGAACCCATGATCATGGGCTTAGTAGGATGTTATGCTGACCACTAGACCACAGGTAGTATGTTAATGGGATAACTTATAATAAATCCGCATAGGATAACTTAAGGACCATTGTCTAAAAATAGAGTCTTTTATACATAAATATATATACATATATACACGAAAGATGCACTTTGACTAGTGTTGATTAGATTAAGACTAGAGAAATTTACTATTGAGAGTGTGAAAGAAAGGTGACCATTTGAGAGTTGGATTGAAGAATCCGTGAAAGCGACTCCTTTGAATAAGAAATGAAATCAGTTCTGTACCTTAGCTGTTTCTTTGAGGAATATTCCCTTTGAATTCAGGCAATGCTCCTTCACAAGATCCGTCGCAAAATAACCTTATCCTTGTATAACAAAGTAGGACTAGATCCAGATTAGTTTATATGCTTACTTCTTTCCTACTTGTTGCTGTATTGGCCTCACTGCCCACGCAATGATCTCAAGGAAAAGCCAGATCCTTTGATCTGAATAATATTTAAATAATAAACTTGGATGGCATCCTGGGGTCGTTGTATGTACATATCGTTGAGATGTAGTAATTCCATATCATTGATGAATAAGAGACATATCCATCTCTTCTGTAAAGTGGTTGAATAACTAGGAGTTTTTTGTTAAATAATAATAATTATTGAATAACGTTATATTTATTGATCAAATCTGCGGGTTAATTATAAATAAATATACGTACAAAGAGAGAAAAAGGGAGCCGTCCTGTCTCTTAAGAGTAAAGATCCCAGATAGTGTCACATCGATAAAATAATGAAACGATAGATCGATAGGTAGAAAAACAGAAGCTTTATTCTAGAACGAAGTCCTTTGAGAATTTAAATATTGTAAGAACATTTCCAGGTAATATATTAACATAAAAAAATCATAGTTTTAAAGTTTTGTAAATGCATTTTAACTGTAAAACTGATAGATTGAAAAAAAAAAAGAACTACTACACCCAAGATGTGTAGGTACTGAACATAGTAGAGACTGCACTGTCTCTAAGCCAAGAGTTGTGGGTGTTGGTGATTTCGTTGAGATCAGACTCAACTGAATAATATGACATTATAGAGGTTGAGTGAGCCCCAGTGTGGTCTGTTGATGATGCTGATCTAAGGCTTTTGGCAGTATGGGGGTGCAGTAAATATAATACTAAATAAGACAAACTTATTTATTATAAGTGCCGATGTTTTGACCTTCTACCTTCGGCTGACAGAAGACAGGAGCTTCTGACTTATTTTGACAGTTGACAGTAGCACCAGCCTTCTGTCAGCGCTGAAGATGGCCTACAGCGTAGGTCGAAACGTCGGCACTTATAATAAATAAGTTTGTCTTATTTAGTGTTTTTTCGACTGCACCCCCAGACTGTCTATACCCCACATTAGATCTTCCAGTCATTAATTTTCCTCTCTATTATTGTTTGTGTTATTTAGAACCGTAAGAGAAAAAATAACGGTTATTTCGAAACGCATATCAAGTTTCGGTTTAAAAAATATTGCCTGGGAAGCTAAATGTTTGTTATAGAACAAAAAACTGTACCGCTACAACCCATGAAGGGTTCATTACACGGTAGGGACTATAATAGTTCTAGGACAAAGGTCGTGCTTGGAGCTAATTTGCCCTAGATTTCGCTCAACCGTAAGGTTTTCCCATCAATATAGAGTATCTACTTTATAAAGCCTGGGTGAGCCTTGGGAGATCCGTGGCTACTAATTGGTTAAATTAAATCATTTATGTGCCACATTCGAAAATGTTCGGCCCAGTAACTCAGCGATACTACCAGTATTTTAAAATAAATAATCTGAAAATAGTGTTTTGCTGTCGTGTTATATAATAAAAGCTACGCATCATGATTCCGACAGATGTATGATTTGGAATATCCTAAGTTGATGCCTCTCACGTATGGAAGAAGGGCCACGTATGTTATGGGCCTGGAAGACTTCTGATTTATGCCTCAACGCATCTGACGTAAAAATATTGTATATTCAAAACCACTTCAATTACCTCAAGTAATGCACTAATATTTCCTTTCCTTCAATCGCATTGCGATGGATATCGGTCGCTCGTACTTAAAGTATTACTTGCACTAACTTTATTCTACTATTTCATACTTGTGATTATCGTACGCTCCGTAAAAAACAGTCAAATATCCTCTGTCCATATACTTGTAAGATGAAATAAAATAAATAAGTATGGGGGAAATAAAATGAATATAAGAGGAGTATAGAGAAACAAAGGTTGGCATTGATAGGAAGTGATACTTACTCACATCTGTCCTTGAAGGTTATCTTCACGTCTGTTAAGTTTGTCGTGAATATTCAAATTTACGAGTATATTGTATTACCGCGTTGTATCATTGACTCTGAGAAAGAAGTCACGTGTTAAAGCTAGCTTGTAGAAATAAATATGCACTTTTTCTGAATTAAAGTACCGTTTAAGTATAAAACGTTAAGTTAATAGAGTGAGATCTTAAGTTCAAGATAAAAAACTTCTTTATTATGGAATTTATAAAGCTTGTTCAAGTGCTCTGCTTAGTAACTCTCCCAAGCTCAAAATAAAGATTTTTTTTTATTGTTGAACGGAATGTTATAGAGTATCGCACATATTCTGAAGTGTGCAGAATTACTCTGCTACACGTTCCGGATTCAAAACTGAGCTCTGTGTAATATGGAAAATCCAGGGAAAATTTTGCAGTGAGTGTGATCACGGCCAAATTACCTCATTACGGTTGGTTTAGAAACAGTACAGTCACTACTATGTAATGATCCCATGCCCCATGTTGAGTTGTAGTAGTGCAGTCTTTATTTCCCTCTGCTTCATTTCCGCGTTTTTTTTTTTTTTTTTATCATTGATCCTAAACCTGTACCACTACAACCCGTAAAATGACTTGGGTTCAGTACATGGTAGAGACAGTATTGTTTCATGGACAACGGTTGTGAAGGGAGCCGATTTGTCCTTGATCACGCATAACCGCCAGATTTTCCCCCTTTTTCGGGCACTCATCTAAGAGGCTGGGTGAGCTCCAGGAGGGTCCTAGATCCAATAGGATCCACCTCCGGCTTCTAACAGACTAAATAAAAGTCTTGCCTTCAGCGGGATTTGAGCCAGGATTTTCGGCATGGCAACTCAATGCTCTACCACTGAGCCACTACGCTCCTTAATCATTGATCCTAGATACTTAAATTTCTCAATATAATTTTTACTTATTTCTATGTTATCAGAATCACCACAACTTCTAGAAATGATCTCATATTTCCTCTTATCCATATTCACTTCGAACCTTAGTTCTTTTTAGTCAAATAAAAAAAACCTAGCAATGGTTCATTAAATTTCGATTTTTATCAGCCTAAGTTCTTTATTAGAACTTGCGTGAGTAGAAATGCGAAATATTCTATTAAATATATCCGGCGGGCACATGAATACCGGAAGGACTCCCGAAGTTCTTCGTCCTCCAGGACAAACTCGGGCTAACAATATTCCCTCCTCCCCCCTCCACCAGAGGGGAGGCAGGATCCCATCCTAAATTAGGTTGAGTGACTATATTAGGTTTAGGATAATTCCAGGCAGTCACCAACCTCCCTCCGACCAGCCCACCCTTGTCAAACAGGGTTCGATTCAATCTACAAATGGGATTATTAAGTTTTCCCTGTCTCTGCTAATATAGTAAAAGTTCATATTTCCGAGAATAGGAATATAATTTTAGGATAAATATAAAAAAATATATAAATATAATATATTTATTATTAATATCACATATTATGTGATGTGCACGATCATTTCCTTCTACACGAATCGAAATTAAAAGATTTAGTGACTGTGATTGACATCTAAAAATAACTTCCCACCACAATCTTAAATAACCGCAGCTTTTGTTTATATTATTGAAGGAAATGTGGTCCGAATTGAGGTCAAAAATAATATGATAAAATCAAACTATTTACAAACCCTCTGAGGCTCACCTAGACTCTATAAAGCGGTTTAACGGATGGAAAAACTTGGAGATCGAGAGGGATGTCGGACAAATCACATCTGCATAACCGTTGTCCAAGAAACACTACAGCCTCTATCACGTTATATTTTATAAGAGAGACGGATTCGGATGGAGGCCAACAATATTTTTTAAAGGGTCACCTGCGGCGTAGCGGTAAGCTTAACATCCCATGTACTATGCTCAATATGCACATAGGTTGTTAAGTTAGTCCCTTTTACATAAGTAACGCTTATTGTAGCATGTTGTATATAATAAGTTTGTTTGTTGGAGTTTATTTTTATGGTAAAATAGTAGTCTTAGGAGTGAGAGTTGGTGATCCTACCTTTTCTTCAATATGACATGTAATTTCCAAGTCAGTCTTCTGTCCATTGCGTCCTCAATAGTTTTGTTCTTTTTAGGTTAGGTAATAGAGTATTGTAAATTGAATATTAATTATAATAAATAAATTAATGCTTACTCACCAACAACTTGGAGATTGAACCTCTGGACGATGGGCGGGTGGGATGACACCTGGCACTCGAAGGCTCCCTGGTCCGTGTGGCGGGCGTTCTGGAGGCGGAGCTGCCAATCGTAGGGCGACCGGAAGGAAGGGCTGTACCTCGGCTCGCTGCTGTACTTCTCTTCTCCGACCGAGAGCAGGCTCAGCTTGTCCCCGTGCCGTCGCAGCCAGGAGACCTTAAAAAGAGTTGAGAGATCTGTATCCTAGAAATTATAAGACGTAGAGCTTCCTAGATCCCAAATTATTAAAATCAAGGAGGTTCGGGTTAGTGAAAAATAACAACTACTTAGAAGGAAATAAAGAATATTATATTTATAATTGTTAATAATCTTGGTGTGGCTACCAGAATCTGCTAAGGGGAATTTTCATAAATCGTACCACCTTTGATACAAAAAGGATAAATTGCTTAGAGAAATCAGACTATATCGGCAAATGTTTAAGTTAAATTTTATCAAGAGAGAGTTAACTGTATTTAGGGAAGCCGTATTGTGTCATTCTTAAAGCAGTTTCCGGCTAGAAATGGAGTTGTAATATAAGCAGGAACTCCTTTTCAAACCAATGTCTGACTTAGTCCCTTATTAACTTTGAAAAAACCATGATTCTGCTTCCATGCTGTTTCTTGAGTAAAAGAAACTCATTTTGGACAGAATTCGACTTAACCACCTATTCACTGGGGCTGTAGATATATCCTCTCCGAAACTGATTTCCTTTAGGTAATGGGCTTTGTATGACTAACCTAATATTAAGGTTTTGAGTATTCATGATTTTGAGTACACTAAGGAATGCAGTCGTAGAAAGTTTCTGGAAGACTACCGGCAAGAGAAGACGCTGAAGATCGCAATAGCGAAAGGCGCATATTTGCGATGCTTGGTTTATTTCGGATCTTAATGGGATGTGCTTTATATGTTATTTCTTTATACAATAATTATTAGATCTATCCATTTTTTGTATTCAAAACAGTACCAAATCTTAAATATTAAGCCCAAGATCGGGGGTTCGTAGCCCGGCAGGTGACCCTAGGATTTTTTTAAGGGAGTAAAAAATCCTTAGTTACGCCGTCCTTCGGAAAGGGCGTTAAACGGGGGTCCCGAGCCTGTACGATGTCAGGTACTCGTTAAAAATCCCTATCCCAAATAATCCTGGTTAGGCAAAATTTAGAGCTCCCACTGTAGCATCGTCCAATAGCAGCATAAAGTGACGTTAAATGAACAAACAAATCTTTAATGTAACGGCTTTAAGAAATCAGGAATAGTGGCTTTGTGATTTGGCAATTTTTAACAAATATTTTAAAAACTGTACAAAAAGTACTTCCTCGATCCGTTGCTAGGCAACTCCGATAGAATATTACAACCCCCAAAACTTTATTTATATAAAAGAAAGATCTACTTTCTTTATGAAGATGCTCGTATTGGCGAAATATGGGCAGCTTTATTCCTTATTTTCCTAGAAATCTTCCTTTTTATTGAGAATCATAATAAATGTAGTTTTTTTTCCTTTATAATATTAATAATATTAATCATCTTTGGTAGTTTTCTTGAAATATTTAATTAAAAAATTACACAAATGCAATTTTATTCATATCTCATGAAAAATAATCTGAATTTTTAGAATCTAGATTTTAGAAGTCCCCGGCTTCGAATCTGGCTCAATTTAATAAATCATTTATTATTTCAACAGTCGTGGAGCGGGTGGTTCTTGGGAACCTCCGGTGCTCACCCAGTCTTTGTAAAATGGGTACCCTTAGTCAGTGAAAAAGGCTAGCTGTTATGCATGATATTGCCCAAATTACCTCCTTACACAACTGTTGTCTCAGAAACAGTACATTCTTCGTGTATTGCTATGTTTTATACGCTTAAATATATTTTAAATATTCTAATTGATTTTGGGATGCCAGAGTAATCATTTAAGATGAAGACTCAAATTAATATCTCTAACTTTAGTCTTAATTGGATTCTTTTCCAGAGGTCTGCTTGTCTGTTTACAATTTACTAATTATTTAAACCATCAATATATTATTCATAAATATATAGTGCATCTGGGTTAAGTAATCACCAAAGGAATTAAAATAAACATACTCTATTAATACGATTTTAAACAAGATTAATGATTCAATATATACATTGAAAAGTACACTTAATGATTCAGATGTAATAGAGGATTGCCATAAAATACATAACAGAACTTAAATTACAGGGGTAGATTACGTCCATCGGTAGTTCTTCGGCCTAGCCGTCTCCGGATCTTCTGCGCCCAGCACCGGTTGCGCCCTGTGCGTCTTCCGCTTCTTCGGGCTCTTCTCAGAGAGTCCTCTTCCTCCTCGGGATGTGTTCAGTGAGTGTCTCTCAACACCTACTCAACGCCTGAGCGACCTACTTCTTGCAATTGCCCATTTGCTCTTTGTGCTAACACATATTTATTTTTATAATGCCGCCTGGTACAATACATAGCAGTATTTAATCCGCTATCCTTCATGGGTTGAAATGGTTCATATATTTTTTTAATTATTTCGAATAGATTTAGTCATAATGTAATTATAACTTTTAATTATTGAAGAAAGATCTTTGAATAAAGAGCGAGAGCAACAAATTCCTTTCTTGTTAATAGTGATTAAGTAATTTGTTTAGTCGTCGCTAGTTCTAGACACTAACAAAAACAATTGAATAATGACAATCTCCAGCGAGGTAAATCATTTAAGTGACGAATTAAGCGGAGTGAAACAATTTGAAGTTGCCTTAATTGTCAAGTATTGTTAATTGTTGAGATGTCTCAACTGTAGAAATGTTTTTCTAAGGTTTAGTAATATGAAGCATTTCTAATAGTAATTGTTTAAAACATTTCAATTTCACAGATTACAAGAAGTTACAGAATATATTAGGATAAGAAATGTACAATGCTAATATAAGTGAAGCCTTGTAAAGTCGTTGGACGTATTAGAATCAATAAAAAAAAAAAAAATTACTTTTTCACTGTCCCTAACCTATTCCTTCTTACTGCTAAACAATTGACCTAGCAATATATTATCTGAGACGTAAATATCATGTCCTGAGATTGCTTTCAGCTGAATGGTGTAAAAAAGCTAAGGCCATAGCGGTGTCCCCTTAGTTACTTCCCCTCTGCTACTTCAAATATTTCAAACGTAGGTTTATTGCTATATCCAAAAAGAGTTACGTTAGTTACCAAAACGGATGTAAAATGGATTTTTTAAAAAACTGACAGAGTAACGAACGATTTCCTGAATAGATAACCAGAACTATAAAAAAAAAACTGTGCCACCACAACCCGTGAACGGGTCCGGGGTTCAGTACATGGACATGAAACAGTACATGGGTTCTGTACTGTTTCATGGACAACAGTTCTGTAAGGAGGTGACTTGTCCTAGGTCACGCTCAACTGCCAGATTTTTCCCCCTTATTTTGGGTACCCTATTTTCATAATATTTTATAGAAGCTGGGTGGGCCCAAGGAGGGTCCTAGATCTTATATGATCCATCTCCCGCTGCAAACAGACTAAATAAAAGTAATGCTCTGCAGCGGGAATTGAACTAGGATTTCCGGCATGGCAACTCAGAGCTCTACCACTGAGCCACTCCGCTCCCTTACCAGAACTATACCGGCTGGTAAATGTCAGAGGAGTAGACAGGGACTTAATTGGGAGGATTGCATATAGGATGATCTTACGTGTACGGGTTTTTTCTAAATCTGTTGATGGTATCGGCATCGATCCTTTGGGTTCCACTAAGCTGGTGAGTTTTATTATCATTAATTTGTAACTATAAAGTGATTAGAATGGACCTACATTTGCACTAACTAGGAAGAGTCAATGAATTAGTAACCAAATAACTTATTTATGAACAATCACCTCTATTGTTTGTTGTTTTCGTTTAATGGCAGTTAATGCTGCTATGTCTAGTCTGAAGATGGTACGGCGGGATTCCTAAATTTAACCTATCTGGGAATAATTAGGATAAGGATTATAAAAATGTACTTGAATTTGTACAGGTTCGAAACCTCCATTTTAAATCCAATCCGAAGGACGGAATAATCAAGGATTGTTTACTCCCTTTAAAAATCCCAAGACCACTAGCCGGGCTACCAACCCGAAATTTTGGACTTAGTCGGCTGTTATGATAAACACTACAACAAAGGTAACCCCTAAATTACAGCTATTGATTTTAATGTTAATCCAGTATTAGTTTGTTAATTGTGAAGTAGATGCTAACATCTTTAACTATGTGTAATTAAATTGTAATAAAACTGTAGGGGCATTCGCTTCCCGGCCAAGTACTAGTAGCACACTTGTTGGCGACTCAATATAACCGGATGAAAGCAGTTCGGATAAGAGCGATCTAAACAACTTGAGTGGGGGGGGGGGGTTAGGACATCCATCACTATCGAAAGAAAAAAAAACAAAACAATATCTTCGCCAGAGCAATCATTCAGTCTTTATCGAACAGTTGGCAGCTCTGTTCAAGTCCGCTTCCTCACAAGGTTTTATTAACTCTTAGTTTTCACCATGCTGCGGTAGAAATCTAAAATAATTTTAATTAGTAATTTTTTTTCGAAGATTGACAATATCTCAAAAAGAAATTCACATATTGAAAATACTTTCAGATTTTTGTCCTTAACCATTTTCTATTCTTGGTTTGTTTGTTTAATCATTTAATGTCACTTTGTACTGATATAGCTAATCGGACGAAGCTATACTGTACTAAATTTTATAAGTCATTTATTTTATTTTTTATTAATTGTTACAATTATTTAAATATTTTTATTTAAAAAGAAAAGATATGATTAAGAGGGATAAGAGATGTCATATCCTTTCCTTTCATTGATCCTATATCCCCGCGATACAAGGGGAAGAATGTTCATTAAATATTACTTTAATTAGGATCTTGTTGACTTACGTCATTATACATGGGATCAGTGATCACGGGGATATGGGATCAGTGAAAGGAAAGGATATGTCTTACCGAGATGCGGATAGCTCTGTTGGGAGAGCACCACGCTTGAAACGTGGGCGACCCGTGTTCAAGTCCCGGTCTTGGACATATCTTTTCTTTTAAAAAAAAAATATTTTTTAAATTTTATAACGAGTATTTGACACCACTAATTTATGCCCCCTCTGAAGGACTAAATAACTATGGATTTTTTACTCCCTTTAAAAAATCCTAATGCCATCTGCCGGGCTGCAAACCCACAACTGTGGGCATAGTAGGTTGTCATTCTAACCACTTCACAAGTTACCCCAACCAATTTTTCTGTTCTTGTGTGCGCCAAGGTATTGTAATAAATAACTGATCCACAAGATCCCAGGAAGAGTCTTGGGTTCGATACATGGTGAAAACTGTACTGTTTCTTAACTAACGATTTTACAAGGAAATGATTTGTCACTTCTAGGTAATGAATATCTATGAATATCTCTACACCAAGATCACACTATTGAACAGCATCTTAATAGTATCTATAATGGTCCAGGATGTAATAAATAGAATCTTTTATATGCCTTAACCATACTTCGAAGTTTTTTACAGTACAGCATTATTTATTTCTATATTTATAAAATATAAATTGAATAAATCATAATTTTCATATTAAAAATAAATAAAAGAAGTAGCCAAGGCCTCCTTTATTAATAGTGTATAAATTAAAAGCGATTATGGAACTGGGGTGATCAGCGGTAATTATATTTAAAAACCTATTTTTAAAAACCCTGTACCACAACGACAGAAGAAGAGTCTTGGGCTCAGTACATGGTAGGAACTGCACTGTTTCTAAGCTAACAGTTGTGCCGAGAAGTGATTAGACCAAAATCACGCGAAACCATCACTTTTTTCTTACAACTTTAAAGAGGCTTGGTGAATCACATGAGGGTCTTCAGATCCCACAGGATCCATCAATGGCTGTTAAAAGATTAAATAATTAATCTGCCATATCTAGATTTGAACCCGAATCTTTAGCACAGCTACTCCTCACCAAAAGTAAAGAATGATCCCAAAAATCTAAAATTTATTCTTGAAAAAAACTTGAAATTTAGGTAATGGAAAAACTAAAATCTCTATGAATGTGTATGGATGAACTATCAAAAGAAAAACAAATGCACAGAGGATACGATTTTATACATTCTGACAGTTACCTTTTATTTAGTCTGTTAGCAGCCGGAGATGGATCATATGGGGTCTAGGACCCTCCTGGGGCTCACCCAGCCTCTATAAAATGTTGTAAAAATTAGGGTAACCAAAATAAGGGGAAATCTGGCGGTTGTGTGTGATCTAGGACAAATCACTTTCCTGCAGAACCGGTTTCCATGAAAAAGTATAGTCGCTACCATGGACTGAATCCCCCGTTCATGGGTTGTAGTGGTACAGATTTTTTTTTTGACAGTAACCTAAATTCTTCACTCGATGTTTTATCAGAAAAAAAATTATTGTTTGTAAAAAATTAAAATTTATGTTCCATTATTATTTTTTTCTTGTTATTATTTTTTAATTTTTTATTTGCTTTGAATTGGCTGCCTTGAGCACGTACAGGCTACACCGGATAATCCAACACGTGGAAAATAAATCCCCTTATAAGAGAATTTAATGAAATGAAAACATCGAAGGAAAGTGGGAATTATGAAGAATTGCTGTAACTCATAATAATTGCTAATAAAATAAGAGTATTTAATTGCTAATTAATTTTCCTTGATTAGGTGTTAATGTTGGATGATTTCCCTCGATGGCCCTTGAGAAGCTATTACTGGCTCAATAAAATTTTATGACTTTTCATTTTATCTAATCAGATTACAGTTTCCTTACTTTAAGCTTTCCTTTAATTAAATTTTAAATTATTAGAAGTTTTTTGATCTAGTTAAAAAAAAAATTAAACGAAATTCTTCTCTTCTAATTTGTTCTTATTATTACCCTACTAATTTATTAATGCGGAGTGCAAAAGTTCAAAAGACGAACAATATATTCCGAATACATGGGTCGACAAATTCCAAACAAAAATAAAAGACCTCCCCAGTGGTTTCATACTTTTTTTGACTGAATATTCTACGTTACACCTTATTTTCGAGTACCTGAAGGGGTTCTTCACTTAAGCATAAACGGCTAAGTTTCCGTAACAAACAGTTGGAATGGTTTAATTGATTCTTATTTTTCGATTTCGGGACAAATGACGCGAGCTTAGTAATGTGATAACAAGCATTTCTCGCCTTCGTTCGCGCTTTTGTTTCTCGAAAATTTCGTTTTTCTCGAAAATCTCCCCGTTTTCTGCTATTAACCATATACTTATTCTTATCCGAATTTATTCCCAGCCCTGTTTCCCGAACGGCATTCATCAATGTTTCTGTATTTAGTTTTATGGTTTTCGCCTCTTGATCCAATACTAACAAATCGTTCGCAAACCCAAGCAGGTTAGAGAGCAATATGCTGTTAATACAAATACTCTTCAGGAATAGTAGAGTAATTATTATTACATGGAATCGACATATTTATTTCGAGAAAATTATCATCATCATCACATGGCGCTATGGTCAATGGAGGGTCACAATTCTCCTTCACTTTGACCGATCTCTCGCTGCTCTTCTCCATGTTCCTACACCCAGGAGCTTAAGGTCTGCTTCCACATCGTCCAGCCATCGCATTCTAGGCCTTCCTCTTCCTCTTTCTCCGTCTGGACGTCCCTCCAGAATCAGCTTTGGGAGCCTTATTTGTCTATTCTGTGAACGTGCCCCAACCATCTCAATCTTGCTTTTTTAATACAAGAAACTATGTCAGGTTCTCCAAATAGGTCTTTAAGTTCTTGGTTCCTTTTCATGCGGAAACAATTTTCTTAGCATCTGTTACCGTTTTCAATCCTCGCCTTTATTTCATGTTCCAGTCTGCTGTCTTCTGTAATAATGGTGCCAAGATATTTAAAAGTCATAACATTTTCAAGACTGCACCCTCTTCCTTGGAGATATCCAATGGATGACAGTTTCCTGGTTGAGAGCATTTATTTTGTTTTATCTTTAATTATAATGAGCCCTGCCTTCCTAGCTGCCTCTCCACATTCCCATAATGCTTCCAAGAGCACGTTTTCATTTCTTGCTGTGATAACCACATCATCAGCATATGCGAGGTGTAGGCTCATGTTGTTATAAATACACCCCTCTCTTCTTGCTTTCGTTGTCATTACTATTTTCTGCAGCACCAAATTAAACAACACTGGAGATATAGGGTCTCCTTGTTTCACTCCTTTTTTAATAGAGAAGTCTCTGGACCTTTCTCCCTGCACCGTAACCACACCGCTACTATTCTGCAGTGTCATCCTTATCAATCTGATAAGTTTTTTAGGGCACCCAAGAAACATCAAGTTTTCGTACAGCTCATTTCTTTCTAAGCTATCATAGTCCTGTTTGTAATCAATGAAGAGGTGGTGTAGTTCTATGTTCCATTCGTTACATTTCTCAAGCATATTCCTGATGGTAAATATGTGGTCAACAATAAATCTTCCAGGGCGGAAGCCACACTGATAGTCGCCCAAAACTGCTTCTGCTGTTATCATTAATCTTCCCAATAGTAGTATTGATAACACTTTGTAGAATGAACAAAGCAGTTTTATCTTTCTATCTGAAAAACGCTATTATTATACTCTTCAGGAATATTATAGCATTTATTTGGAATCGATATATTTATTTATTGAAAATTATAAAATCGATTATGTAAAATAGCATGTCTTGTAAGCAGATTTGAGCATGAAAAATTCTAAAACATCGGAAACTTATTAACCAACTTTAATACCTAATTTCAGTTTTGAAAGTCGGTTGGGCATTACTTTTTGCCTTCAAGGTTCTTCTGAATACTCATAACTTTGTTTGGAACTCTAAAAAGAAAATATTAAACATCGGTTTTTCTCTGCCAATTTTCTTTTTATTATTAACCAATATATTAGTTATTATAAAGTGCAAAGGTTCAAAAGGTGAACAATATAATTCCGAACACAAGGGTGGAAAAATTCCAAGCAAAAATAAAAGATGAAAAACCTAATATAAGGAAAATAATAAAGTTAATGATTACAAAATAAAGCAGACCCTAAACTCACAGGACAAAAATACACCAAAGACCCAGAGACAGGAGTCCACCACGACCATGGGACATTAAGGCCGTTATGGATAACTTTATTCTTAACAAAAAAAGGAGCATTGAGGATTTTACGAAGGATTTTGGTGTTAGGGATTGGATTGGGGATGAATTCAATGGCTTAGTGGAGCCCCAAAACTCTACTCCGTAAGTCTAAATAGGTCGTATGATGGTCATGTAGATGAGTCTTTTGTAGTTAATTGGGAGCTTAGAGCGTTTGTCTAGTAAGTGTTGAAGTAGCCTGAAACTGCGAGCGGTATCTTGTCTATTCGCTCTTGCATGTGGATTCCACATAAACTCGATTTTCGGACACTTCGAAATATCGAATACATTGGAATTTGTACACTTCTCAAGTACCACAGACAAGGTTAGTCTCATTATCCTGACCAGGATTTTCACGATTAGATTCCATAACCGAAGACATGGTAGTGTCTTGTGCTAAGCACTGAGGCGTAAATGGCTTCAACTTTGAGATAACCATATCACTTCTGGTAGAATGAACTGGGGGTTCCTATATTTTCCAACAAAAATATAAAAATACTTGTTATTTATATCGTAATTATTTTTGTTTTGAAGAGAAAAGAATTGCCCTGGCCGGGATTCGAACCCGGGTCGTCTACTTCTCCGTTGATGTCCTCTAAACAGCGTTCTAAAGGAACACTTGTCGGACTAGGATATGACCCCTGGTAGCTCAGTGGTTTAGAACACTACAATGGAAAAACAGACGAGTTTATAATGGAATGATAGGTATCTGGAATGGGATAAATCGGTAACATATGGAACGTTAAGGTCTTTATGGATGGTTTTATTTGTGACAAAATAAGGAGCGTTTAGGATTTTGCGAAGGATTTTGGATTGCAAGGATTGAATACGAGAGGAATTCGATGGTTTGGTGGAGCCCCATAGTTCAATTCCGTAAGTCCATATAGGTCTTATAACAGTCACATAAATAAGTCTTTTGTAATTGATCTGAAGCTTTGAGCGTTTGTCTAGAATGTATTTAAGAGCGTATGTGTTGAAGTAGTCGGAAGCGTCTAGCTGTTTCTTGTCTTTTCAGTCTTGTGTGAGGGTCAAATAACATTTAGAAGTAAAAATGATATATGTTTGTTGAAACGTTCATTTACAGATGAAATGATTACTGAATTATACACATTTCCCACAATTACATTCTCTTTTCCGTACAAAAGCTCATGATAACTTGTATTTTTGGAAAATATTAAAAGGGGGACGAAAGAAAACTTAAAACTTGTGACTCAACTCGAAGCGACAACCTGCGGAATAATTATCCTTATTTTAAGGCCGGTCCAGGCGCTACGTTTTGCGAAACCTTTTGTCTGCGCAGTCTTAAGAGTTAAAGTGGTCGCGGAAGTGGCTTCTAAAAAGGAAGTAATTTTTACATATTAGTTTACTGCGTGAATTACGTGATGGACCTAATGACTGGCGGAACTACTTGAGAATGGACAAAGCACGTATACTTATTTATTATTGTTATTATTATTACAGACCATTGTCGTCTATAATAATTTGGACCGAATATTCTACGTAACACCTTATTTTCGAATACCTGAAAACGTTGTTCATCCTTCTGTGTTAGTGGCCAAGTTTCACATTAATAGAGAAGAGACGGAAGAATGATGGTTTTATAAATTCTTATTTTTAGATTTCGGGACAAAAGACCGAATAATAACAAGGATTTCCCGCCTTTATTTCCCCTTGAATTTCGTTTTTTCCAGTTACCATAGACCCTAAGAACTTAAACTTTTCCACATGTTCGAACTTATTTCCTCCTACAAAAATTCAACCAACATTTCGTCTTTTTCCGCTACTAACCATATATTTAGTCAAGTTATTTGTAAAGTTTCAAACTTAAAAGTTTATTTAAAGGGAGTAAAAAATCCTTGGTTATGGCGTACTTCGGAAGGGACGTAAAATGGGTGTCCCTATTCTCATTAAAGATCGCTATTCGAATTATACCTGCATAGGCGAAATTTCTAGCTCTCGCCGTAGCATTGCCCGATTAGCCATAACAGCGTAAAGTGACGTTAAATGAACAAACAGACCAAAATATGTGCGAACCACGGTTAGGAATCGTGAAAGTTGATACATGGCAATATTTTTTAAAGAAATATTATCCAGAAAACTAATACTGTTCAATCTATACAAGCCCCTCTTCTGATTTTACCTGCTCTACTTGTACCAGAGGCAGAGTCCTCTTTCACCTCCTAGGCTACAACTAGGCACAAAATATCCATCTACAAGTACGACCAATACACCAGTAGTAGGAGGACAAGTACAAGATGAACTGAGGAACAGCTCCATGACTATGGGCTCCATACATCATAGCGTCATGGAGTAGACACCACAGGCAGCCAGCAGGGTAGGCAGGAACCAATAAACCAACAAAAACATGCCATTCAGAGATGGACATTCATATTTACAATCAGTAACCAGAATTATATTATTTTCTTCTTATTAAAATATGTACACTGAGAATACCTTTTATCTCTCTATGATTTATATTATACAAAGTCCAGTTATACCACAGAGAGAAGGTACCACATCCCACCATGGTTTCTTCTCTAACTTAAACAAATACTTTATTTTTTCGTATTAATTTACTTAAATTATTGAAAGTAATATAAACAGAATTGTAATTAACTATCCAGCTCATGAGTGACCAGCCCTGACTGCGAAGATGTAGCGGATTCCTCAGCTTCCCCAGAAGTCCTCTCCTGGAATTCAGGTCACATAAACCCTCTTTAGTCCTGGAATGCGGGACCTAAACTCGAGGCATGTCATCTGTCACCGTATTGCTCCCTGTTGGTCCTTATATTCAATAGCCAAGGAGTAAAATAATATAATTTATTCTGAACACTATTACGTGAAAATTAATTTATTCATGTAAATGATAAAGTTTTTATGATAAATAAATAAATTATGTAGTAAAAGGAGAATCGACTTATCCTCAGAAAGACCTTAAGGGATAGGGGGAGGTTGAGGTAATTTACCCTTCCCGAAATGACTGAGAATTTTATATAAATATGTATTGCTAATACTGATTATATATTTTAAATATTCTAATTGATTTTGGGATACCAGAGTGTTCATTTAGGATGATTACACAAATTATTATTTCTTTAAACGTCCTAAATTTATTCTGAATTGGATTCTTTTCCAAAGGTTGGTTGTGTGTTTGTTTACCAATTTAGGAATTAATTAAACCATCAATATATCATTCATTAGTATATAGTGCATCTGGGCTAAGTAAGCACCAATAGAATTATAATGAATATAATAATATAGCTCTTAAGTATCTTTTGACCCACCTTGAACATGGTGTCTAACCATTTTACCTGCTTCACCTAATTCTTACAAACGGTCATTTGCTCATTGTGCAAAATTTTTTTATTTTTTTATTAGCGCCCGGTACGATACATAGCAGTATTAAGGGCTAAATTCACAATTAATAATCAAAATGAATAAATATTTTTTTAAACTAGATAAGAAATAATTACAACTTGAACGAACCATTACTGACTCAACTTTCTTTTTTGGTGCTATCCAATTAATTTTTAAAAACATCTAAATTATATAACTCAACATTTAACATTTTATAATATCATTTACAGTACCGCTGTATCATTACAGTACGGCCAGTGCTGAATAGAATAATTAAATCTATACCAGATCACTTATTAATATTGTCACACCTAATACTACCCACAAATGTAAGGTACATTAATTTAGTGTATATTCCGCAGAAGTCAATGCCATCAGAATGGCTCCCCGATATGCCATAAGATCACCAGCTGTACATTTGGTAATAGTATCAGACTCTTTGAAAGCCTTAAAAGCCATGAGTAATATGCATCCAGACCACCCTGGGATAGAATCTATTATAAACCTTATAAAACAGCTCACGATGTTGGAACATTCATATATTTTATCTGGCCACCGGTACATGTAGGTACCATAGGTAATGAACTGGCTGATAGGGCAGCAAAAGAATCTTGCTCTTCCAAGTCGTAGTAAAGCTGTCTTGACCCCATCCGAGCTAGTGCGACCACTAAGGAAGAAGGTATTCCAAGAGTGGCAGGCCGTATGGGACAATAGCCCTCCAAATAAATTGAAGTATATAAAAGCTGATGTCAAACCATGGAGCAGCTCCTGTCGTAGCATCCGAAGAGGGGAAGTGGTCGTTACACGACTTAGGGCTGGACATACAAGGCTTACTCACGCTCACCTAATTACTAAAGAAAGACCGCCAACATGCGAGAAGTGCAACGAGAGCTTGCCAATAGCCCATATTCTCGAAGGCTGGAAGTTTTACAAAGTAGCGATGGATAAAATAGTACTAGCTGCCAATGTATCCATGATATTGGGAAATGAAGAACCGTACATCAATAAGGTCGTCGTCTTTCTGTCAAAGGAGGGATTAATTAAGAATATCTAATTTAATTTAAAGGGTTCTTTTTATTTTTTTTAATTAATTTTATTTTTGTTATTATTATTATTATTATCTTTATTTATTTATTTTTCTTTTTTTATTCCGGTTTTATAAAAATTGTTACTAAAAAAGGATTATATTAACCCTCCAAGTACTGGCTTGTCCATACGTTCACACCAAACCCACCCCCTCTCAAAAGGACACTCTTTTTGTTCACATTTACCTCTGCAGCACTTCTCCAAGAAGTGCCAGTGTTGATTCGTGACCGAAACTGTGAAGGTTGAAGCATCTTACACATCAGAAAAAAAGTTTGAAATTTGTCAAATTTTGAAAATGGATATTCTCCACCGGTAAGTGCTATAATTTTGTTTAAGTGATAAGATTAAGTTAGAATCTACAGCGTCATACCTTGTTCCAGTATGAGTTTTATTAGAAAATAATAATCCTGAAGGTTTTCATATGACCGTCACTATGACTGTGATCATATGATCATGCCAGTCTTTTATCAAGACAAAATTTTTTAATTGTTGATCCGACAAAATTTTTGTTCTTTATTGAAAATAAAGAAATAAATATGTATTTATAATAATATGTTAACTGTTTTTTTTAGATAAGTCATAAACTTAACCAATAGAGAAGAAAGATGGAATTTTTATTTTCAAATGGGTTGATAGCAACGTTGTAGCAGTTGGTTCTACATAATTAGGATGTACGCCTAAGGCTCAGGTAAAAAGTTATAGCAGAGCTTTGGAAAAAATCATCAGGATCCCTCAACCCAAAGCCATAACCAGTTCATGGGTGGGACTAATAGAATGGATGAGGACGCGAGTAGTCAGAGAATCGGAATTCGCTATAAAAAGTGGTGGTGGCCTCTATTTGCATGGGTGTTAGATGTGGCAATCAACAATGCCTGGATTCCCCACAAAACTTCAGGGAATCCGATTACAAAAATCAAATATCACCGAGAAATAGTTTTAACTTATCTGGCCAGGTACAAAACACTATTCAAGTCCAGAGCACCATCGAAATCACAGATGGGCCATAGTAAGCGAGTACTGGCAGATATAAGTTATGCTAGGATCGACCACTTTGTAGTTGAAGCAAATGGTCGCCGATGTGCCATGGAATCATGCAAAAAGGACTGTGCACACCCAGTGTGAAAAGTGTGGTGTAGGTTTGTGTAACTCATGTTTTGCGGGGTTTCATAGAAAATAGTTATGAATTCTGTATTAAATAGTTATTTTTTGCTTGTTTGTAAGCTACATGAATTAAAATAAAGAATAAATTATGTTAAAAAATGTTTCTATTATGAAATTCCAAAATTTTTCAATAAAATAAAAGATAAAAGAAAGTTTTATCTTTTTCCACCGAACAAATCATCTTGAGAAAGGCCGGCTAGGCTATAGCACGATCATATGAACACGGCCAATTATGAGTTTAAAGGGATTTTGCTGAATTTCAGCCTGTCCATCAAGAAAGAAAAATATAAAAAATCTTATTTTTATAGACAATATTTTGGCTTGTCCTTGGAGGGTTAAACTAAGGCGTTGATGACCAATCAGTTAGAAATTATGGTGATTTTGTTGAAATTGTAGGAAGTAAGTTTGACCATGTCTAGAAGTTGAATACTTAGGACCCATAATTACTACAAATTCGAAAGGCAGTAAAGGCGAAGTTAAAAGTAGGAAATGCTTGTCACTTTTCGGTCTCCAAATTACTTAAGTCCTGTCTTCTCTACCGAAGTTTCTAAAAAAATATAATTTATATCACTAACATCCTTTCCAATGTTTAATATGAACATGAAATGCCGTTTTTTACTGAAAATATTTATAGAATAGTCCTCTGAAGAACATAACTTATACAATGCGTACAACAATCATATTATCCCAGGAGGTGGCGGGAGGATTTATTAAAGAAAATTAATCCTTGGTCATGCCATCGTTCAGAGGGGGCGTAAAATGGCGACCCCAGGCATGTGCTGTATAAGGTACTCGAATCTTTTATTCTTTTATATATATATATATATATATATATATATATATATATATATATATATATATATACATTTAATTAGGATGGGGATCTTTAAAAAGTACAATGACAACGCAGATATCGCACATTTATGTCCCCTCCGAGGATGGTATAACCAAGGATTTTTTACTCCCTTTTCAAAAATCCTAGGGCCACCTGCCGGGCTGCGAACCCGTGATTTTGAACATTGAAGGTTTTAATACTAACAACTACATCACAGGTCCCACCCGACAAAAACTGTTGATTGTTTAGAAGCATTTTCGGTCCCCCTTGGTACCTTAAGCCAACAACCTCTGATGTAAAAATAAGTAATTAAATTTCCAATTAACGTTTATTATCCTTTGAGTGGACGAGGTATCTAATTAATGATTTCCCTGTGGATTTTTTGTCAGCACTAGCCTTTTATTAAGATAATACACCAAACATTATTCAATTAATTTGTTTTTCCTTTCATATAAATTTAATTTTCTTAGTAAGGTATGAAATTGTTTTCCAGCTATTAAAAAATAAATAATAAATGCTGACCGGAAAAATAGTTATCGAAGTTTATATTTTATTTACTTTCTTTTATAGGTTTGCTCTACAGAGTTTATGGTTTTAAAGTAATTAGCAATATTGATTAAATGAAGCCATGATCAGTACTCGTACATTAAACATTATAGATATAAAAGTTAGCATCATTTGTTAACTGCGTCAAAGTTTGTGCTTTGAAATTGGATAACCCAGAAGGTTATCCGTATAATATTAAGTGATATTTTAATATATAATAAATAGTGAACCCGAAGGCTCGATGCCGATTCCACCAATCTCTGCTTACAAACTTCCGTCCACGGGCCACTACCCAAACCCAAATCCGCCAGATCACTCTTAACCCAATCCTCCCACCTACGCCTCGGTCTACCCCTCAGACGCTTCCCAGTCTGCACAGCGCTTATTAATTTTTTAGAAATTCGTTCGTAACTGAGATCTATATCCTAAATTCTTTTCTGGTCCCATCCTTTTTTGGATAACTTAAGACATTGTTCATCATTCAGCGTTAGCCGCCACGTTTCGGATCTGTAAAGAAGAGTTGGAAGTATGATGGTTTTATAAATCCTGATTTTTAGATTTCGGGACAAAAGACGTGAGCTTAGTAATGTCGAGAGCGAATAATAACAAATATTTCCCGCCTTTATTCGGGCTTTTCTTTCTCGTTAATTTCGTTTTTATATTTACCATAGACCCTAAGTACTTAGGGGCGGAGTGGCTCAGTGGTTGCCATTCCGAAAATCCTGGTTCAAATCCCTTTTGAAGACTTTTATTTAGTCTATTAGCCAGCGATGAATCATATGGGATCTAGGACCCTTCTGAGGTCCATCCAGCCTCTATTAAGTGGATACTCGAAACAAGGGGGAACATCTGGCGGTTGAGCGTGATCAAGGACAAATCGACTTCCTTAACAACCATTGTCCATGTAACAGTACAGTCTATACCATGTACTGAACCCCAGACCCGTTCACAGACTTGTTTCCCCTCCTACAACAATGTAACCAAAATTTCTCCCTATTTTGCTACTAACCATATACTTAGTCTTTCCGAACATAGTTTTGTGGTTTTCGAATCTTGCCCCAAGACTACCAAATCGTCCGTAAACCCAAGCACGTTAGAAAGAAAAACGCTGTTATTATAAATACTCTTCAGGAATATTATAGCATTTATTTTTACATGGAATGATATATTGATTTCGAGAAAATTATAAAATCGATTATGTAAAATAGCAAGTCTTGTAAGCCGATTTTAGGATAAAAAACTCAATAACATCTGAAACTTAATACTTAATTTCAGTTTTGAAAGTAGGTTGGGGATTACTTTTTGCCTTCCAGGTTCTTCTGAATACACATCACTTTGCTTGGAACTTTAAAAAGATAATATAAAAGGTAGTTTCATTGATGTTTTATTCAAAGAAAACTATAGAGCACTTGCATACGTTACCCGCAATTTGCATGAAAAATCAAATTGTGCTAAGCGTTGAAAAACTAACACAGCTCTCCATTACCTATCTATTAATATTTATGAAGCAATTTCTCAACAGTTAAAATAATCTCTGTAGACAAAATTATTCAAATCTTTTTTAATCGTGTTTATTTTAGATATCTCCTGGGATTTTTCATTTTAATAAGTAAAAATTCCAAATTTAAGCCCTGCTTCACTCTTTTATTCATCATGAGACCTTGCTGATGTAAAGTTGCATCTCAATTTACAGAGCTATAAACAACTTAGATTTTTTTATCTTGTAAAATCGATTATTTAAATTAGTGAATCGATATAGTACAATAACTGGTTAATTGATTTTAACGAAAGATATATTATACTTTATCAATTTCCTTATCATTTTAGTTCTATCTTTCGTTGAGGAGCTAGTAAAAACACGATTTTGACCTTTAACCATGTACTCCCGATGAAAGCATACCAACGGGTATGCTTAATTAATATTTCATTTTTCTGTTTTACGATCATTTTTCTAAAATGCCTTGTCCCATAATATATACAATTTATTATTAATATTACAATATTGTAGAGGAGCGGAGTGGTTCAGTTGTAGACCCCAGCTGACAGACATTTATTTAGTCTGACAATTATTTAATAGATCCTATGGCTTATAAGGATCCTCCTGCAGCCTTTATAAATTGGGTACTCAAAGAAAGGAGAAAAATTGGCATTTGAACGTGTACAAGGAGAAATCGCCACCCTGCACAACCGTTGTCCATGAAAAAGTTGAAGTGATAGTTTTTATTTTTATTTTTGTATTACTATATTGTTATTATTTTTAATTTAATTTAAGTACTTGCAGTACTTTTTGAGTTTAAGTACTACTTCACCACCTGAATCCTCTCGAATCGTCTTCAATTTTGAGCTGAAATAAAAAAAAAAAAAGTTTGTCGGATACTTAGCCTCGTTTGGTGGCTCAAGATAAGAACTTGTTTCAATTGCTGAACTTTCTTTCTCTTAGGAGGAGAATTCTGTGGAAGGACCTTTTTATCTTTGTTCTGTACATCAAGTACAGTTACGTAATGTTAAATCGTTTCAGGCTAAACAAAATAATTGGGCCATGAGTTGTATTTTAATGTTAACTGCAAACCAAAACTTTAATTCATGAGAAGCGAGGGATGGTTGACTGGATGATCGATGTAAGGAAGAAAATAGTTGGGGGTGCAGTCAAATAAGACACTAAATAAGTGGTTACTTATTTTAATTACGTGCCGACGTTTCGACCCACTTTGTGGGTCATCTTCAGGGCTAAGAAAGAAAAACAGACAAAATAACAGAACTATAAAAATACATTGCAGACTAAGTATATGATAAATGAGAAAAAAATATATGTAGAGAGGTAGAAATTTAGAACTAAAGTGAGGGATATATATGAATAAAAAATTACAGAGAAAATGTACACAACGGCGGTGATGCCAAAAAGATTTTTTTACAAAGATAAAGGAAGGAAGTAAACAGAAAGTATTTAAAAAGAAAAAATATAAACATCAGATAATAGACTCCTGGGGAGTTTACATAAGTAAAATGAAAGAAGGTATAGCCAAAATGATATTAAAGAGTAAATAAAGGAAAAATAACAGTAGCAAGTCAAGATATAAATATAGAGAATAACAGTTTTGAAATGCATACATATAGTATGGAGTGGTATAAAAGTATGACATAAATATACAAGTAACGTATAGAAATATAAGTGACAATATGGTATGAGCATGGAAATAGAATGACATATGATGAAAAAGTGATGTTAAATGCTAATGAAATCTCAAATAATAATAACATATGATGGATGCCAAAAAGCTAATATGAGAAAAAGGTGTGTAAATTGGAGAAGGAAAAGGTTGAGGAGAAGATATGAGTAATAAAAATGGGCATACCTGACCAGCGGGAGGCTGACGATAGAATGACAAGAGGTCTAACGGACAGAAAAAAATACGTTACGGAGTTGTTGCCAGCGATATCTGACGGCAAAAAATATGACTAATTTTTATTTTTATTTTTATTTTTTAATTGTATATTAATACTAATTTTTATTGACTATTTTATTATATCTAAATGTGTATCATGACTATTTTATAGAGGGCCCCGAAAAATAATGACTAAATTAATGGGAAAAGGTAGGGTGATAAAACAGTAGGATTTGATGTCAAGAGGTCAAAATAAGTATAATAGGAAAGAGACTATAGTAGTAACAGAATGACAATGGGAAGGAATAACAAGGTAAAATAATTTAAGGTTTATTTAGTAAGTTGAAAATTTGTGAGTAGAAAGAGGATAAGTTGTTTGAATCGATCTTGAGGTTAACAGTGGAGGAATCTAAATTTATGTGGATAGTTTCAGAGAGTATGCGTTTATCATGGTTGGGAACAGAAGCTAGGATGGATGTATTATCAAAGTCAAAATTGTGTTTAAGGGATAAGGCGTGTTCGGAGAGTTTTGATGCGGTAAGGTTTTGGGAGGAAATGGAGTATTTGTGTTGGTAAATACGGTCTTTAAGGAAGTTCTTAGTTTCGCCGATGTAGGAGGAGTTGCAATTAGGAGTAGAGCAGGGGATGCGGTAGACGACATGGGAGCGTTGTTTAAGGGGAATGGGATCTTTTACTTTGGAATAAATATTGGAGAGTTTGTTGTGGGATTTAAAGGCGATGCGTAAATTGGGGATAGATGAACGTAAGGATTTTTGAATGTTATGTGAGAGGGTGGGTATATAAGGCATGGATCTGTATATAGAGATATATGGCGGTTGGGGAGATTGGGTGGGGGTGGGTGGGTTGTTATAGGCATGGATGAGTTTATTGATAACGTACGGAGGAAAATTGTTTTTTAAAAGGATTTTTTTGATTCGGTGGGTGTTAGTGTTATGGAAGCAGGGGTCAGCGAGGGATAAGCCACAGTGGATGATATTTTTGGCGACGTTAATTTTTTGGTGGTGCGGATGTTGGGAGTAGTAATTGAGGAGTCTGCCAGAATAAGTGGGTTTTGTATACCAATCTGTGGATAAGGTGTGGTTTGGATTTTTAATGATACGGAGGTCAAGAAAGGGTAGTGAATTATTCGATTCTAGTTCAAAAGTGAAATGGAGGCGGGGATGGTATGAGTTGAAGGCTGATAATAGTTCTGGAATAATGTTTGGATTTAGGATAAGGAGGAGGTCGTCCACATATTTTTTAATAATAATGATCTCGTCAACGAACTGGGGTAGAATGGAGTCCAGAAGGTCGTTTAGAACAATATTGGAGAGGTCAGGAGCGAGGGGATTACCCATGGCAAGTCCAGAAATTTGGTTGAAGAACTGTCCATGGAAGGTAAGGTAGCCGGATTCACAACAGAGTTTTAAGGATTGGAGGTATGAGGACCGATTGAGAGAGGTATGGGATTCTATGATGGACCAGTTTTTATCTATTATGAGGAGGGATTTATCTAAAGGTATATTGGTAAATAGGCTTTCTACATCAAAGGAGGTGAGAACGTAATGATCAGGTATGGTGAGGGATTTTAATAAATCACGTAGTTGAAATGAGTTTTGGATATCGTATGGGTTGTTACGGCTAAGGACTTGTAATGATGGTAGTAAGAATTTACTAAGTTTGGTTGCTGGGGAATTGATGTTGGATGTAATGGGACGGAGGGGGTTTTTTGTTTATGGATTTTGGGAAGGCCATAAAAACGAGGGGCTAAGGAATGGTAGGAAATGAGGTTTCTGTACACTGGGTAAGTGATGAGTTTGGAATTTAAAAGGCTTTTTAGGTGGAGGTTGAATGTGCACCCCCAACTATTTTCTTCCTTACAAAACTTTAATTGTTCAATTTCAAAATGCTATATAGTCATATACTACTGAACTTATATAAATATTTAAATTCAGAAAACCATCGTCAACCCGCAAAGCTATTGGTATGTTTAACTCGGTCCTTTGGAGCTATATTGGGACGAAAGATACCAAGAAGCTCATATAAAAAACCGTAATTGAAAGAATATTGCTGTATGGAACAGAGACATGGAGGATAAGCGCTGCTCTTGGAAAAAAGCTACTGGCCACTGATATGGACAATTGGAGGAGAACTGTCAGGGTATCCAGACTAGATCAAAAGGACTAATGCCGAAATTAGAGAACGGATGCAAATTCAACAATATATTTATATAGAAAAAATATTGGAATGGGGTGGTCATCTCAGGAGAATGGAGGAAGAAAGATCATCCAAATTAATTTTCAATTGGAGTACACAAGGGAGGAAACGGCGAGGAATACCACGAAAAAGATGGGTAGAAGGAATTGAGGAAAGTATGCGGACAGAAACAAATGAAATAACGAATTAAAGGAATTTTTTCGTTGAAGGAAACTTTAATGTGAAGAAACCCTTCTAGTCCAGGATCCATGGTCCTTTTTTGCACTTGATTAGTATCAAGCTGAATCTTCGTGAATAGCTTCGTTTCGATGAGACGCCCAACAATTTCCTGTGCGAAAATTCTCGTGTGTGGTAGCTAAAAGAGGTAGCAAGGATAAAATATGTCAATTTGATGATTCTAAAAAAATTATTACTAACTGGTTTTTTTTTCGTAATAGCTCAAGATAATTATTTAAATTATTTGAAAAATATTTGTCTTACAAAATGTATGGTTTGATCAAAGAGTCCCCTCCTTCCAACGTGTATTGATAGCGAGGTCATCAAAAATTATTACTAACCAGCTGATTTTTTTTTACTTATTCTTTTTTGACTTCGTTATCGATACACATTAAAAAGAGGGGACTCTTTGAACAAACCATACAGGACAAATATTTTTTCAAATAATTTAGATAATTATCTTGAGCTATAACGAAAAAAAAACCCAGTTAGTAATAAACTTTTGAGAATCATCAAATCGACATATTTTATCCTTGCTACCTCTTTTAGCTAACACAATCGAGAATTTTCGCACAGGAAATTGTTGGGCATCTCATCGAAACGAAGCTATCCGCGAAGATTCAGCTTGATACTAATCAAGTGCAAAAATGGACCATGGGTCTTGGACTATTCGAGAAAAAACAATTTTCGCCGTAAACCGATGCCTTATGTCATTCAGTATCTTTTAATAATATCCTTTCCTGTAGAAGAGATCAGATACTTACGGGTACTCATGTAACAGATACTTAATGTAACGGGTACTTATGTAACAGATATTTACGGGTACATTTTGACAAACTTTTAACTAGGAATTACCATACTACATTTGACTTCTTGGTAGGACAATGGCACGAATAATTTGTTTCTCCTTTTACCCAGAGATGAAACTAATTCATTCACATCGTACTGCATACATTTTCACATAATTTAACAAAAAACAAACTCCACTGGTCAATCGGAAGGGGCCTTATACTGTTACACCTATCGGTTCCCCCAAGACAGTGAAGAAACTAAACGAGCTGGGGTCCGCAGTCCTCCAACACCTGACTTATTTTCCAGACTTATCAACAATAGATAATATCAGTTCAGAAATGATGATATTATATTTTAGAAAGTCACTTTAGTAGCGCAGGATATTTTTTTTCCAGTACCTATTTTTAAATTGGTATCCGATATAATTATATATAAAAAGAAGTAGGGTAGCTCAGTGCTTAGAGTGCTGAAGGTCTGAGTTCAAATCCGAGTTTAGCAGGTAATTTCAGTATGGCACAGGAATTTCAAAGCATGTCCACCGCAATGATAAGTGTCTGAATTTGAATGGTGATTATTTTGGAAAGTAGTATTTTAGTCCCTCTTTCACAAGTATATAATAAAATGTTTTTCTTGTACTTGGTTTTTTTTTAGATCCAAAACGTTCCTTACTTTCTGATGAGCCCTCGTATCAGTTACTGAGATTTGAATTTAATATGATCGTACAAAGAGTGAATAATGTATCAGATTTTATTCCGGTAAAGATGAAGCCAATTGATAATATTTATTCCGTGTCCTCACTGTCAGGAAAAACTACCGCGCCTTCCATGAATAAGTTAGAAGGATTTCCATCTCCTCGTCGCAATTCTTTTCCATCTTGGTCAGAAGAATTAGATTATGCAAAGCACTCAGTGTTATATATATATATATATATATATATATATATATATATATATATATATAAAGAAGTGGGGTAGCTGAGTGCTTAGAGTGCTGAAGGTCTGAGTTCAAATCCGAGTGTAGCAGGTAAATCTTTTAATCTACTAATAGCTGAAAAATGGACCATGTAGGATCTGCCGATCCTCCTAGGGATAACCCAGCTTCTATAGAGTGGGTACCCTTTACGGGGGGGGGGTACAGGTGGTCCAGCGTGATCTGGACCAATTAATATCCCTGCATAACCGTTGACATTAACAGTACAGTCTATGTATGCGTGTATAGATTTTCCATAAACACACCCCGATATACATATTGGAAGTGAAAACTGAAATAATTTCTCATATTTATAAAGTACTTAAATAAAATATATTAATTTATTATTATTAAATTATTATTTGAGGTGTGTAGATGCAAAACTCACATTCTTCACTTTTCATAAACGATCCACTCTTTCGGTAAAAACGGTTTTAAGCCGATTATGTTCTAAATATATGAGATAAATGAGTCAGAATTTTTAAGAGAAGAGGTTTTGTGTTGTGTTCCTTTTCCCTTACAGATTCGGACTTATTTTTCTCATATATTTAGAACAAAATCGGCTTAAAGTTATGAAAAGTGGAGAATGTGAGTTTTCCACCTACACCCCTCATATAAATATTTTGCGAGGTATATTTAGTATTAGAACAAATAAAGGTTGTTCCTCTTATTGTATATATGCATTGTTACGGGCCACTGGGTGTAAAATGAACTAAACTATTACTAAATTCAAGATACTAATATTTATTAACAAATTAAAAAGATTACAAGGAAATTATTTTAAACAATTTACTTATTAAACTAATATCAATTTACAATAACAATATTATACAGATTATAACCTAGGCCTTACTGTTATCTAATTACTTAATTTATATATACAAATAATATAAGATATTGCTAATACTAAATAACTAAACTATTTATATAAATTTGTACAAATACAATAATATTACACTATAGTTACAACTACAAACTAACACTTACAGCTCGCTAATTAAAGTCCACCGACCGTAAGACTCTCCAAATATGACAAACTGACACACAGTTTATTACACTTATTACACGGCCACTAACTATCACTATCACTGTTACTCACTTACTCACTTACTTCAGACTGCCTGATACTGACCCACCGAAACAGCTGGCCTTTATATATAGGTAGGTTGGGGTGGGGCACTTCTCGGAAGATCAAGAATTGTCTCGTTTCATCCAGGTTGGTCCAGAATGTTCTACACCGTTCTTTGATCCCTTCCGCTTAATCCCACAGCTCGTTTAATCCTCTCAGCCGGTCCTTCTTCCCTCTCTGACCGTAACAGTCATATGCTAAAAAAAATGGCATTTTTCAGTTAAAGCTTCCTCTTCAATTACCGATAATCCTCCGAGGCGTCTGAAAAGAATATGGCCCCGTGACTTCTTAGTTGAACTTGTGATTTGAGTACTACTAGTGGGTAGTTTCTCTACTTGTCATTTTCACATGTCATTATGTATCGCTTAGCACATTTACTAGATGTATTTTTTTTTATACAGTTGTAAATATCAATAAATAAATTAAAAAAAAAAAAAGCTTTAAATCGCAATTGTATTCGTTTAAGCTTCTTAACCCATTCGAGACGACATTTTTTTTCGAACACTGTCCCCATGAGCGAATTCTTTTTTTTGTTCTTTATATTGTTCATTTTTAATTAAAAAAACAAAACATAGTTACTATGGAAATCACCGAATTCGTAAGTGAATTCACTTAAATAAGATCATTGCACACCGGGTTCAGACAGTTTTTAGATTTTTTGGTACACAGTAAAACCAATGCCAAATTTTGTTTTCCTGTACTTAACAGATTCCATTAGTTCAAGAAAAATCTTATCTCGTCGACTACTTTTGTTGGAATAATGACATCAATTAAAAACGAAAAAGTTTCAAGCTTCAATATCCGTTCGATTGTAGTCATAGTAATTATTATCGTTAAAGAGGGAATTAATAATAGCTCACTACAATCTGTAAAATAATTCTCTATATTGTAAAGGAGCGGAGTGGCTTTTTGGTACATCTGGGTAGAAAGCTCATTTGCCAGGCCGAATTTCCTGGGTCCGAACCACCTAGATCTAGGAACCTCCTTGGGCCTACCCGGGCTCTGCAATGTGGGAGCGGGGGAGGAAATTAATGTGTTTGAACGTGATCTAGGACCTTCAGATCAACCGTTGTCCTAGAAACGGAGCAGTCTCTACTATGTAGTATCCGCCCGCTCCGCCACAATGTGGAACTCAATCCCTCCTAACATCCGTCATAGTACCTCACTGTTGTCATTTAAATCCTTGCTTTTCCAACACCTCCTAGCTTCCCAAAAAGATGCTCTATAAGCAGGTTTGTCATTTGCTTAGAATGTAAGGTATAGAATAATTTATTGTGTATTTAGATGTTTTAATTTTGTTTTTAAGAAGCTGTACATTATGTAAAGAAATTATTGCATGCTTGTTCATGCATTTACCAGATGTTATGGATTTATCTATTCTCTGTAATTGCTTAATATCTTGTCAGGATTCGTACTGCTTATTTACTTAATATTATGTTTTCTTTAAATATTACTTTTCAAATATTTTTCTGTCACTTTTTTTCACGCTTTATGATTCGTTTCATGTAGCCTTCTGGCCAGACAAATATCATGTTTATTTTTCTGCTCATAATTGTTATTAATTGATTGTTATCTGTTCATATAAAGTTAGATTAGGTCTATAGGTAGGTCTTCGTCCTGGCCGCTTCCGGATACTCCACGCCCATCATCGTTCCCCGGCGCCGTCTTCCACGTCTTCCTCTTCGGGGTGTTCCACATCCCGAGGAGGAAGGATGAATCTCTGAGGTGTTCGGAGTGTCCTTCTCGAAGTGGAGCTTTCGACCCCCTATTTTCTTATCTCTTCACCCACCTTGACCATATGGGTATGACCCTTCTACCTGAGTGACCTACTTCTTGCAAACCAAACATTGTTCTTTGTATAAAAACATATTTATTTTTGTAATGCCGGCCGGTTCAATACATAACAGGAAATATTCATAATTTTTGTCGATAATAATAATGCTATATACTATAATAATAAAATACTGTAATATTATTTAATTTATATATAATAATATGAGACTGATATGCTTAATAGGAATAGAACAAAGAGAGTTGGCCGGAGCGAAGAGACACAATGTAGCTTGTCAACTACACGCTTAGCGAATGGGCCTTCGTTATCCAGTTCTGTCATTCCCACCAACCTTTTGCCAAATGTAACTATTTTCAAACATAAATAATAGAATAAAACTTCAACTTTTGTTGAAAAAATCTCATGTTCTTTTATGAGAAATGATTACTTTTAATATAAAACTCCCGATATGTCCGTTCCAGTTCGATAGGGAATACTGTTTTCCAAAGGCGTAAGAAACAAATTGATGTTGAAGGATGAGAGTTTAGAAATATTAGTTTTTCTATTGGTCCCAACGACTCCCTAGAGTTGAAGTCGATATCTGGCTATATTGGATTCTGTTTAAGTGAATAGGCGATACGCGATAAGTGAAAATGGAAATTATTCATGTCAGTTTGTAGAAATGAATGATTGCCAACATGTTTAGGATATTTTTTTCAATATTACGCTAATTATTTCGCAAGTTGTCGCTTCGAGTTGAGTCACAAGTTTTGTAGAGCTCATTAGTGTGGAACAGAGAATGTAATTATGGGTATTGTGTATATTTCGGTACTCATTTCATCTATAAATGAACGGTTAAACAAACATCATTTTTACTTCGAAATGCTAGTTGAAACTTTTATTTCATGATTAAAGTTGATTTTATTACAGAAATCTAATCATCACCCATAATTAATTTTTCTTTTCCATAATCACGATAACTTGTAATTTTGGAACACATTAAAAATTAAACGAATAAAAAGTTAAAACTTGTAAATCAACTCTAAGCGACAATCTGCGGAACTGATACAAAATTTTTTGTTTCCCTTCAAAATTTTCCAAAAATACAAGCTTTTTAGGGCTCATTAGTGTGGAATGTAATAATGGTATTCATCTAGAATCTGAGAAATATCATCTATTCTTCGAAATGTTAGTTGGAACTTTTGTTTCTCTAAGAAATGAGTACCGAAATGTACTTTAAGCGCTCTAAACCACTGAGCTACCAGGGGTCGTATCCAAGCCCGATAAATCCGTTCTCTTCACCGATCCTATACAACACCGACCCTCCGATGCCCTATCCTACACCGTAAATGCAGACGACCCGGGTTCGAATCGCGGCCAGGGCAATTCTTTTCTCTTCAAAACCAAAATATTTGAAAACAATTACCATCAAAATAACAATTAATAAAAACAAAGTATAAAAAATAGATTGACGTAAGTTAACAAGATCCTAATTAAAGTAATGTTCAATGAACATTCTTCCCCGTGTTATAGGATCGGTGGAGAGAACGGATTTGTCTGACTTGGATACGACCCCTGGTAGGTCAGTGGTTTAGATCACTGTACCGGAGATGCAGACAACCCGGGTTCGAATCCTGGCCAGGGAAAATCGTTTCTCTTCAAAATAAAAATATTTAAAAATAATTACCTTCAAAATAACAATTAATAAAAAAATTATATTTCCTTAGCAAAAAAATAAAAATATTTTTGAATACTAATAACTTTTAAATTAAATTTACTAAAAAACTGAAAGTAATAACTCGGTATTAAAAAAAACAACACTTGTACCACTAAGACCCATGAAAGGTGTTGGATTCAGTAAATGGTAGAAACTGTACGAGGAGGTTTGTGCATGGAGGGGATTCGTCAGAGATCACGCATTACATTTCTTATTCTTACAACTATTCCCTTGTTTATATATATTAGTAGGTACAATGGCTGAACATTTCATTCGAAATTAACTGATACTTATTCGATTTATGAAAGGTTTGATTTCATATTTTTTATGGTGGAATGAGATCCATCCAGTCAATAGTTTAGAAGTTATTAGACATTTATTTATGATTTTGTTTTTAAATTGAATAATTACGTATTATATACTCTCTACTTATACAGAATGTTCCAAATGGCACCGCACATAATCAGTAGAGCGGTGTGATAAAAGACCCGAGGGAGACATTATACTAAGTCCTATTCCACACAGGAAAGCTTTTAGAATTTTGTGTTGTTTTGACCCTCCTGTAGATCCCAGCAGTTTAAAATATTTCAAAACATTTCTTACATCTAAAACATTTTAAGATGTAATCTTTTAGATGTCTGGCAATATTGTATGGTCATTTATCTCTCAAATTAGACACAGAGAATAAATGAAAACATTTTAACGTAAAAAAAAAAGTCTTGTATAATTTGTTCTTTTTTACTAAAGTTAATGAAATGCTTAATTTAAATTATAGTATATGCCTGCCTAACGGCGGACCGACCCCCAATTTAAAAATTATAGAACAGTCCATTTCATTCTGCTACAGTAGGCACTAATTATATCGTATGCAGTATATGAGTACATGTTTTCTCATATACAGGCTACTTCAAAGCTATTGGCTCAATAAATTATTTATTGAAAATCCAATTGGCTACTACTCCTTATTATCGTAGAATTATCAACCAATTGAATAATTCACTCTAAATACGAGAATGATGGTTCAATACCTTATAATTACATTAGTGGAAAATACGGAATATATTTCCATCTATAGCCAATAACAAGCTGAATATGGGCTTACGTAATTTAATGCATACGCAGGTCATAATTATTCAAACAGTCACAAAATAATTAGCATACTTGCATGTTTAATGCAGGATTCACCAAATAGATACTTTAATAAAACAGTATTAATTCTTAGTACGCATACTTTTCAAAAGTATAGAGAAGTAATTTGTTTCAAATTAATCCTTAGGTTTATATTCTGAGGAAT
This sequence comes from Troilus luridus, assembly GCA_964056705.1. Taxonomy (NCBI): domain Eukaryota; kingdom Metazoa; phylum Arthropoda; class Insecta; order Hemiptera; family Pentatomidae; genus Troilus; species Troilus luridus. The sequence continues at coordinate 10,989,120 of OZ057417.1, read as the reverse complement.
TCTAATTATTTCTAAAATATATTTTTTTACACTATCGGTTATGAAATTTTGTTTATTTTATATTAAAAACAGGAGAAATAAGAAGTAGGAATAAAGTTCGAAAAAAAAAGTTTTGATATAATAAATGAATTTCTAATATATATCAAAAAATATTTGTGTATTGAAATTTACAACTGTGTAATAGAATACATCAAGTGAATATAATAAAATATATCTTTGGGACGAGATAAAGGCAAGTTCAGAAACTGCCCACTGCTAGTACTCGAATAACAAATTCAACTTAAAAGGTCACGAAGCCAATTTCTTTTCAGACGCCTCGGAGGATTATCAGGAATTGAAGAGGCTGCTAGGTTTGAAAATGAAAATATTGATATCGGATTCGGGCCAAATCAGCAATAAACGGGACGTTAAGGTCATTATGGATTACTTTGTTCGTAACAAAGTAAGGAGCATTTAGGATTTTCCGAAGGATTTTGGATTGTAAGGGTCGGATACGAGAGGAATTCAATAGCTTAGTGGAGCTCCAAAGCTCTACTCCGTAAGTCCAGATTAGTCTTATAATAGATGTGTAAATGAGTCTTTTGTAATTGAATGGGGGTAAGAGCGTTTGTCTAGTAAGTGCTGAAGTAGCTTGAAACTTCAAGTGATTTCTTGTCGTTTTAGTCTTTCGAATATTATATGGCCAAATTCGCAAAAACTGAAAAATTCAAACATTTAGGTGAAATAATAGAACAAAATATTTCAGAAAAGGAACCCACTTAATCATTTGAATGAAAGTAGTCACATCACCAAAGATATTTACAACAAGTCCATATCCAATAATTTAGACATCACTCAACGGTAATATGCCCAGAGTTACAATATGCGGCAGAATGCTTGGCCCTAAATAGGAAAATTTAGATGCGTGATGTAGAAATTACTGAGAGAAAAATATTAAGAACATTTTGGGGACCGATTTTGAACGATATAGACGTTGCAATGACCAGGAACTCTTTTTGCGTTAAGTTTTATAATAGTCTCATCAAATCACCTTTACCCTCCGTCGTAAACCGGCGACTTCCTGCCCCCTGTTTCGTTTAATAACATCCCTCTAAGTCCTGTAGAACAGATCCGGTACTTAGGACTACACCTTGACAAACACTTATCTTGGAATCCTCATACTAGACTGAAACGACAAGAAACAGCTCGCCGTTTCAGGCTACTTCAACATTTACTAGATAAACGCTCTAAGCTCCCAATTAATTACAAGAGACTCATATACATGACAATCATTAGACCCATCTGGAATTACGGAATAGAGTATTGGGGCTCCACTAAGCCATCGATTTCCTCTTGTATTCAATCCTTACAATCCAAAATCCTTCGGAAAATCCTAAATGCTCCTTACTTTGTTACGAACAAAGTAATCCATAATGACCTTAACGTCCCGTTTATTGCTGATGTGTCCCGAATCCGATATCAATCTTTTCATGACAAACTTCCTTTCCACTCAAACCCACTAGTTTCAAACCTCGCAACCTCTTCAATTCCTGATAATCCTCCGAGGCGTCTGAAAAGAAGATGGCCTCGTGACCTTCCAAGCTGAACTTTTTATTTGAGTACTACAACTGGGTAGTTTCTCTACTTGTCTTTTCATGCCAATGTATTCACTCATTATATTTACTTGATGTATTTTGTATACAGTTGTAAATTTCAATAAATATATTTAAAAAAAAAGTTTTATAAAATTTGAAATTTTCTTTGTTAGGTGATTATCGAGTTATGTTATGACAGGGTATTTATAGCAACGACCTGAAGTAAATTGTTTATAAATTGGGTTTGTTACAAGGAGGTTTCATCACTGCTCCATTGTTGTCAGCAATTCCTTTGTCTTCCCCTCTTCTTATATATGTATTTATACTAGCTCTAAGATTAGGAGATAGGAAGTAAGAGAGAAGTGTTGAGATGCAGGTCCATGGTCAATAAGTTGTAACGATAGTCAATAATAAAGAAGGCACATAGTAAGTTCATAAGAATGCCTCTTAAAGATCCATATTATATCTGTTCAACAACTCGCTAAATCTATATGCTTCTCACAAGTCGTCCACCGTTTGTTAAATGGCGCCCAAACATGGACTCGAACCTCGAACCCTCAGATATCTCCATAGAACAACAATTTCTTTGATATTGGTTCTATCATTTTCTTCCTTAATATCCTGCGTTCTCTTTTGACTATATGATCAACTAATCTTTCTCTTTAAGTTGGATATACTATCCCTTTTTATGGGATATGGTGCATTCCCGCTCTGGTTTTAGTGGACCGCATATAATTGTAAATATGGTAGGAATAAAATGCATGTAAATTATAACTTAAAGTAATGATTTAACAATGATAACTAAAATGGAGTAAAAGAAAATTATGGTTATTATTTGAGACACTCGGAAATGACATGTCAGGTATGTTGCTTTCTTTTTGTGGTTGCTGATTATCCCTCTCCTTACACTGTGTGATGGTTCTCCCCCATGGTGATACATGTTGAAATGTATGGAAACTAGATGTAGGCCATTTTGTCCCTAGTAATAGTAGCAGGAGATAATAGTTTTGGGATTTTTTTTTCCATATTTAGTAAATCTACTATCCGCATTTCGCCCGATAACATTAGTTTGAATAATCGTTCCTCTATTGTACATACATGATACATGTTAAGCAAAATGTACATAATAAACGTCCTACCTTATTCTTTAAATGTCAAAATAACCTATTTTTTTCACAATTTCCGTTATAATAACAGTTCAATTTGTTTTTATAGCTTAACGGAAATTTTTTCCTAAGTTTCGGTACGGATTTCCTTTGAAGTGCCTGAATCGGAAGGGAATTGAAATCATGGACAGATTCGAGTCCCGCCCCGTACAGGCTGAATGCTGCTTTAGTTCTCGAAGCTAACTTCAAGTCGTCGCTGGATTCTATCCAAGCCCCGAAATTGGGGAAAGTTTTGGGAGAGTCTGATTGGAGGAGTTTGAAATTTTACTTTTTTATGTCTCTCTCTCTCTCTCTCTCTCTCTCACTCACTCTCTCTCTCTCTCTCTCTCTCTCTCTCTCTCTTTCTATCTCTCTCTGCTGCTAAGCAAGAAATTAAACCTTACCTTCAACAATGCTACCATTTAACATCTCTTTTTTTTTATTAAACTCTGTAGAAAAGTTATCTTCTGAATATTTTTTCATTAATTTAACGTAACTTTATACTGTAGTATCGGAGGGTATTACAGTGCTTCTAATTTTGCCATCCTAGCATAATCAGGATAAGGAGTTTTTAAGATCTTTAGGGAGTACCTGACACCGAACAGGCTCAGGATCACTTCACGTCCTTAAGGATTTTAACATAACTAAGAATTTATTACTCATAGTAGATTGTTACGCTAAAACCGTAGCAAACTGTTACATCAGATTCTAAAGCTAGGACTACCAAGAAACTTATTCACCTCACAAACACGAGATGCCAAGTTAAAACAGGGAACATGCTTTTTGAGGAATTCGTGGTAGTTGATGGTCTGAGGCCCACTGTCGCTAGTGATCTTCAATTTAACCCTTGAAACAGCAGCGCGTGCGATTCGAACAAACCCACGTGGGACAATATGCAATAGGATGACGCAACATTTAGCCTATGCGTATGAATGAAGCCAAGACCGTGTACATGTGTATCTCTAGAAGGAACGTAGGGACTGGTAGAAGAACAAGTCCCGTTTATGGAGTTCAGCTTTAAGCAAACACATAATTTTAAATATCTGGGCACAAAAGTAACACACAGCAACCAGATAGAGGAGGATATAAAAGCAAGACTTACCGCTGGTACTTGCTATTACTATGCAGTTCAAATGGCTCTTAAAACTGGACAAATGTCAAAAAGGGCCAAGATCACATTATATGAAACCATTGTCAGGCCAATAGCGACATATGGTAGTAAAAGTTGGATCCTGAATAAAATCAGAAAGAATGACGAATGTCTGGGAGAGAAAAATACAGCGGCGGATTTATGGACCCATTTATGACCAGGGCGCATGGAGGATCTGTAATAACGCAGAACTCCGACAACTTTATGGAGAATCAGAGATTATGGAGAACTCGATTGAGACGGTAACAAGAATGCCCAGAAGACTGTTGCTTGGGAAGCTCTGTGGTAGAAGACCCAAAGGTAAGCCCGGCACTAGATGGCTAGAGGATGTGGAGGCCGATCTTCACCATCTGGGAACCAGACATTCGAGAAGACTAGCTATGGACCGGAGTGATTGGCATGCAATGGTGGGTGAGGGCCAGGTCCTTGTAGGACCGTAAGTTGAGGCATTGTATTTCGTATTTTTCCAATTTTATTCTAGCAATAATTTTTATAACCTATACGAATATTCAACAGGTTACGTAAATTCTAACGGTAATACATTATTTCTGTTTTAAAGAAATTTTGATAGTGAAATATAATTCAAATTTAATTTTTAATGCAATGATATAAATTCTGATTGGGCGCAGGTTAGTTCAGTGATAGAGCACTGAGGTACTGTGCCGAAGGTCCAGAGCGGATAAATTATGTTATCTGTTTACCACCCGGGGATTGACCCTGTGGGATCTGGAAATCGTACTGGGGCTCACCCACCTCTATAATGTGGGTATCCATAATTGGCGGAAAAACCTGGCGGTTGAGCTTGGTCTCGAACAAAGCTCACCTCTCTTGGCACAACCTTTGTTCCTGCAACAGTATTGTCTCTACTATAAGCTTACCCCAAGAGCCTTCAAGCCCGTTTGGAACAGATATAAATTCTCTAAAATCAGAAAAACAACAGATGAAGAGGCCACTAAATGTAGTTGACGGAAATATCCCAAAGTACGGATGAAATTAAAAAAGAAAAATAATCAGGAAACCCAAAATTTAATTTGAATCCTTTTAAAAATTTCAGGTAATCCTTTTTCACTGCCACGCAATGCGGCAGTGTTAGCATTAGTATTCGCCTAATTGGTAAATGACTATTATGGAAAGAGCGATGGGAACATTATCTTGAAATGGTTATTCTGATTGCCCACGGGGGAACTGAGAAATTTATTCTTAAATTTATCTGACCACTTTCTTGTTTATTTTTCCTACTTTCTAGAGATCTAAACGATTCAATCTATAATATAATTAATATTATTAATAATATTAATATAATATGTAGAACATTAGGATTAACTGCCACTTTTGGAGTTATTTGGTATTTTTTGAATATACATGTAAAATACGTACACTGAACGTCTTTCATTTGAATGCGACAGAAACGGTTACAATGGCAACATCTGTGGGAGAAGAACCGAGGAGGTTATTCTGATTTGTGTGTTGTTATTTAGTAAAAAGAAAACAGTTTTGTAAATATTGTTGAAATGTTAACTTTAAACGATGTTTCATAATGTTGATTGATTCAAATACTCGATTTATTTTGGGATAAAATAAAACTAAACTGAGTTTCTTTCCGTAAAAAAAGTAACTTTATTTTTATTACAACAATAATTTCATGTAACTTATTTACAAACTCAGTATTCTATACACACTCTTACAAAAAAAAAAGAAAGATCATTTAAAGTTAACATTTCAACACTATTTACAAAATTATTTTTACCATGTACAAACCTATATACCATGTATACAAATAACATCTGTTACTATGGTAACCGTATCATTTTATTTCAGTTCTCGCCACTTTTGTCTCTGGATTAACCTCTCATTTTTCAACTTTGATTTAAAAATTACGACGGAGGGCTTAAAGCAACGACTTCCTGTCCTCCTGTATCGTTTGATAATATCCCACTGATTCCTGTAAAACAGGTCTGTTACTTTGGACTACAACTTGACAACCGCTTAACTTGGAATCCCCAAACTAGACTGATACGACAAGAAACAGTTCGCCGTTTCAGGCTACTTCAACATTTACTAGACAAATGCTCAAACCTCCAACAAAAGACTCATATACTCGTACATGACAATCATTCTTCAGATATATTTTGTTCTATTATTTCATCTAAATATTTGAATTTTTCAGTTTTTGCGAATTTGGTCATATAATATTCGAAAGACACTGAAACGACAAGAAATCACTCGCAGTATCAGGCTACTTCAACACTTACTAGACAAACGCTCTAAGCACCATTCAATTAAAAAATACTCATATACACAGCTATTATAAGACTCATTTGGACTTAACGGAGTAGAAATTTGGGGCGCTACTAAACCATTAAATTCCTCTCGTATTCAAACTGTACAATTTTTTCGTAAAATCCTCAATGTTCCTTATCAATCTTTTCATGACGAACTTTATTCTCTCTCAAACCCACTATTTTCAAACCTAGCATACTCTTCAATTCCTGATAATCTTCCGAGGCGTCTGAAAAGAAAATGGCCTCGTGAACTTCTGAAGTTGAACTTTTTATTTGACTACTACCACTGGGTAGATTCTCTACTTGTCTTTATTCATGCCAATATGTACCATTCTTTTACTTGTTGTATTAATATAAGACAGTTGTAAATTTCATTTAATATATATTAAAAAAAGAAGTTAAAAATCGTTTCTTGTGTACATGTCTTCATTAATAACTTTGGCTAATTTTAAATCTCTCTTAATATTTTGGGTCCTTTCCCCTCCATTAACTAGGGATGCTACGTATTTTACTATTATTTTTGTAAGTATTTTTTTTAATTATACTTATCAAAGCTCGAAAAATGAATTGAACTTTTTTAAAATGTTTTACGAGGCCTTATGTAAGTTAAGTATTCACATTCAAGATTGACATAAATTAACATTTTAGTAATGGATTCAATTAGTCAGGGGGTGCAGTCAATGATAACACAAAATAAACATAACTTATTTAACTGTGCCGACGATTAGACCTAAGATGTGGTTCATCTCCAGGGCTAGGGAAGAAATTCTTTCCTAGAAGATCTTCTTGCCTCGCCATGAAGATAGCCTACATATTTGGCCAAAACGTCGGTACAACAGTTAAAATTAACCCTCTGACTAAATGAGTCTATCATTAGAATTATCCAGTCAATTATTTTCTACTCGAACCTTTTAGTATCTTGTTTTATGTTTCATTAATATTCGTTGTAAATTTCTTAACAATCCCTATAGAATATAGTATCATTGAAACCTTTTTTAATTAATTAATTTTTTTTTTGAAAAAGGGAACGGTCAACAGAGACATCAAATAAATGTTATTACATTAATGGAAAAATGCCAACTAAAAACCTTAAGTCTCTAAACTAAAACAGGAAATTAAAAATACCTGTCCAATATTTCGCCTATTCAGGCATCCTCAGGGCAGAAAGAGAATAATAGCAAACCAAAAGATGAATAATGCACCCAAAAAACACACATCCAACCACCTCCAAGGGTCAAATGCAACTACTGAATCATAGGGAAGGTTACTAGATTCCCAGCTGGCTAAGGTTAGATAAAAACAGCTGATAAATACTCCAGATTTGAAACATCAATATACATTCACCAAACCCCAAAGAACCCAACAGGAAAAAAAATAAATAAATAATAGTAACAAACAACACAAGAACTGCTATTTTTTATTTCCTGTTTTAGTTTAGAGACTTAAGGTTTTTAGTTGGAATTTTTTCACTAATGTATTAACATTTATTTGATATCTCTGTTGACCGTTCCCTTTTTCAAAATATATATTTTGTGGAATGACCATAAGTCCACTGGTTTTTTATATATTTTTTTCTTTTATTCTTGCACTTTTACTTTCATTTTTTCATATAGTTTTTTGTCTTCTGTTCTAGTGTTGTTTGTTACTATTATTTATTTTATTTTGTTTTCCTGTTGGGTTTTTTGGGGTTTGGTGAGTGTATATTGATGTTTTAAATCTGGAGTATTTATCAGCTGTTTTTATCTAACCTTAGCCAGCTGGGAATCAAGTAACCTTCCCTATGATTCAGTAGTTGCATTTGAGCCTTGGAGGTGGTGGGATGTGTGTTTTTTGGGTGCATTATTCATCATTTGGTTTGCTATTATTCTCTTTCTGCCCTGAGGATGCCTGAATAGGCGAAGTATTTTCAATTTCCTGTTTTAGTTAAGAGTTAAAGATGGGCTCGAGATCATCTACTATAGAACTTTATTGGAGTGCTACCGATGGGTAGTTTCTACAGTTTAGCATATTTACTTGTTATAATATCATTATAGTTGTGAAAATCATAAAATTAAATAAAATAAAAAAGTTTAGAGACTTAAGGTTTTTAGTTGGAATTTTTCCTCTAATGTATTAACTTTTTTAATTTATATAATAGAGAGATATTTACTAATTACTTTGTTTATCATTTGCAATAACCGAACAAATTCGGTTAATCGATAAACAAAGTTACTTAGTGATGTACTTTAGGAACAACCGAATCGTGATAATGACAAAACTTAAATTAACCAAATTCTCGACAACTACCTCGAGCAGTCTTCACGGAACAACTTAGTTCCGCCATCCATTTTCAAGTTATAATCCTTCTACAAACATCTTGGGAAAACTAATTCTAAAATTTTATTAATAAGAGGAATTTTTCCTCTTGATCGTATATTGTTTTGTCTCCGACATGATATGTCACGTGATTGTTAAGAAATAACAAATAAAAAAGCCTGTACCACTACAGCCCGTGAAGGGTCTGGTGTTTAGTACACAGTAGAGACAGTACTGTTTCTTGGACAACGGTCGTGCTGGTCCGCCCAATTTTTCCTCTTAATTTGGATGCCCAATTGATAGAGGCTGGGTGAGCCCCAGGAGTGTCCTAGATCCCATAGGATTCATTTCCGCCCATGCTAGGAGCAGGATTTGAACCAATCCTCCAAATAAGCGCACTACCACTGAGGCACTCCGCTCGCTATATATATATAAATATTATTTAATATACAAAAGAGAGCTAAAGTGGGAATTTGTATATTTCGTAAAATAAATAGATCCGTAAGAAGCGTCGAGCCAAAAAAGGGGGGGGGCTATTGAAATAGTGCTAACTAGAGTGACCAAGTCGCCTTTCCACTCGGCCTAAAAACAAAGATTAATTCTAAAACCTTGTTTTCGCCTCAAATTTTTTTTCGATACATATTACGATTTCGTTATAGGATAAATATTATTAAGTCACCTTATCGATGCTCTACTTGTGATTAAAAAACAAATCTAAACACTACAATCCATAGAACATCTTGAGTCCAGTACGTGGTAGAGACGTTCTGTATCTAGGCCTACAGTTGAGGTGGGAGGTCTATGACGCCCTACTAAACAGTTTTCCCCGCAACTAGGATTACCCACTTTATTGAGACAGGGTGAACACCAGGAGGTTCTGTTGATCCCACAGGACTGTTAACTCTAAAAAAAAAAAAACCTGTACCACTATAACCCGTGAACGGCTCCGGGGTTCAGTACATGGTAGAGAGTGTACTGTTTTATGGACAACGGTTCTGCAAAGAGGTAACTTGTCCTAGGTCACACTCGACTGCAAAATTCACCCCCCCCTTATTTTGGGTACCCTATTTTTGTAATATATTATAGAGGTTGGGTAAGCCCCAGGAGGGTCCTAGATCCTATATGATCCATCACCGGCTGCAAACAGACTAAATAAAAGTCTTGCCCGCAGCGGGATTTGAACCAGGATTTCCGGCATGACAGATCAGTGCTCCACCACTGATCCACTTCGCTCCCAGTGAACAATTAGAACTACGAATTTAGCCACCCTGCTCTTAATTATCATATTAACAAATAATACTAATATTTACACATAGGTCCCCTGTTCCAAACCTCCCCGCGCAGACCTCTGCTGAAACTCCCCCTTAAACGCAATCCCCCCACTTACTCTTCGGCTCAAAATATTTTCCCTGTCATTTTAAAAATTATTTTTTTAACAATCCCAATAATTCTGCAAGGTCCTGGAATCCCGTGTTGTAAAGTCCTAACTTATTTATTGGTCTTGTTTTTTTATAATAATTTATGCCTGAATACCTTAAGCTGTTGGTTATCTTCAAAGTGACTTTCACGCTCATACAAAACATTTTGAAGGATAATAATTATGTGAATTAAAATATTATCAAAATATGACACTGAATTATTTGCTACGTTGATAGATCCATCAGATTGTATGTAAAAGAAAAATAAACGATTAGTTCACTAAAGGCATAATTTTTACGTAGAATTTAAATTCGTAATATGAAGGTTCTTTGAAAGATATTTCTTTTTATCTATCTAAAGTTATCAATTTAGTGAAATAAATTTTAAAAAATACAAATAAATAAAATAATGCCAAAAAGCACTTTAATCATCCTCCAGGCCTCGGGTTCAAAAGAATTAATAATCTAATTTCCATTTTCATTTCCTTCTTTTGAAGTCAGTTTCTTCTTCCGATTTCACTCGTCCAGCCGTTCCCAAAGAAATGATTAGCAAAGCGAGTATAAACCTTTAGGAATAATATCTTAAGAAGGTAGAGCACAATTTCTCGCTAAACCTTTTAGTTTCTTTCTAGTTACTCAATTATTTCACTACCTTTGGATCCTTTTCATGGAATTTACTCTTTATATACTTTAAGGATATCCGAATATCTGAAAGTAACGAAAGATAGAAATATTTTAGTCTTTTCCACTAAGTATAATTTTCTAGCACCAGTGCATCATATTTCACACTTTTTTATTGATGTACTCGATCAAGGGAGGATCCATAATTGTTTTCTGGGTGGGGCACAACGAACAGACGGGCAAAAATATCAACAATAACTTAAAAATAAACTTGTAGAATTTACAGAAAGGTTTCAAAGGTTTATTAAAATGTCAAAACAATAGTTTCACTCATGTTCTTTCTGTTATTTTATTCATATATTTTAACAACTATCATCATGTATTCTCCACAGTACACAAAATATATTCTGGGTGGGGGGGGGGGTTTACGTGTATACACGATTATAAATTCAGAATATAAAATGTCCATGCTTGTGTGTACATTACTGAAATCCTCCTAAGCGATTGGGCATATTTTGATGAAATGTTTTGTGAATATTCAAGCGGCTTCGAGATTAGTTTTGATCAGAGTTTCCCAGATTTTCTTTCTTATTGACCACTTTCAAAATTTAGCTGGTTCCGGTGGACCCTCTGCAGCCACAGTTCTAACATATTCCAAAAACTCGACAAAAAATGTGAAGATTTAGTTAACATAAGGCGGTCTTACTCAACAAGATATGGCTACTTTAACAGAATAGGATTACCTAATTAATTACACTGTTCTGCACGAAAATCCTCCTTCAAACCAAAACATGCTTTCTTACTGTTATCAGATGTGGTGAACACGAATTTGAAGTCAGATTTTGTCTATCACGCACAGTTTCCTGAGAAATTCTAGTTTTTTATCCAAAAAGGTGAGATTTTTGTGGATTTGACGAATTTTTTTTCGGCATTAAAACATAGTGAAAAAAATTCAAAAGCCCGATGATTTTGAGCGCAATGAAGTATATTTGAACGAAAAAAATTTGATGGGAATATTACAAGTGGTTAAAGAAATATGGCTAAAAGTGTTTTTTCAGTTTTTCAAGGCTCTCACTTTTGAAGCAAAGTTAAATACTACTGAGAAAAAGGCTTGGATTGCTTTTCGAGAGGTATGTGCTAAGTTTTTGGGAAACAACAAATCTAGAGACTACCGAAAAATAGTCCAAGAACTGCTTACTTCATATAAAACATTGGGATGCAAATGTCCTTAAAAATACATTTCCTGCATAGTCACCTAGACTTTTTCGCCCCAAATTTGGGTGCAGTTTTGGACGAACATGGAGAACGATTCCACCAAGACATATCCAGAATGGAAAAAAGATATTCTGACAAATGGAATGAGAAGATGCTGGCGGATTACTCCTGGACACTGCAGCGGGAGACAGAGGAGGAAGAGTACAAAAGAAAAAAAACTACTCATTGACGATGTGTGTATATTTTTTGAGTTGTGTCATATCTAGTATTATACCTGATAGCATGCAGGATTCAATTAATTATATTTTATTGTTGAAAAAGAAAAAAAATTTATTAAGTGTAATATCGAATTGATTTTTCTTATTGTTTGTTGTTTTTGATAACTTCAATGGATTTGATTTGCATTGGATCTGATAGGCAGCGCAGTGGTAGTTATATAGTAATGAAACTTCACATAGCATATTTTAATGATTTTTTTTTATACATATTTTCATTAAAATGGTTTTAATAATTACAATCCCTTTAAAAATGGTATAATTTTCCTATTTAAATGTTTGAACAGGACAATTTTATATAAATATACTAAGTGACCCGACAGTCCTGTTCAAACATATAAATCTAAATCCCAAGATTATAAAAAAACTTATACCATGGATTGTAATTATTTAAACCGTTTTAAATCAAATTTTAATTTTTTATTGTGCTCTTAGAATATTATGAAATTTAGAAACTACTAAAATATATCGCTCGTTTTCTTATTCCGTTCCACAAGGGAAGGACTGTAACAATAAAACTGGTAGAGCATTGATATAACCTACTGGATGTCGATATAAACAGGAAATAAAGATGGGAGAGGTATATTGGTACAAATATTGGTATAAATGGAGGAGATGGAATAGAAGACGAAATGAAAGAGGAACACAAAGCAGTGCTTGAGGGGTTCCAGCAGGCTGAAGGGACTATTGCCTCGAAATATGGACGCTCCTAGCATTTCCTTCTTTAGGCCCATATTAAATTACCTACCTACTTCCTTCACTGCCTGGGAGTCTACACCTCCACAATAAGGATCTTTTCCACTCAATCATGTTCTTAGCTTGTATTTCAACATGTGATTCTAGGGGCTTTATTGCAATTTAAATAGTTCAGCTTTCCCTATACTTGTTTTCATATAATTAAAACTGATAAATACAATTCAACGAGAAAAAAAAATTAATAAAATGTACTTGAAAATAACTCACCCGTCAACGCTTCGTCAATTCAATCACCAGGACACAAAACAAAACCACACCAATAAAGACCAAATGCAGTCAAGAATAGTGACTTTAAGACGATTAACAAATATTGTATTTTGTCCAATCTTCCCGTGTAGTCCACGTTGTACTGATCTCATCCTTATGAGCAATGTTATTAAATCTGCAATAATTTTTATTTATTTGAAAAATATTTAATTATTAAATAATAATAATAAACTACCTGAGGAAATCAAAGACCCGGAAACCGAGATAAGAATCAGAAGGCTGATGTTCTATGGGCACATGAAAAGGACGAAGGAGGAAAGATTGAACAAAAGACGTTTAAAAAAATTTTAGTTACAAAAGCGTGGGAGGATACACGAAGCAAATAAGAGAAGAATTGAAGAACCTTAAAATTTCAGATGCCGACTTCCTAGATAGAGACACATACAGTAAACCCTAATGAATCTCACCAATATTGAAAGAGAAAAAAGGAGGAGTACAATGTGGTCCGAAGAAAGAAAAGAAACGTAGTCGAAAATCATGAAACTGAGGTGGGAAGAAAGAAAATCAAGACTCCCAAAGAAGCCTATCCAATGATATTCGTGTAGTGGCCGGTACGTGATAAAAAACAACTCCCCGAGAGGCCTTAATGTTATGGTGGATGGATTCTTGAATCCTTTCAATAGAGGATATGGATTTGGCACCGGAAATACACATTGGTTGTTGTTTATTTGTTTAACGTCTCTTCATGGCTAACCGGCCAATACTAAAGTGTGAGTTTTTCCTATTGAAGGAATAACTAGGATCGGGATTTTTAACGGGTACCTGATACCTCACCTCCTTTCTACGTCGCCTTCGAAGGACCGCATAACCAAGGATTTTTTACTCCCGCTAAAAAATCCTAGCGCCTCCTGCTGGGCTATGGACTTGCGATCGTGGGCATGGAAGGTTGTTATGCCAACCACTATATCATTGTAACCAAGAAAATTGTTAGCCCCATTCAATAATTTCGTAAAGTGTTACTTCAACACAATCCGTGCCTTGATCGTACGAATTATTGTTTTAACTTAACCTCATTTATCGTGAAGAAGGCCTAGAGAAAAAACCTCTACTATTATAACCTATGAAGGGTCTTGGGTCCAGTACAAGGCAGAGACTGTAATGTATTTTGGACCAATGGTTGTACAAGGAATCGATTTGTCCGAAATCACGCTCCACGCTTTTTTCCCCAATGAAGGCTACCCACTTTATGGAGCCTGGTTGAGGCCCAAGTGGGTTTCAGAGGGTCCATCCGTGGCTGTCTATAGATTAAATAAAATTATTTATTACAGCCGGATTCGAACCCAGGATTTTCGGCATAACGAACCATCATGCTATCACTAAGCTACCCCGCTACTCCTGTTCTGTATTGCGTTTAAGTTGAAATTTAGTTTAATTATGTTTAGATTAAGGGAAGTCCCAATTATCAGGTCAGTCCACAAGTTCGAGCGTATTTTGGCGAAATTTTTAAATGGTGTAAATAAACCAAAATTTAACATTTTAATCCATGTTTACTCCTCTATCTAAAATATCTCGCCACCTCAAAAGATTCTGGTTTTGAAGCAAAAAACCTTCTGAGTTCATTTTGTATATCCTGTTTAGAATTGAACTTTTTGCCTTGGCAAAAATTTTGTAACGCACAAAATAACTGAAAATCAGTTGGGGCAATATCCGGGTAGTATGCAGGATGTAGCAGAAGCTCCCAATTCAGTTCATTAATTTTTTGCAGCGTTGGAGCCGTGTGTGGTCTAGCGTTGTCATGGTGGAACAACACTTTCTTCATATTCACCAATCGCGAGCGTTTTTTAATCAATTCTGAATTTAAACGGCAAAGTTGTTCAATTTATTCATCTGCATTAATGGTTTTATTTGGTTCTAACACTTCGTAACTCTGTTAAATGTGGCTCTGAATCCACAAGATATTTAAGATATTCGTTATTAAAATCGACAGAACGTCCTGAACTGGGTTCATTATCAATGTCTTTTTTTGCAAGTTTAAATTTTTCTGGGCAGTCCTTACACTAATAGTATATACACCATGTATACTATTAATCTTTATTGCTGAAGATCAGGCAGTTTCACCTATCGAAAAAAAAAATAACACAGCACGTTTGTATGCGCTGTCAATATTTTCATTTTTTTATTGGCACTAATATGCGTCTGATCTTTTTCTGGCGAAATTTAGTGAAAAACTGACGAATAGGTCAATCAAGGAATGACAGGTTTCGGCAGGTTCGAATCTTATCGATCTGGTAATGAGTCATCGCGAATCCCATAAATGCCACTAATGCTCACGAACTTTTGGACTGACCTGATATTGAGTAATATGCCACCACTTATGATTGGTTAATATATATATAAATTTCCATATTATACCAAGGTTTTTGATACTGTAAACTACTAAAGAAAGAAAAGTTCAGTTTAAACTCAGTTACCATAAATTAGCCCAAATTAATTATTTGCTGGCACGTGATTTTAATAATTTCTCATTTCTGCTTCTTTAGTCTTTAGCATAGGTACCCAGATGATCCCGGTTATTTAAATTTTTTTCTGAAACACTCGGACTTAATTATTAATCCAAAAAGAGGCTGAGGAACAACTAACTTTGTTCCTCTTATCTTAGCACAAAGTACTATGTTTACCGTTTCTTTTGAGAAAAAAAAATTATTTTCACAACATTTCTAATTTTAAATTAAATTACTTGTAGTTTTCCCTTTATTTATTATTTCTTTTGAAATCAAATGATTTATCCTTAAAAATGGAGATTATCCTTTAAAAAAAAACAGTTATTGAAAGGTTTTAGTTTTTTTTTCTGTTAATCCTGTTAAGGGAGAAATTCTGGTGGTTAAGCGTGATCTAGATCAACCTCCCTGTACAACCGTCGTCCATGAAACATTACAGTCTTAATACCTTAATAGAATTACCAATAAAATAATCAAAAATGTATGGCGAATATGTAATAAGTTCACAGTTCAATCATCAAAATAAATATAATTTATAGATATTATTTTCTTGATGGAGATAGTTAAGACAAACATTGAGAAATTACTATTGATGATTTAGATTGATAGTCTTGCCATAAAACATATATTCAATTTACACTAAAATGTATTTGTATTTAAAAGGAGGGACTGAGCGGCTCAGTGATAGAGCGCTGAGTTGCCGTGCCGAAGTTCCTGGGTTCAAATCCCGCTCGCTGACAGACTTTAATTTAATCAGTTAGTGGCTGAAGATGGGTCTTATTGGTTCTAGGTTCTGGGGCTTATACCTCCTCTATAAAGTGGGTACCCAAAATAAGGGAAAGCATTTGGCGGTTGAACGTTATCTAAGAGAAATCTCTCCCTGATGTACTGCTAGTCCAAGAAACAGTTCAGTCTCTACCATGTACAGAAGGCAAGCAATGCCTTTTTTCCACAGGTATATCTCCCCCTCCTAGGTTCGATTGCTTCCTGTCTATGTGATCCTTTGATACACTGTTTTTGTTACTGTTATTTCCCTTAATATATATATATGTTTAGTGGGGTGTGCTTGTATATGGCAACCCACTAAACATCCCCGTTCCCCGAATGAACTTTTCAATCGGGAAATGATGGAATCCTCTTGAGATAAGACAGAGGAAACAGACTTGAGAATATAATGGGCGATGGAAAGAGGAGATTGGAGCTATTTCGGTTAGAGTGACCTCAAGACTCTCCCAGAACAGCCCAGCATAATCTTCTTACCCTTGACAATGGCCGCTAGCTCGGTCGGGTCTTCAACTCTCTTCTGGTTCCTTATACCGAGGTATTGGGACATAATCGTTGAAAGTTCATCACAGTAATACCACAAGCAACTTGAGTATTTATTATTTTCTTAATTAAGCTTCTAGTCTATTTTTAAAATTATTCGTAAAATATTTATGATTAAAACAAATGATATTCCTGTTCTAGATGAACTTTCAGTAATATTGGGTTAGTTCAGTTCAAACTGTTAACAGCCACGGATGGATCCAAGGACTTCAAGTGGGGCTCACCCAGCCTCTATAAATAAATGTGTACCTTAATTGGGGATTGTATGTGATCACCGCAAATGCATCCCCTGCACAACCTTTGGCTTAGAAGCAGTACAGTCTCTGCCATGCAATTATCCCAAAAACCTTCATGGATTGTAGTGATATAGTTAAGAAAAGGATGAATTATTTTATTTTAATTTAATTCATACATTTTATCTGCTTCTATTCTCATTAGTAATATAATTATCATTTATGAGTTAGGTTTGGACCTTGGAATAGTAGTACGTTGTTTTCTATGATTAGTTTTTTGTAAAATAAAGATCATAACGATTATTTATAATCTTTATTTCCTGAATATCATCCTCCGTTCTGATGGTCCCTCTATCACCGAAATGTTGACAGGTATTTTCTTTCATATTGTTTTATGGACTGGAGGCTTTTTATTTGGACATTTACTGTTCATATCTTACTTTACTTTCAGTCCCGAATAAATACTTTTACCATTTGTGGACCCTCCTCCATATGATCTAATCAATAATTATTAAATATAAAATGAAATATAAAATAGTTTTTTAGTCAAAAACGTTTGGCTATTTTTTTTTGTATTACAATATTATTACATTAAATATTCGAGTATTCATTATTCTAGTAAGGGAGCAGAGTATATTAGACTGGGTACCCTTAATTGGGGAAACTTGGTGAATGAGTGTGATTTTAGCCAAATGACTTCCCTGCACAACCATTGGCTTAGATTCAGTACAGTCTCTACCATGTGCTGAATTTTAGTCCATTCATATTATGTTCATATTATATAGGGGTTGTATTGGTAATGTTTTTTTTATATTAGTATAATAAAGTACGTCATTTTGATACATACAGTTTTGATATTCATAATTATATTCTGGGTATTTAATATTTGTTTATGAAAAAAATATCCATTTGTAATTACTAATATTGTCTAATTTTAAATATCATCCAGGGAGATAACAAATGGTTTTGTCATTTTATCTTTCTGTAAGGCAAATCCATCTAGCTGGTTTAAGGCGTTGATGATTACTAACCAGCATAACAGTACAGTCGTGAGGGTCGTGTTAATGATCAACATTCAGGCGGTATATTTCTAATAGGTAGAGTATAAGTGTTTGTCTGAAATTGAAGAGTACAATATTTTTTAAAATAAATGGATAATAATAAATAAAGAATGGATAATAATAATAATGGAAATAATCCCTGAATAATACAATAATGGAAGTAGATACTAAATACTCTTAAATTCATTCATTGAGTCAATCGATGACAATTGAACTAACCAATAGCTCTATATAAAGTTGTAAACAAGTCTAAATAAAGTTATGGTAGCCATAAGTTAGAGCGAAGGTGACAGTAAGTTTGAACATATAAATAAAGTACTGCCAATTAAGCAGGCCTGTTGCCAATAGTCTCTCTAACTAACACCTGCGACTCTCTAACCAACGTGTACAATTAGTCATAATAGGCTTTACTCTTATCTTGCCTTGACCAATTTAGGGTAATTTACTGTCATAAATATATATATATATATATATATATATATATATATATATATATATATTTATATATATGTGATTTACATAAAATAGTTTATAATATGTTTATACTGAGATTACATCTTATTTACTAGAATAAGATGCAGAATATAGAATTACAAAAACTGAATAAGGTTAGTAGACAGTTGGAGCACATACATGAGGAAGAAATGGTCCATGAGGAGGCTAGGCAAAATTATCTTTTTAACGCCAACGTTGCAGGTCTTCTTTAGGACTAAATATACGTACTTTTATTGTTTACTATGTATCATTTTAATCTGTATATATCTTGTATAATTATTCCTGAATAAGACCTGTAATGTGGGTCGAAACGTTGGCGTTAAAATAAATAGTTCTCCTTATAAAGATAATTTTTTCTGAACTTCACCCGGACAATTTTCATCCTCATTCTTGATATTGCTTATTATTTGTAATTCTTTTTAATCAACTTAAACTCCTAATGTCATTATATATATTTTGCCCAGAATTCGTTAATTTCTTTGAATAGTGTTCGCTAGGATATACACATATATAAACATTTTTTTATTTTTCATTTTTTTGATTCAGTCTATTCTTTTGACTCTCATTTGGCGTAGACTGAACCTCAAGAACGTAAAGTAAAAATTAGTTTTAAACAGTCAAGAAAAGTTGTTACCGATATTTATAATTAATTCTCCAACTATATCTGAGTATTAAGTTTATTAATTTCTAAAATCTATTTTTCTGTTTCAGGGATTGTTTGCTGTTTCCGAGAAATAGATAATTTGGCTATTACTCTACTATTTGGTAATTATTTAATTCTTACAATTAGGCTTTTATGATATGAGAAATTAAAGCTTTAAATATATCAATAAAATATTCTCAACCACAGAGGCAATAGGATGTTCGATTTAATACGAGTATGGGGTAAATTTATTAAGGGATATTTTCGATAAACCTAAGGATGTCCCTATTTTCATTTATCTCGACATTACTTGGTTCACGTCTTTTGTCCTGAATTCTAAAAATCGGAATTTTTAAAACCATCATACTTTCAACATTTATTTACGTATGTGAAACGTGGCCGCTAAGGCTTAGAAAGGAATAACGTTATTAAGCTATTGTGTAGAATATTCAGTCCAAAACGGGATGAGACCAATGGAGAATTTTGGAGATCACACAACGCGGAATTCCGAAGCATGGACCCTTTATGTACTATTGAAGTGGTAGCATTGCGGAGGTTAAGGTGGACTTGTAAAGTTTCTGGGCTTAGTAGCAAACAAATTCTTAAAAAGGTAATAACCTCTGTACCGACTGGAAAGCGTCTGAGGGGTGATAGACCGAGGCGTAGGTGAAAGGATTACGTAATGAATGTTCTGGCGGATTTGGGTTTGGGAAGTGGTCCGTGGACGGAAATTAGTAAGCAGAGATTGGTGGTATCGGCTTTTAGCCTTCGTGTTATCTTAGCCTTATTGTTATTATACATATATATATATATATATATATATATATATATATATATATATATATAACTGAATAAGTGAATATATAGTTATATATACCAAGCCAAAGTGATGCAGTGTCGGTTCAATTAATTTGATTATAATTTTTTTACGAGTATTACTTATGATAGAATAATAAAAAAAAAAAAACCTGTACCACTACAACCCATGAAGGGTCTGGGGTTCAGTATATGGTAGAGACTGTACTGCTTCATGGACAACGGTTCTGCAAGGGGGTGACTTGTCCTAGGTCACGCTCAACCGCCAGATTTTTCCCCCTTATTTTGGGTACCCTATTTTTATAATATTTTATAGAGGCTGGGTGTGCCCCAGGAGGGTCCTAGACCCTATATGATCCATCTCCCGCTGCAAACAGACTAAATAAAAATCATGGCCTGCAGCGGGATTTGAACCAGGATTTCCGGCATGGCAGCTCAGTACTCTACCACTGAGCCACTCCTCTCCCTAATAGAATAATAATACATCTGATAAATAATATTAACACAACTACTCGCTTTGTGTGCAGCTTTCTCTTCTCCACAGTCTTCCGGCACTTTCCTGTTTCTTTCTTAACCTCCAGGAAGAGCCACCGCCCACTTCCGGCAATTTATAAGCTTCTCGAGCCAACGGAAGTTCTGCTTTGTCACAAACCGAGGGAATTCCTTTTTAGTGAGAACGTAAATCTCTCGACGAGCTAAAACTGCTTGAATGCAGAAGAGGTTGAAACCAAATGCTCGACCAGTTGCGGGAACTCCACAAGTGGGGAGTCGAGGATATATATCCTGCAAAGACAATATAATTCGGCTCGAAAACCCACAACTCCTCAGGTATCCTTAAGGTCAATAGTCCTCCAGGAGTCATTTTTTCTTTATTGGGAATTGTACTGGAGTAGGGGGAAATATTTTCTTAGGGGATCGTTGCACAGTATTTTTTTATACTTGACACCTTTCCAAATCATATTTCTGATTTATTGATTTTTTGTTATCAGTTGCGCAGGTTGTCGCTTCCTTTTTAATATTCTCGAAAATTAAAATAATTTTAAGGTGAGTTTTAGTAATAAAAAAAGTGTGTAATTACGGTAATTATTTATCGTATAAATCATAAAAAATAAATATCTACATCTTTTTCCCGCAACAGTTGTTACCCCTAGTAACAGTGCTTATAACCTTCCGTAAATTAATTTATTTGTTATTACATTGTTATATATGATGAGTTTTCTTAAAAAGGTTAATCAAAAGTATTAATAGATAATTTAGCTTATTTATGTTGTATACGCCTCCAAAATGTATAATTCGTTCGAAATGTTAGTTGAAACGATTATTTTTTGATGAAATGATTGCCGAAATATGAAAATTTCTAATAATTACACTATTTTTTTTTAATACTAAAACTCACGATTAGTATAACGTGCCCGGTCAAAGTAACTCATCATAGGACATGACAAGATTTATCGAATGAAATAGCCGATGCAGCCGAGAAAACGTTCGGTCTAGTCAAACCTAAGAGAAAACCGTGGTGGAATGAACTATGTGAAGATGCGTTACAAGAGAGAACAAGCCAATGGCAAAAGTGGAAATGCTCTGGAATGATCAAACACTATGAACAGCAAAGGAAGAGCACTGCAACAATAACAAGGGGGGGGGGGGTTAAAAGAGCTTTTGAAAGATCACAACTTTACGAACTTCAGGACAGCTTTGTTAAAAATAATTCTCGAAACTTCTATCAGACTTTCAAGAATAAATTAAAAGGTTATCAAGCGCTCAGTATATGCTTCAAAGAAGAAAAGGACTAAGTAATGGCGAGAACTGTGAAATACTTGGGAATCGTTTTGATCAACTTTTGAACTGCCCCGAACCAGATCATAAGCTGGAATTCTCAGAAATAA
The DNA here is from genome assembly GCA_964056705.1 of Troilus luridus. Taxonomy (NCBI): domain Eukaryota; kingdom Metazoa; phylum Arthropoda; class Insecta; order Hemiptera; family Pentatomidae; genus Troilus; species Troilus luridus. The sequence continues at coordinate 10,967,224 of OZ057417.1, read as the reverse complement.
ATGAAAATTTGGAATAAGATATAGCACCCAATGCTGAAGAAATTAAAGAAGCAATTAACAATCTAAAAAACAATAAAGCTAGCGGAGAAGACTCGTTAACAGCTCAACTTTTGAAATGGCTTCAACCAAAAATCATGGAAGAGTTGCAGCTGATATTTGAAGACATTTGGAAAACAGAAAGAATTCCGGATGAATGGAAAGTGGCTATAATGCACCCATTACATAAAAAAGAGGACAAACAAAACATCGACAACTATAGGGGTGTGTCTCTTTTGCAAATTGCCTACAAGGTATTCTCAAATATACTGCTGAACAGAGCAGAAAAAACACTTGACAACCAGTTGGGTGAATATCAAGCTGGATCTCGAAAAGGCAGATCTTGCTCAGAACAAATATTTAATTTAAAATCTATAATTCACTGAGGATGCTCAATTCAACAGACATAGTCGTGACTTTTGTAGACTTCAAAAAGTCCTTTGACTCAGTTGATAGAGAAACCTTATAAAAAATCATACGTGAATGTGGTGTGAAATCAAAATTGGCAAACTTAATACGGGAAACTCTTACGAACACGATTTAAAAGGTAAAATTTATGGATGAGCTATCAAAACCTATTGAAATAAATACAGGAGTAAGACAGGGTGATGGTCTATCACAAATGTTGTTCAATTGTGTTCTAGAGAAAATCTTAAGAATTTGGACTGGAAAATTAAAAGGACTTAACATTTCACCATTAACTTTGGAAAGAAAACACAAGGGTATTGAAGTAAATTGCCTAGCAGAAGTATTAGATAACATATATTAGTCGAGTGGAGAATGTAAAGAAATTCAAATATTTGGGAGAAGCAATCCTAGCAAATGGTTTAGAAAAATCTGCAATAGAAAAAAGCGTACACAAGATGGAAAGAGCATTTGGCATTACTAAGAATGTTTATAATAAAAGGTGTTTATCTAAAAATCTTAAAATAAGACACTACTCTACAGTTGTGGAACCAGAATGCTTATATGCGAGTGGATGCTCAATATTCAACTATAGATTAGATAAACTTGAATTACTTGAAAGAAGAATAATGAGAAAAATTCTAGGCCCAGTGAAAACCACAGAAGTATGGAAATTAAAATCTAATGATGAAATATACAGGAACGTAGATAACATAACAAAAACATTAAGAAAAAGTAGACTAATATTTTTTGGACATGTTTTCAGAATGGATGATTCGAGATTAGCAAAAAGGATATTCAAGTAGCTTTGGGAGAAAAAGTCAACAATTAGCGGGGCTCGAGATGTAAAGAAGGATTTGGAAAGAAACCATATAAGGGAAGACGACACTATGGACAGAGAGATTTTTAGAAAGATCTTGAGTGTGGAAGGATTCCAGGGAAGAGTGAGGAGGAGACCTGGGGTGAGATGGTCGGAGGACAGAAAGAAACACCATAGTGTAAGAATGAAGGAATATTGGAAGGGACGGAAGAGTAAACAGCCAATTTGGAAGAATTGTAATTGGCACCTGGTTCTCGGCTGGCCTCATCGGGGGGGGGGGGGGGTAGAAGAAGATGAAGAAGAAAACTCACGATTATTTTTATTTTCGAGAATAGTAAAGAGTAAACGAATAAAATTTGATGTCACTTAACTCGAAACGACATACACGTATGTACGAGTTGTAAATAAAATTTGAAAAAAATATATACAGATATGATTATATCCCATCATAACAATTTTTATAATGTTATTGACGAAAAAAGCAACTTTTGGTAGGGGAAAACTTATCATCAACAGTCTTTTATACTCTACATTTTGTAATCGATTAAACCAATTTAAGTGGTTAATTATATTTTAATAGTGTAAATAAATAAATAAATGTAAAATATGTACGAAACTGAACCTTAATTTCCAGAGTAATATCTTGATACCTCTCCTAAAACGTTGAGTACTGTAGTGGAATTAAATTAAACGCTGTATAATTTGTGAGATGGGTGAACATTTAAACGAAAAAATATATATATTTAGCTAAAGGAGGAAAAGGTGAACTATTTGTCCAGGTGGAAATTTAATTATCGGAAATATATTTAATAATATTAATCTATAATATACCGTTGGCAACTTTTTAAATATACTTAAGTAAACTTTAATTTGCAATCAAAGTAAAGTTGTAAACAAGTGTGGTGTTATTGTGTCACCATTGTTCTCAGATTAAATACTTACCTTCACAAATCGTTTCATGTTTTACGATATTTCGGTTTCATCACGTTGGTTTTTTCGGTTTAATTATGTTTAAATAACATATTGACTAAGTTTTTTATATATGAATATATTCATGAAAAAAAAAAAAAATGAAATCGACACTTATGACAGATGTGAAACCTGAAAACATTGGAATTACTATGTTCTGTTTTAAAGTTCTAAATCAATTATAGTCTGCATAAATTTCAAATATGTAAATTTCAATTATTAACATTGGTCTGGTTTTCACATGTAATGACAGTTATAACAGTAATTATGTACATTTTCAAGTACGTTATTAATTATTGAAACGTATGCACAAGCTCAATACAAAATAGCAATAATTTAACTGAAATAATAATATATATGTTAATGTTAACTTTTTTTAAGGCGTCGGGAGCTAGCGGCCCCATCGCCCGGTCTTAGTAGCGCAGTCAGTCACTGGTTGGGGGACAGTACTCTGACATTCACCCATCTACACTCAAAACAGCACACTGCAACACCAAACATTACAGTCCAAGGTCAATACCACTACTCACCCTAGGGTCACATCCCCTAGGTAGCCGCCCCGGATGGGGGAAGATGTCAGGATGTTCCGAGGAGGCAGACCTGCACCTGACTCGGGGGCAGTGTATGGGCTAATAACCCCTCCCCATAAAATTCCTTTATTCTGGCTGGATGGCGGAAGCTCCTAGAGGAGGCCAAGACCCACCCCCGGGTTGTAGCGCCATATAGATAGATATATCAATCATTTTATAAAACAATTCATTTAATTATGATAAATAAAATCTTATAGGGAGTACGTAATAATACGTATAAATTTCTCAACAATTGAACGACCTTTTGGATAAATATAATAATTATTATAACAACGTCGATAAAATATTACATCATAAAAAACTTTTTTATAAAATAAGGAAATATTTTATAAAAATTTGGAAGTTTTACTTTATTTTTTTGGTGTATCAAATAACCAAATATTTTTGCTTTTGTTGGTTAACTAATTCCTTCTTTTACCAATAAAAAGTTTATTTAAGTAATTGTAAGGGTTTAATTTATGTTTTAGTTTTAGTTTTCAAGATTGCCTCGCAACCACTAACTTCACGAGTCGTAGAGATTAGATTAAGAGAATGCGTTTTCTTCTTACCGCATGCTTCTCACATTATTCTTCTCAAGAAACTTTGTTCTGGGGCAATTCACTTCGTTCTGTTTAAATTACTAATCCTAATGCCTGTAAAATTAATTATATAGCGAATGTCGCCCATTAAAATAATAATATGCGTGGTTTGTTTTTGTTTGTTGCCATGAAGTTTAATTGTTGACCATTTCATATTTCACGACTACCGGAAATATCCAGAATAATGTAGAAAACAGCCGGATTGCTATGAAAGAATGTGCAGTAATAAACCAAACTTGTAGTGCAACGTTTTGGCCTCATTTTTTAAAAAAATAATTTATTTAATGAAATTTACAACACTATTAAAATAATACAACAACTAAATATAATGATTGGTACGTATTAGCATGAAATGCAGATAGAAAAACTACCCAGTAGTAATAAGTTAAACTTATTAAAAGGTCACGAGGCCATCTTCTCTTCAGAGACCTCGAAGGATTATCAGGATTTTTAGAGGTTGCTAGGTTTGAAACTAATCGGTTTGAGTGGGGATGAAGTTCGTCATGAAAAGATTGATATGGGATCCGGGCCAAATCAGCAACAAACGGGACATTATGGATTACTCTGTTCGTAACAGAGTACGGAGCATTGAGGATTTTACGGAGGATTTCGGATTGTAAGGATTGAATACGAGAGGAATTCGATGGTTTAGTGGAGCCCCAAAGCTTTATTCAGTATGTCCAGATGGGTCCAATGGTTTTCATGTATATTTGTTTTTTGTAATTAATTGAGAGCTTAGAGCGTTTGTCTAGAAGTGTTGAAGTAGCCTGAAACAGCGAGCTGTTTGTTCTCGTTTTAGTCTAGTATGAGGATTCCAAGTATGGGATGCTATGACTGGATCAGTGTTGACTGATAATAGACATGTGTCATCTGCATACGTGGTAAGGAAAGTATTAGGATGGGCTGGGATGTAAAAACTGTGTACAGGATTGGGCCAACGGCCTCTATAATCAGGATTAACAACCAAGTAGAAACGAAAGATTGAAGAATCGACCAAATACAATGAACAAAAGATTAAATCAGTAAGTAAGTGATGAAAAATTAAAAATTCTACCCAGAATATCATGAGTATATTTGTCAAACAATATTGATTTTCGGTGCAATGCAATATTTCTGATGGATTCGTACATTGCAGAAGGATGTTACACTAAGATCTATTCTGATGTTCATAAAAAAAAAATGATTAACTTCGTGCATTAATCAAAACGTTCGACAATTTTTTTTTTCTCATATTAAATGTACCATTTTTAGAACTTGATATTATGTATAACTATTTCAGAAAAAAACAACAACATTACAACTACAACACGTAATGGGTTTTGGGTTCAGCACATGCTACGAACCGTACTGTTTCGAAGCCAACGGTTATGTAAGGAGGTGATTTGCCCAATAATGTTAGAATTTCACTCAAAAAAGGTTAACTACTTTGGTCTGGGTGAGCCTCAGAATGGAATCCAGATCCCACAGTGATGGTAAAAACATGATCCGCAAAGTGTATGGTTCTTAATTCGGAGAAAAAGATATTCTAATATTAATTTAAATAAAGTTAGTACGTGTGTGTTCTTTTTTAATTAATAAATCAATGACTTATTCATTTCAAATAAAAAGTGATTTCAGTATTTAATTTAATTAAGTATTTCTATTGACAAGGAAATAATTAATTTTACTTTTCAGATATCATGCATGATGTTTTCAACGCTCGTTAGAAAGGATACATTTTTCTTTCATTGACGAAAAGTTTATGTACGTGTTTGTTGGAATGAGATTTATATTATCATTGGTATAAACATAAAAAATATTAAATATTTTTATTCGGACGTATAACCTCCTAAGAAATTCCTGGCAACACACTTAGGGCATATACTGATTGTAAAATTAATGTTAATTTGTTTATTATTCGATTTCATTATAACTCATGAGCTAGTACGTTTTTCAACTTATTTGAATTGTTTGAAGTGTTAAAGCTCTATATTTTTTAGTATTACCGGAAAATCTACAGGAGAGGATTATAAATTCTGACAAATGGAAAATTCGGAGTAATACAATAAATAATCGACATAGATGCTCATTTATTATACACCCCCCCCCCGTTCGCGGTTTCATCCCCCTTCGTTATATATGGGTTTAACCAAACAATATCGTGAAACAAGAACGTATAATATAATGTATTACAACATTTTTCAAAGAACAGGTTTAAAACGACAACGATTTTAATATAAATAATAATATTGTCAAATATAACTATCAGATTTTTTTTCTTGTTTCTCACAATTTTATCTCAAGGAAAGAGATATGAAATGCTTTAAAATAATATATAATATATTAACTACTATACTTTTAACAATGGGAAAATCGGTTATTGTATATAAAAAATAGATAAATAGTAAACGTTATGTCTTTTCCTCGATAAAAAAACCCTGTACCACTACAACCCGTGAACGGGTCTGGGGCTCATGTTAGAGACTTTTCCTCGATAGCCCAAAAGCATTTTTTTAATTCGTACTGGTAGTTATTTTAAATAATAAATAAACGATATTAAGCATTGTAAAATAAAATTGTGTTTTGTAAAAAGCTATTTAAACATTTTTTAAACAGAAAAAAATGTGCTTTTTATCATTATTATTAACGTGTATCATTGCTATTGTTTTAATTTAAAATTTAACATTTTTTTAATTTATACTTTAAATTATACATTTCCCTCCTTCTTTAGCCGACGACTTCCTGTCATGCTGCATCCCACTGATTCTTGGAGAACAGTTCTGGTACTTAGGACTACACCTTGACGAACATTTAACTTGGAATCCTCATACTAGATTAAACGACAAGAAACAGCTCGCCGTTTCAGGCTACTTCAACATTTACTAGACAGATGGTCTAAGCCCCCAATTAATTACAAAAGACGCATCTACATGACAATCATTAGACCCATCAGGACTTACGAATATGAGCTTTGGAGCTACACTAAGCCATCGAATTAGTCTCGTATTCAATCCTTACACTCCAAAGGCGTCCGAAAAGAAGATGGCCTCCTAAGTTAAAATTTTTATTTGAGTACTACCACTGGGTAGTTCCTCTACTGGTCTATATTCATGCCAATATGTACCATTCATCCTATTTACTTGTATTAGTATATGTAATTCAGTTGTTAATTTAATTAAATAATACAAAAAAATATATACATTGTTTATATATTTTTTGTATCTTGTTTATTCATCCCCGAAGAAGGTGTAGATCCAACAGGTCAAAACGGTCTCTAATAAATAGTTTTACAATTGTATGTTATCCTTAATTATTTTTTTTTTACAATTACATTTACAAGTTACATATTAATACTACTAGGGACAACAATCATTCAGGTAAATATGACAATAGAAGGTCATGGTGGAGAAATACCTCTACTCCAAATGACTGTTCTTTGTCAGAACTCTACTTCCTGCACTATCGGAAATCGATCAAGAACAATGAGGGAGCCTCCCTTGAAGGCTCTGGGTGTAATAAAAGGATGTCCATTTGGTCCTCAACAAACCACCGACCTATTACTGATGTCTTTGTGGATTTGTTTTTTATATTACAAGGATTTCAAGAATTGTTTAAGTATCTTAAATAATTCATCCGTATCCTGTAAGCATTTAATATGTTTTTCAATGTTCATTAAATCCGAATTCAAACTTCAAAATATATTTTACAAGCCTGAAACAAAAATGTAAATAAGAGAGACTGATAATACTATCAGTTTTTAACTGATACAACAAATAAATAGAAAGAATGGACATCTTCTTTTCAGACGCCTCGGAGGATTATCGGGAATTGAAGAGGAATCTAGGTTTGAAAGGTACTAGAGGGTTTGAGTGGAAATGAAGTTTGTTATGAAAGGATAGATACCGGTTTCGGGCCAAAGCAGCAACTAATGGGACATTAAGGTCGTTATGGATGACTTTATTCTTAACAAAATAAGGAGCGTTGAGGATTTTACGAAGGATTTTGGATTGTAGGGATTGGATACGAGAGGAATTCGATGGCTTAGTGGAGCCCCAAGGCTCTACTCCGTAAGTCCAAATAGGGCGTATGGTGGTCATGTAGATGAGTCTTTTGTAGTTAATTGGGAGGTTAGAGCGTTTGTCTAGGAAGTGTTGAAGTAGCCTGAAACGTCGAGCGGTTTCTTTTCAGTCTAGTATGAGGATTCCAGGTTAATCGTTTGTCGAGATGCAATCCTGAGCATTGGATCTGTTCTACAGGGACCAGTGGGATATTATTAAACGATACTGAAGGACAGGAATTCATTGGTTTACGACGTAAGATAAAAGTGATTTGATGCAATTTTTGAGAATTTATTTTAATTCTCCATTTTGACACCATTCTTCAAGATCAGTGATATGGGATTGGAGGCTTTGGGATGTAATAACTGGATTGGTTTTGACTGATATTACACATGTATCATCAGCGTACGTGGTAAGGATAGTATTAGGATGAGCTGGGATGTCAGCTGTATAAACTGTATAAAGGATTTGGCATAGGATACTACCTTGAGGAATATTAAAGAGTAAAAAAAAACAAAAAAACTATACCGATACAATCCGAGAGCTGTAGGTGAGGACCATGCTGTTTTCAAGACAACGGTTGTGCAAGGAAATGATTTAGCTCTGATTGAGCAATTTTACAGAACTCGAATGAGCCCCAGGAAGGTGTTCGGATCCCACAGAGTCGATTATGACGTATAAATATTCTCTACTTATAGGCGGTAATAAATGAAACTGAGTTTTCGGAACTTTTTCTTTTCTTTAGTAATATATATTATGAGAAGGATGCATTTTTCCACATGGAGATAAAAAATTAATACCTTAAAAAGTGAAACTATTTATAGAAGCAGACGTTTCGACCCACGTAGTATTTCTCCTTCATGGTTTGCAATGTCAATCTGCAGGTAAGAAGACCTACTTTTTCTAATAATTATGAGAATGTTGTAGTTTCAGTACTTATTGCTAAGAGTTATTGTTTATTCCAAAAAGACCACTTTCTTCTAAATATCTAGACGGTGAATTAATAATTATTCATGAAAATATATTATTTATGTTACACTATCTTGCAGTGCCGAAGGTCCGGGGTTCAAATCCCGCTTGCTGAGAGACTTTAATCTGTTAGCGGCCGGAGATGGATCCTATGCGATTTAGCCCTCTTGGGTCACACACAGCCTACATATAGTAGATACAAGTAATATGGGGGAGTCTGGTGGTTGAGTGTAATCTAGGACAAATCACCTCCCTGCACAACCGTTGCCCAGGAAACAGTTCAGTCTCTACCACGTACTTAGCCCAAGATTCTCCATTCCTTCATGCATAAATGCTGTTGCCTTTTTTGCAATATTAGAATAAGATCTAAAGTGGCCTAGCAAAAATCTAAAAATTGAATTTTAAAACTGTAATTATTTTTGTACTCTAATTTATTCACAGGCAGAAAAAGAGACAATGATAAATTAAAAACAAATAAGACAGACCTGTTATACAATTGTATTTTAATTTGAGAAAATTTGGATCGGTAAGAGTTTGGTGCTGAGAAGAGGAACCTTCCGAAGGAACAACTTCTCTTAATTAAAGTAAATTTAGCAAAGTTAAGGCAAGTGCCAAGTTTTAGTTAACAGAAACATCATATCCTGAGACGTGGCCCCGGGAACGGCTTGTCAGCTCCTGTAAGGACCAACCGCATCCTTCCAGAACATAATTAACATAAATAACATGTTCAAGGATTCGTAATTAAAATATCGATAAGGTAGAGGAGGGTGTGCAGAATCGATACAGCAGAGGTGGCCAACCCGCGACCCTCGAGATTCATAACAATTTTACAAAATTTATTTTATTGGTTCGTTTCATACGAAGTATACGTTTTCGAAGGAATGACATTTATTAACTTTTTCTTTCATTAAACTATGTGAAAAAAATTGTTTTCCTATTTATACAAGAGTAATCTCTCATATCAAATATATAACTGGTTTAGTTAAAGTAAAATTGTATACACTAAATAAATCGTTATATAAATATATATATATATATATATATATATATATATATATATATATATATATATATATATATTCTTGGAAGTTAATTATGCTTTACAGAGTGAGACACAGGAGGTTTTCTCGATACTTTAGGCCGACCCTCGAAGTAACGAAAAAACTCACTGTGGGAAAACATACCAAAGCAATTTTTTAAATTGTCTACCGTCTTATTACACTAATCTCAAGAGTGAAATTCAAATCCGACCGAGGTAGTAAAAAACCTAATAAAAATGCTAGCTAAAATGCAAACGAAGGAGAAAACTAAAGGAAGAAAAAATCCGAAAGCGTTGTATTCCATAAGCAGAATATTTATTCAGGGAGCTGCAATTATACAGCCTTGGCTCAGGAGTTCAGTCATTTACATAAAACATCTGAAGATAGGTTTTCCTTCGTCTCTCAGATCTGATAACACAGTATACCAGTACACTTTCGGAGATCTGATAACACAGTATACCAGTACACTAACTCCATATCTGATCACACAGTACTCAAATACACTAACTCAAGGTGTTTCTTCAAGGCTAAGCTGTTATACTTCAGGCAATTAAGATAAGCAGATTCTTTAAGTTAAGAGGTTCATCTTTACCTATAAAAACACATAATTATAATTTAAATAAATTAGACATTTTTTCGAATTGAAAACTTTTCTCGCAGCTTTTGGTAGGGGAAAAAGTATGGGTTCTGCTCAACGACATGCCGGAGGGTCTCCTAGGGTTCTTAAGGGGGGACTAGCTACTATAAAGTGTATATCTTAAATTGGGGGGATAACCTGTAGGTTAGGTGTGATCTAGGACAAAACACCTGATCTCACTAATCCGAAAATTTAGGGAGTGAGCTATTTCAGTGGAGAGTCCTGAGTTGCTGTGCCGAAAGCAGGATGGGCTGTGTTGGATCTACAGATCCTCCTGGGGTTCACCTAGCATCTATAAACTTGGTAGTCTGAATTAAACAGCCTGTGGTTGAGCGTGATGTAGGACAAACTAATATCCTGGTACTAGAAAAGTGCAGTCTCTACCAAGTACTGAACCAAAGTCTCTTCATGGGTTATAGAGGTGGATTTTTTTTAAGCTCAAAAGACTAAGGAAATCTTTTTAATAGGAGATAAAACTTTATTTATAAGAAATAAGAGATAATAAATAAAACTCTTACATTCCACTCTTTATTTTTTTTAAATAGGTTTAAAAGCTTTTAAAATACATTAAGATTAAAATAAGGTACAAGAAAAACCACTTTGAGAGAAATCTGCCAATTATTTCTACACATAAATAAATAGAAAGTAAAATGGATAAAAACTAAAAAAGTGTGCATTATTATTTATTATTTATTCATGTTGTCGAAAGTTAGTTCAGGGAGAGCTAAAGGAAAATTAAAATGTTCCTGCAGACCATCAAGTATTTTACTATCATCTTTATTATCACTTAGCACAAAATATAGTTTAAAAATAGTTACTGTTACTTTGCAAACTTATCCTAACTTCCTCTTCTATTCTCGATAATCCTCCGAGGCGTCTAAAAAAAAATATGGCCTTGTTACGTGGTATTCTACTTACTTTCCATCATGTCTACAGCTCCGGTGAATAATATATATCTGTTTCTACTTATCTTGACTGTTATGGAAATATTATGTTTCGGTTCTTGAGTTTCAGTCAGTTTATTTCAACTTCTTAAGGCGACGTTTCGAGACTATGTTAGTCTCATATTCATGCCCTGACAGTGAAGAAATGAGTAAAAACATTAAATAGCAGACTAAATTAAATATAGATGACACGTGTAAGTTTTAATGGATAGGGTGTACTTACAAGTTCCAAAGAATTGATCAGTTTATCATCAATCAGTTATTTCGCAATGTATCATAGAATGTTTATATTGCAATAGCTATGATCAACGAATAAATAATCAATTTTTACGGAACAGCAGTTTTATTTTATTGTTGAATCATATTAGACTATTTATTATTATATCCCCAAGAATTAATTAAATTACCTTAACACGAGCTTAGACCTTGAACATCCGATTTTTTGTTTACAGCGCGATTTTTATATTTCTCTATAGTTATCATTTATTTTATATTTCGTTTGAAGCTATTTTTCTCTTGGTGTATCACTTTAGGTTTATCAAATTTAAATGTATGTTGAGTATTTCTAAAATGTGTAGTGAGCGCTGTTTGATCTGGTCTATTGGGGTTTTTATTATTGAATCACAACTATATTTGTGTTGGTACACTCTTCGTTTTAAGTATTGTTCCGATGTTCCGAAATAGGATTTGCCGCATTTATCTTCACATTGTAAGTGGTGTAATATAAAAATATAAGTGTTTAAGTCTGATTTTCTCCAAAATGAGTTCCTTGTACTTAAGTAAGCGGTATCGATTTATTTTCTGAGTTAATAAGGGGCTAGGCAAGGCATTGGGTTGAAAAGGAGTTATTACAACTCCATTTTAAGCCAACAACTATGAGAATGATACGATTCCGATTATCTGAAAGCAGTTAACTCTCTCTGGGCAAAATCCGACTTTACCACTTTTTCACCAAGGCTGTAGATATACTCATACGCAATCATTCTGTCAATATAATATACGCAATTGTGAACACGTCAGATATTTTAATTTTATTTTCTTACATATATTTTCATAAAGCGGTTTAAATAATTACAATCCCTTTAAATTTTTTTCGGATTTAAATTAATCGGAGAGTTAACTTCTTTGGACAAGATACGACTTAAAACATAATCACCAAGGTTGTAGATGTATATTTCACTCACATTATTCTGTTGTATTATTTAAAAAAATTGTAAATTCATATTTTAAAAATACACCTTGACAAACGCTTAACTTGGAATCCTCATACTAGACTGAAACGACAAAAAACAGCTCGCTGTTTCAGGCTACGTCAACATTTACTAGATAAACGCTCTAAGCTCCCAATTAATTACAAGAGACTCATATACATGACAATCATTAGACCCATCTGGACTTACGGAATAGAGCTTTGGGGCTCCACTAAGCCATCGAATTCCTCTTGTATTCAATCCTTACAATCAAAAATCCTTCGGAAAATCCTAAATGCTCCTTACTATGTTACGAACAAAGTAATCCATAATGACCTTAACGTCCCGTTTATTGCTGATTTGGCCCGAATCCGATATCAATCTTTTCATGACAAACTTCATTTCCAATCAAACCCACTAGTTTGAAACCTCGCAACCTCTTAAATTCCTGATAATCCTCCGAGGCGTCTGAAAATAAGATGGCCTCGTGACTTTCTAAGCTGAACTTTTTATTTGAGTACTACCACTGGGTAGTTTCTCTACTTGTCTTTTCATATCAATGTATTCACTCATTATATTTACTTGATGTATTTTGTATACAGTTGTAAATTTCAATAAATATATATTTTTTAAAAATATTTTAAAAATATATAACTTGGGAAAGATTCTAGAATATGTTGAATTTATTCATATTTTAGAATATGAAGGGATATGATTATATCGACGCTACTGGGATATTTTATTGCACGGTAAAATGCATCGCAATTTCGATAATGTACTTCTAAAGCAGATGCTTTTTATCGGTTCCTACCAACCCTTAATGCTAACGCTTTATACAACATTATATAATAAAAATAAAAATAGGACTACGTGTAAATGTATTAACAGTTTAGAGAAATAAGAAAAAATATATTAATTTGGTTACCACCTTTTTATCAAAAGAACAATTAATTAAAAACATTTGAAACAGTCCTTTTATATTTTTTGTTTTCTCTAATTTTACTTTACATATAAGCATACCGTTTCAGGCTACACTTACTAGACAAACGCTCTAAGCTCTCAATTAATTACAAAAGACTCATATACATGACAATCGTTCTAGACTTACGGAATAGAGCTTTGGAGCTCCACTAAACCATCGAATTCCTCTCGTATTCAATCCTTACAATCCAAAATCCTCAATGCTCCTTACTTTGTTACGAACAAAGTAATCCATAATGACCTTAATGTCCAATTTGTTGCTGGTTTTTGCCCGAATTCGATATCAATATTTTCATGACAAACTTTATTCTCACTCAAATCCACTAGTTTCAAACATAGTAACCTCTTCAATCCCCGATAATCCTCCGAGGCGTCTGAAAAGAAGATGGCCTTGTGACCTTCTAAGCTGAACTTTTTATTTGAGTACTACCACTGGGTAGTTTCTCTACTTGTCTTTTCATGTCAATGTATTCACTCATTGTATTTACTTGATGTAGTTTGTATACAGTTGTAAATTTCATTGAATAAATTATGAAAAAAGACTTTATACCTTTTTTTTAATTTAAAAAGTTATATTAAAAATAAATAAGCCGATCCTGCCAATCCCTGCTCACACACTGTCCACGGACGATTACCCAAACCCAAATTCGCCAGATCATTCTATTTATTTATTATTTTCTGTTACATTTTACTATCGGGGTAGCAGCGGAGTGGTTCAGTGGTAGATCACTGAGCTGCCATGCCGTAAATCCTGTCTACCAGGCTGGTAAATTCGGCTGCAGACAAGCCTTTTATTTAGTATGTTTCCAGGCGGAGATGGATCATATAAGCGTCTTGCCAGAAATGGGATTTGAACCAGGATTTTCGGCATTGCAACTTCGCTCCCATTTAGTTGTAAAAATTACCCATATATTATATAGAGATATTAACACTTAAATTTAAGGACTATTTTATTAGTATTTAAGGTTTTGGATTAAGAATTCCGAGTCTAGACTAGGTCGATAAAATATTACATCGCAAAAACTTAAAACTTGGTTTATCATTTATGCAAAAATGTTTGTGTGAGGAAAGTTAATAACAAATTCTAGCCAATGAGATTATAGCTAGTAAAAGTCATGGAGGATGAGAGAGCCTTTTTCCTAAATGACCTGAGGGATCATGTGACAAAACTCAACGTCATGCCTCACCGTTGAAGGATCGGCCTAATCCCAATGAATTATATCCCTCTCACTTTATTTCCTGGCTAGAAAAAATGGAACGTGGTTAAACTAAATAGTTTTTTTATGATAATATAAAACCACTCAACATAATTAAGAAAGACCTCTTAAAAAATATACACCTTTATTTATCTACTTGGGAGTAGGCTAACTGAGAGTAATGACAATGTATATTAATCTAAAGGTCCCGGGTTAGAGAACGGCTGAGGCAGATGAATTATTTAGACCGTTATAGACTCAAAATTATGGTTTATGGGATGATCCATCCTTTTGAATATAAATAATCTTTCATTCTTCTGAGATAAAAAAATAACCTTAATTGGAGAAAAATTCTGACGATCGAACGAGATCTCTACCAAGTGAGCTACCTTTACAACCGATTAGAGACAAACAAAAAAAAAATCTGTAACACCACAACCCGTGAACGGGCCTGGGGTTCAGTACATGGTATAGACTGTACTGTTTCATGGACACCGGTTCTGCAGGGAGGTGATTTGTCCTAAATCACGCTCAACCACCAGATTTTCCCCCTTATTTCTAGTACCCCATTTTTATAAAATTTTATAGAGTCCCAGGAGGGTCCTAGATTCTATATCATCCGGCTGCAAACAGACTAAATAAAAGTCTTAACTGCAGCGGGATTTGAACCAGGATTTCCGGCATGGCAATGCTCTACCTCTGAGCCACTCCTCCGTTTTTTATTATAAATAAATACGATTATATTGGAACGATAATATAGATTAATACAGTTCTTTCATGTTATTCAAAACATGATGGTTTATGGGTGGTACCATTTTTTTTAATTATTCAATATTATACACTTTACTTAGAACATCAGCGTTAATTTCAATAAATAATTATTAAATTGTCCTTAATTTTTATTTATATAATAATAATGAATCAGTTTTAAAATGTACATAATTTATAAGGATTGAATATAAAAAAAGTAGAGTCCTTAACAAGTACTAAAATTGTAGTGATACAGTTTTTTAAAATATTAATAACAATTATAATTCATTACTTACCTTTATACCGTTTTTTATTCTATTGTATAAGGGAACGGGGAATGGCGATGGGTTACTTTTCTGAAGTTTCCTTATTCAAATAAGGCTGGGACAAATAAATTGTCAATTTTGTTTTTTAGCACCCCTCCGTCGTGAACCAAGGAATTCCTGTCCTCCAGGATCGTTTAATAACACCCCACTGATTCCTGTAGAACATGTCCGGTACTTATGACTACACCTTGACAAACGCTTAGCTAGGAATCCTCATACAAGACTGAAACGACAAGAAATAGCTCACCGTTTCAGGCTACTGTAACATTCACTAGACAAACGCTCTAAGACAATTAATTACAAAAGACTCACATACATGACAATCATTAGACCCATCTGGACTTACGGAATAGAGCTTTGGGGCTCCACTAACCCATCGAATTCCTCTCGTATTTAAACCTTACAATCCAAAATCCTTCGTAAAATCCTTAATCCTCCTTACTTTCTTACGGATTGAGTAATCCATAATGAACATTATGTCCCATTTGTTGCTGATTTGGCCGAATCCGATATCAACACTTCATTCTAACTTAAACCCACTAGTTTCAAACCTAGCATCCTCTTCATAGTCCCCCGAGGTGCTTGAAAAGAAGATGGCCTCTTGACCTTCTAAGTTGAACATTTTATTTGAGTACTGCCACTGGCTAGGTTCTCAACTTTCCTTTATCTCGTTACATTATTTATCTTTGATTATATTTATTTGATGTATTCAATTTACCGTTGTAAATTTATATAAATACATTTTAAAAAAACGAAATTTTTTAACACATTTTGTAATCGACTCAGTGGGACACTCTGGGACTCTCCATAGTACTCTTAATTTAGGGAAAACCAGGCAGTTGAGCTAAAGTACCTCTCTGCACAACAGTTAGTAGTAGGTTTATCTACCTGATCTTCGTATCTAATTTCGGGTCAGATAGTTTTCCTTCTCTGATCAATTCCATTCTCTAAACATTTCGGATATATATAATTCTAAACCTGATTAGCGGTCTTAAAAGCATTTTTTCTGCATATCTAATTTAGTTTTTATGTTTGTAGTTAGAATCCTTGTCTAGAATGTGACATGTAAAATTGCAACATTTTAAAAATTCCAAACTTAAAAACAGTTATATATATATATATATATATATATATATATATATATATATATATATATATATATATATATATATATATACTATCTATATATACAAAAATATCTTTTGATGATATCTTCAGACT
The DNA here is from genome assembly GCA_964056705.1 of Troilus luridus. Taxonomy (NCBI): domain Eukaryota; kingdom Metazoa; phylum Arthropoda; class Insecta; order Hemiptera; family Pentatomidae; genus Troilus; species Troilus luridus. Next base: position 10,950,535 of record OZ057417.1, on the reverse strand, counting down.
TTATTAATCTCATATTTATGCCCTAACAGTAGAAAAATAAGGTTTTTAGTGAATAACAAACAAGTGAAACATATATATATATATATATATATATATATACTAGGGAAAAAGGAAAAACTAGAGGGAAATTCAGCTAAAAGTTCGGTATTGGGAAGGGTCATGTTTAATCTAATAAGGGAATGGATTTGTCTTGTAACTGTAACTGACTCTCAGAGAGACTCTTTAGTATGGTCTGGTCCGATGTCATTGTGTATATTTTATTAGTCTATATATTTATTTAATTATACGATTATTTATATAATTTCCTATTAAAATAAATGAATTAATATCCGATTGTGGGATAACTTTCACGCCTTAGAAGAAATTTTACCTATAAAATATATATTTTATTTATAAAAATATAATGTAGCAAAAAGTTAAGAATGTAACATTTTTATTACAAAGTAACAAATTGTATACGTGAATTTTAAGTGTAATATTCATTTGGTAGGAGAGGAAACCCATTTTAGATCTATCTATTTGATGATCATTTCACGTCTTCCCAAGATTTGAAATTCGAATAATTAAAACATTTGAAAATACCAAATTATTGAGGTTAAATGCGATCCAGACGGTTTTGCAGTTCCCACAGGGTCGTTCCACGGCCGATATCCGAATAAAAAATTTATGAACTACAGCTGGTATTGAACCTGGACAACATTGCCCTTACTGAGCCAATACACTAAATATATAACCTACTATTAATCTCTCTATGTATGTACTCCGGAGGAGCGGAGTGGCTCAGTGGTAGTGCGCTGAGTTGCTGTCCCGAACGTCCTGGGTTCAAATCCCACTTACCGGGAGACTTTTATTTAATCTGTTAGTTGCTGGAGATGGATCCTATATAGCTCTTCCAGCCTCTATAAAGCGTGTACATGGAAGAAGGGGGGGAATCATAAAGGAGGACAAATCACTTCCATGCATAATCGTTATCCAAGAAACAGTACAGTCTCTACCTTGTACTGAACCAAAGAAATGGATTTTTAGAGGTGCAGATTTTTTAAAAATGTATCTATATATATATATATATATATATATATATATATATATATATATATATATAATATAAATCAATTGCTGTTCATTTGTCTTGCTAAAACTGGAGAATGGCTGGACCGATTTGGCTAATTTTCATCTTGAAAAATTGTTGAAAGTTCAGGAAAGGTTTAAATGGTGAGAAACATAAATAATAAGTAACGGAAAATGCTAAAAACGACAATTTAATTTTCTAATATAAATTGTTCCTAGTTGTGAAACATGTGATGTCCTTTTTCTTTTAAGAAATAAAACGTTGTCACTTGGCTGTCAAATATTTATAGGTGCGTTCAGAAATTTGTCTGTACAACAATTCGATACTGAAGTATTGGCCGAAACCGTCCGTTCAAATGTTTCGCAATTGAATGAACAACAAAGAATTGCGTACGATACTTTGATGGAAGCTGTTAAAAGTGGATCTGGTGGAATTTACTTCCTTGATGCTCCCGTGGGGACTGGACGTTCCTGGAATTTAGGAAAAACGTTCCTAAATTCATTGCTGTTGTCATAGATCAGATCGCTAAATGAAGTAGCCCTAGCGTTGGCTTCATCTGGAACAGATGCAACATTATTAGAAGGTGGACGAACTGCAGATTCTGCATTGAAATTATAATTAAACATCCAAATCAACGAAGCACCCTTTTGCAACACCGCCAAAAACAGCGCCTTAGAGCGATTCCACAGATATGTAAATTGATTGTTTGGAATGAATAGACGATGGCGTTAAATGTTCTTGGTGACAGCCAAAATATTTTTGGTGGATCCATGATTCTGTTGTCAGACACTCCAAAAAACATGCGGGTGTTTTTGGAAACTGCGATCATGTTTTCGAAGCTATTACTAGATATTGGTAATGGCAAGGTCGCAGTTGACACCTCTACTACAACGCATTTTTGTCGCTTCGTCAACTAAAAAGAGGGGCTTATTCAGCGTGTTTTTACGGACACATACGGAACAATAGTTCAGAAACCATAATTGGCTGAGTGAATGAGCAATATTGACGGCCAAAAACAAAGATGTCGATGATCTCGATTCAACAATTCAGAATTTTCTTCCAGGAGAGTCCATTTCTTACAAATCAGTTGACACAGTTACAAACCAGGATGACGTAGTCAACTATCCCACAGAGTTTTTAAATTCCCTGGATTTGCCTGGACTACCACTATACAATTTACAATTAAAAGCAGGATCAGTTGTGATTATGCTGCGTAACATTAATCATTCTCGACGAAAAAGCTAATGAATAACGTCATCGAGGCCAAGGGGAAATAGAAATCTCTGCTCTTAGATAATCGAATTAAAATGTAAAAAATTCCGAATTAAAACAATCTGGAAAATGTTTAGATTAATTGTCGCTCATTTAATTTGACTCGCTAAACCCATCCTTTTTACTAACGACTCTCAATTCCGTTAATTTATAACTGAATTTTTTTTTCCAGTGTTTACTTTAAATCCTTTTTAAATAATACTGAAGTCTTAATTTAGTGAAGTAGCTTTTAACGGAACCGAAATAATTTCAACCTCAGTTAATTGACAGTTATTAGTATATTTTTAAGCGATTTTTTAATTAATTTGTTTACTCAATATAATATGAATCATTTCATATTAATCATGGATCAGCTCCTACTTAAGTAATAGCCTACTTATCTGTCCCTGAATAAGATCATATTTAGATTAAATTATAAACTTTATACTCGTGTATAGTTCTGCAAAACAGTTATAGACTATTATATTTATCTAGATAAAATTAATGATATAAATATTGAACTAAATAATACAAAATAAATCCTAAGAAACTAACTACGGAGATGTTTGATATGTAGAATCTCAAATGAGTAAATATCGTAAATTATAAATATAAGTTATTATTTTTAAATATTTTAATTTGGAAGATAAAAGGTCTGCCCTGGCTGGGACTCGAACCCGGGTCGTCTGCTTCTCCGGATACGACCCCTGGTAGCTCAGTAGTTTAGAGCACTGCTACGGAGAATCAGACGACTCGGGTTCGAATCCTGGCCAGGGCAAATCTTTTCTCTTCAGAACAAACATATTTAAAAATAATAACAATTAATAAAAAATATGTTTGAGCAACCTTGAAATAGTTATTGGAGCTTTCTATGAGAGCTGCAAAATGGATAAGGAAAAATAATAAATTTTTGATTCAATTACACCAGATCGCATGTCATTTTGATTGTAACCTTTTATTCAACTAATAACATAAATCAATTTTCATAAATTAAACAACTAATACTTTTGAGAATAAAAAAAAAAAACAATTAATTAAATTAAAAGACGATTTTAACGTTTTTATAATTAGAAAATGAAGTTACTAATATTAATTACATTATAAACAACTAATTAATAACAAAAGGAAAACAATTATTATTTACTATTACGATAATAAATTTAACTCTATTAAATTAAAAAATAAATGATATGTTCAAGTAAAATCTATTACAAAATAATGAATGTTTATCTGGTTTTGTAGTTGAAATGATATAAAAAAAAAAAACTCTTATCTGCCTGTCGAAGTAGATTCGAGTAGTAGATTCTCGGCAGGGCGAACTGGATGTTGAGACGACAGAGGATTTTCGTCGGCAGGGCGAGCGAAGATGTTGAGACAATAGAGGTTGAGATGACCGACTGGGTCAATTCGAATCGATGACGAAGTTTAAACTACTTACACCTGCAGGTTGGCAGCAAATTAGTAGCAAAATTCAATTTTGGGCTCCTATAGAGCATACGATGTCCACGTCAAGAGGCTCGTGGCAACACTGTCTGCTCGGTCTCGCCGGAGCGAACAAAAGCCGATCGACTCCCTTTTGTTTTTCTTTCTTCACTTTTATAACATATGTTTTCAAACTTACTACAAATATTACACTTATCACTAAAAAAATATAATTACCTTTTAAATTAAATTATTCTACACGATTATGAAATTAAACGTTTAAATTATTATATTGAAATAAAAATGTGAAAAATAAGTAAAGAAAATGTCCTTTCTTTTACAAAAAATTATTTAATTTTTATGATTAAAATTTATAATCTTTTATAAGGTTACTACGTCATCTGGCCTTAACAAAATAAAAAGTATAAATAGTAAGTCAACAAGATCCTAATTAAAGTAATGTTCAATCAACATTCTTCCCCGTGTTACCACCCCATTGATAGCCTTCTTCAGGGCCGCAATGTACATTAAAAGTACCTAATCGATCTCGATAGTTGTGGTAGTATTGTACATTACAAGCCCTGAAGAAGACGGGAAATGTGGGTCGAAATAAGGAAGTAATTTTAGTAATCAACTAATTACTTCATCGGGACCATTTTCCTTCTTATAACGTCAAATCTTTTGGATATATGTGATGGATATAACCACTTACCTTTGTCTCTTCTGAGAGATCCTTGACATTGCAGTGGAGCGTGATCTCGGCCCCGAGCTGTACCGTGTTGTTGGTGGGACTCAAACCTGCCTCGAAGTAGGGCTGAGGCTGCTTGGTGCCTTCAGGGATGAGGGACCGCGGGCTAGTCGACTCCTGCCTCAGGAGGTTGAGCAGCTGGTCCAGCTTAGCGTCGTCGTTGTGCCCTGCAACAGTTAGTCCTTATCTTGAAGCCTCAACAAATATTAATTACATTATTATATGAATGTCTGCCTTAATAAATATCTAATATAAATTAAATTATCAATATGTGGTCCTGAATCAAATTAAAATTAATTACTCCATCGATGGTGCTATATAGTTATCATTAATAGATTCGTTAACGAAAGGAAGTCTGGTTATATTTAAACTATACGTATGTATATACATATCAGGAGAGCGGAGTTGCTCAGTAGTAGAGCACAGAGTTGCCATGTGGAAAATTCTGGTTAAAATCCCGCTGCTGACATTTATTTAGTCTGTTACCGGCCGGAGATGGATCATATGTCACCCAAGACCCTCCTGGAGGCCATCCAGTCTCATAAAGTGATTACACAATATGAGGGGGAAAATCTGGCGGGTGAGTGTGATCAAGGACAAATCACCACCCTATATAACCATTGTCCATGGAACAGTACAGTCTCTACCATGTACTGAACCTCAGACACGTTCACGGGTTGTATTGGTACAGGTTTTTCATATATATGTCATCATCATCATCACACGGTGCTATAGTCCACGGAGTATAGTTTTAATTTCCTTCCACTTTGACCGATCTTCCGCGGCTGCTCTCCATATTATCACCGCCAGAAGCCTAAGGCCTGCTTCCACATCGTTCAGCCAACGCGTTCTAGAGCTGTCTCTTCTTCTTTCTCCATCTTGACGTCCCTCCTGGATCAGCTTTGGGAGCTTTTTTTATCCATTCTGTGTATGCGCCCCAATTATCTCAATCTTGCATTTTAATACAAGACACTATATCAGTTTCTTAAGTTCTTGATTCTTGTTGATGCGGAAATGATTTCCTTCCTCGGTTGGGCTATACATTCTTCTAAGAATCTTTGTCTTCCAAGTATTCAATAACTTCTCCTGGTGCTTGGATAGAGTACGCGCCTCCCCACCATATATGACGACAGGACCCATTGTCGTTTTATAAACCCTTATTTTGAGGTTTCGGGGTAAACTCTATTCATATACATATGCATAAATATTATGTTCTTCTTCTTTAGTGACTTTAAAACACATCAATTCTTTAGTGCAATGGTCATTCGCATACATATCCACGGACATGTAATAGTCTCCTGGAGTCGTATACAAATATGGGATTTCTTACAGCTTTGCCAGCTTTAACTTTTTTCCGTCATAGCACGCGTAATCTTTTAAATCTCTAATCCCCATTGCCTCCACTATAAGGTCTCTCCAACTCCTCCGTTATCGTCCTCTTGTTCAACTTTCCGCTGGGACCCGATTATGATTCGATATGATTTTCCGAAACTATCTCTTGTCTTGAATTTTCTTTTCATGTCTATAACTTTGCGTTGTCAGATGCCCGTTAATTATCACTATCTTAAAGTAGGTACTCAAAATAAGGGGGGGTCTGTTGGTTGAGAGTGATTCAGGACAAATCACCTCCCTGTAGAAACGTCCATGAAACAGTACAGTCTCGAATATGTACTGAACCCTGGACACTTCACGGGTTGTATTGATACATTTTTTTTTTACTAGAACATTATTCCATATTTTTATTGATCTCTCGTTAGATCTTCTTGGTGTAATTGTTTTTATTTCTGGTTATTGGCCTAGGAAACTGCTTATAAATTCACTAGCTGTGGATCTATTAAGACATTTAAAAATATTTTAACTCATGCTAAAGGCCCTGGGTGCAGAACGTTACTCTCCGGTAAAGAAGAGATTTCCCGGTAAAGGCTAACTCCTGGATTGAGTTGGCAAATTCTCTCGAGCGTTGGATGTGAAGTTAGAAATGTCTCTGAAAGCCAGAGAGGAAGTGAAGTAGTCGTATATAGTTTACAATCTAATCGAGGCGCGTTGTAAAGTAACTCGTTGAGTTGTACTACCTAGCAGTTGAGTACTGCCTCTTACACGTAAAATATTCAAGGGCCCAACTTTAATGTTAGCTTCAACTTTCATTAAATATTCAACAGTGAAGTAACCTCTACCTTTAATGTTCCCTACTTCAGGTGAATTTTCGCAGGTGAATTGCAGATTTTATTAAGTGATTTAATTTGCTATTATGATTTTATTATTCCCTTGAATTAAACCCTCGAGCCCCGATCCATTAGGTTTTAGCAACGATCAAATTTAAAATTTCATTTTATTATCACCAATCCCATTTATAGGGATGTCGTTAAAAATTTTATTTCACATAATTAAATATGCATATGGACGTAATACTCGAAATGAAAACATTACTAGAAAAGAAAAAAAAATTTAACTGTTGTCCGGATGGGGGGCGGAGTGGCTCAGTGGTAGAGCACTGAGTTGCAATGCCGAAAATCCTGGTTCAAATCATGTTTCTGGCAAGACATTTATTTAGTCTGTTAGCAGCCGGAGATCGATCATATAGGATCTAGGACCTATGATCCTGGGGCTTATCCAGCCTCTATAAAGCGGTACCCAAAATAAGGGGGAAGCGTGATATAGGGCAAATTACCTCCCTGCACAACCGTTGTCCAAGAAACATTACAGTCTACCATGTCTGATTGTTCTGATGGTTATATGAAGTACTTTCAATGTATTAAGCTATATAAAACGTTTTAGACTGGGGTCACGTGTGGTGTCCTAAACTCCTTGGAGCCAGCCAGCCATTAAAGATCCCTATCCTAATTATACCTGGCTAGGGAAAATTTAAGAATTGCCACCGTAGTATCGTCCAATTAGTCGTAACTGCCTTAAGTGGCATTAAATGATTAAACAAGAATAAACATACTTTGTAGGTTAATCGAAATTTATATCGTATAGCCAACGAATTTACCAAGCAAAGTAAAAAGAGCAATTTTTATGTAAAAAGTCATAGAAAGAATTATAATTAAAAAAAGTATAGATTTGCCCATATCCAGGTTTTCCTTTCTTTAGTTTGTCTTTATAAACATTTGTAAATTTCAAGAATAAATTAATTATAAAATAAAATAGTTTTGCATTCAGTATCATAGTTCGATTTTCTATATTTGTGATTCTTTTTTTTTGTATGTTCGGATAAAAATTATCTCTTGAATTTTGAGTTTCAAAATTTCATATTTGAGGTAGGTTTCAGTCTGTGAGGGAGCGGAGATGCTCAATTTGTTAGTTTCTGTGCTGAAGATTCCTCGTTCAAATAATAGCGGCAGATAAATTATGGAACCTTTTTGATCTGCAGATCTTCCTGGGCCCACCCAGTCTCTATAAAACTGGCTTACTTGGTGGAAACATGCGCAGTTGAGTGTGATCTCGTACAAAGTCTCTACCATGAACTGAAGATCCTTCAGTATTTGTAATGGTACAGGTTTTTTTAATGATTATTTTTGTGTTAGTAATAATATTGTCGAATTTTAAATATAATTCAATTCATGGTTTTATCAATTAGTTTTTCTGTAGTCACACCTAGAGTTCTACCGATATTACCGATGTAGGTATGGTATCAATATTAATGTTTCGATATATTATCGATATCAGTAGAGACTTGTTTTTCTTTGCGATATATCGCAATCAAGTTTCGATATTTCGATAATTTCGGAGAATGTGTTAATATCAATGGACTGATATATATATTTTTGGGTATCAGAATAATCTTATCTGTACTCAAATCGTTTGAGTATTATTCAACAAATACATTTTCTAAGAAATTTAGCCAATTAAATTATTTTCCATAAAACATTGAAAACTATTTGAACAAAAAAAAATTAAGCGTGTAATTAAATGAAAAATTTATCTGAAATTTAGGCTCAGATAATTTCCTTCTCCGATTTTAAGCGCGCTTCTGATCACTTCCATTCTCTAAACTTTCGGTGCCATTTTATTCATCATTATTCTATTTTTATATAATTCTATACCTGATTGGCGGTCTAAAAAGCATCATTTCATATATGGTAGCAATTATTTCGATATTATCGAAATGTCGAACCTTGATTCCGATATATCGATATTTTTGGGCATCGGTAGAACCCTAGTCACACCTAGCTTTACGGTGTAAGGAATGAGGGATTTAACCAGCATAACATTACGGTCGTGCGGGTAGTGTTGCTACCGCTTGGTCTAATAGGTAGGGAAGATTTGGGTATTTGTAAAAAAAAAAAATAATATTTTTTACGATAAAATATTTAACCCTCGTGGGTCGCAGTGGTATAGGTTTCTTTTTTTTATCCATTAGCTTAGTTTATTATTGTTATTAACAGTTGAAAGAGTAATTTTAAATGTATAAAACGATAAATAATGTTCGGATCAAAGGTTTTCGGTTATGATTTAATTAAAACGTACATTAAATGAACGTACACACATTAAAACGTAAATTTAATACACTGATATTACATTGTAGTAAAAACTCTTTGCGGAAATAATTAGCAATTATAACAATAAATATTACATTTTACGGAACTCTAATCAAGATTAAAAGGTAGGACATGAATTACAACAAGTGGTAACTGTTTTTATTCGTTTCAATTTAATAATTTTCTAAAAATACAAGATGTCACGAGATTTAGAATAAAAAAATAATGCAAATATGAGTAATGAGTAGGTTTTAGTAATGATTTCGTCAAGAAATTGAAGTTTCAATTAACATTTCGAAGAATACATGATATATATTTGTTGAAACCTTTCGTTTCTAGAAGACAGGAATATACACATTTCCCATAATTATATTCTCTTTTCCATATTAAAGCTCATGATAACTTTAGTATTTTTGGAATATATTTAAAGGATAAACGATTAAAAAGTTAAAACTTTTTTTGACAAAAGTTTGGGCGACAATAAAGAAAAAAAAAGTAATAAAAAAAATCAAATTGAAAAAGGGAACGGTCAACAGAGACATCAAATAAATGTTAATACATTTGTGGAAAAATTCCAACTAAAAACCTTAAGTCTCTAAACTAAAAACAGGAAATTAAAAATACCTGTCCAATATGTCCAGAGTTGCATTTGAGCCTTGGAGGTGGTGGGATGTGTGTTTTTTTGGGTGCATTTTTCATCGTTTGGTTTGCTATTATTCTCTTTCTGCCGTGAGGATACCTGAATTGGCGAAATATTGGACATGTATTTTTAATTTCCTGTTTTTAGTTTAGAGACTTAAGGTTTTTAGTTGGAATTTTACCACTAATGTATTAAAAAAAATCAAAGTATACTATAAAGAAATTGCGAGAATTTAAATTCATTCATAAAGGAAGTTTAAAAACTACAGTAAAAAAAATATATTTATTTTAAAAGAGAGTAAAAAATTTCCTGTTTTTAGTTTAGAGACTTAAGGTTTTTAGTTGGAATTTTTCCACTAATGCATTGACATTTATTTGATGTCTCTGTTGACCGTTTCCTTTTTCAAAATATATATTTTGTGGAATAACCATAAGTCCACTAGTATTTTATATATTATATTTTTTTCTTGCACTTTTACTTTCATTTTTTCATATGGTTTTTTGTCTTCTCTTCTTGTGTTGTTTGTTACTATTATTTATTTTATTTTGTTTTCCTGTTGGGTTTTTTGGGGTTTGGTGAATGTATATTGATGTTTCAAATCTAGTGTATTTCTCAGCTGTTTTTATCTAACCTTAGCCAGCTGGGAATCTAGTAACCTTCCCTATGATTCAGTAGATGCGTTTGAGACTTGGAGGTGGTGGGATGTGTGTTTTTTTGGGTGCATTATTCATCTTTTGGTTCGCTATTATTCTCTTTCTGCCGTGAGGATACCTGAATTGGCGAAATATTGAACATGTATTTTTAATTTCCTGTTTTTAGTTTAGAGACTTAAGGTTTTTAGTTGGAATTTTTCCACTAATGTATTAAAAAAAATCAATGTATACTATAAAGAAATTTCGAGAATTTAAATTCATTCATAAAGGGACTTTAAAAACTACAGTAAAAGAAATATATTTATTTTAAAACAGAGTAAAAAAAATGCACAAAATTGTATAATAAAAATATTAACCTGAAGTATACTGCAGAAGAACGCTAAATAAAAAGGGTTTAGAGAAAGGAGGAAAAATAAATAATATAACAACGATACAATGGGAGTTCGAATAATTTGACAAATTATACAATTGGAACAATAGAGCCCGCCACTAGTCGGTACCCCAATATTTACACTATATATAATATACACATTAACTATTTGTTCATTAAATGCATTCAATTATAATTCTATTAAATATTAGAGAATAGAGTACACCGCCTTCGCATTTCGATGCATGACTATTGCTCTACAGCAGTTAACAGCTCATTAATTTTATTAATTCTCTCGTTTTTTATTATATTTCATAACTCTACAAGCGAACGAACTATGACCATGGAAACGCGGAATTAGTATCAATTTTTTTATGACTATACAATTGGATACTCGGCAGTTCAAGCTGCAAGAAAATTTACCACCACTTTCGGGAAAGGTGTGATAAATATCCATTCATAAATAATCATTTAATTCATAAATAATTCGTTTCTCCTTTCAACCCAGAGATGAAATCATCACATCCACATCGTACTGCAGCGATATTGTTATTATACTGCAAAAAACATTCAAAGTTGCAGTATGATTACCAAAGGGAGTAGAACATGAGGAGCACTGTTATAGCTTCCAGCTCTCGTTTTTATTTATTTTTGAAAAGCATTTCAATGTCCGTTATATTGAAAATTAATATATAGCATTTCCAAGTCTATTTGAACCTTTTTCAAGTCAACTGTAACCTTTTACAAATCAAATGCTACCCTTTCTAAGTCACGAGCAACCCTTTCCAATTCAAATGTAACCCTTTCCAAAGAAAATGTAACGCTTTACAACTCAACTGTCACCCTTTTTATTTGAATTGTAACCGTTTACATTTCAATTGCCACCCTTGAAAATGTTTTGAAAATTTACCGTCTTGGGGAATAGGCGAATTAGGGCTTCAGGACTCGCCAGGATAAAGTCATCACAACTCTTGTTAGGACAAAAATGAGGGAAATAATTAAAAAAAAACCAATAAGTAATTTTTTGTTTGAGAACGTTTATTTAAAAAAAGTAAAAACTTAACTGAACTTAACAGTAGTATCTTCATGGTTTTGGTAATAATCATGATAATATTCTAGTTTATATAAAATTAAGGAAAAAATTTAATACAAAAAGTTGATTTTTTTTCTCTCATTTCTCTTCAGGGTCAAAGAAGTTTTTATTAATGCGATAATTTTGCTATGGGGTTTTATTTTTGCAAAATCGAAGAAACTGTTGATAACTTCAGCTTATGTAGTCTTACTTTCTCAGAAAAAATGGGTTCCTTCACAAAAGAATAACTATTTAAACAAAAATCATTGCTTTTCGAAAATTATAATAATTTCATTCGTTTACTGCGTAGTTCCAATAATAGTTTTAAAAATAACCGAACTGAAAATACTGTAAAAATAAAAAAAATAATCCCGTTTAGTTCTGAGGCCTTAAATTTTCAAGGGTGACAATTGAAATGGAAACGGTTACAATTGAATTAAAAAGGGTGACAGTTGAGTTGTAAAGCGTTACATTTGCTACATTTGAATTGGAAGGGCTGCTTGTGACTTGGAAAAGGTTAAAATAGACTTGGAAATTCTATAGTATGCAGTTCTTATTCTCTCTCTCTCTCTCTCTCCCTCCCTCTCTATATATAACACTATCTAACTCGGATGCTTCTTTTCGAAAATCCGAAAGTGTGATTCAAGGTAGGGTCTATTTCGAGGAAATAAGAAATATAGTTGCTCGTTCGCCTGTCGATCTCGATCAGCCCCGATCCTTGTATCTTGTCCGATTTGGCACTTGTACTAAAGTGGCTCTGTTCAACATTCAACTCTCCAATCTTAACGAATTTTTTGTTTCTAAAAAAAATATTGGTATATTTAAATTTTAAATATATGTAAGTTAAATTTTTGAATATATAAGAAAAGAATTTCTTAAATTTTCATTTTGATTACATCTGGTGGATGTAATCTCAATCAAATCACCTCCCTTCACAACTGTTGTAGTTGAAACACTTCAGTCTCTACCGCATACTGAACCCAAGACTCTTCTCATGTTCGAGTCGTACAGGATTTTATTTTCCATTTCTGCTAGAGATAACATCTTACCATCGTCAAAGCCCAGACACAGTTGCCAAATCATAAGCAGTTTTCTCTTCTTTACAAGTTTTTCTTATCTTATAAAATATATTTGTTGCCTCTTTTGAGCTTATATCCGGAAATCCTGGTTCAAATACCGCTGCAGGCACGACGTTTATTTAGTCTGTTTGCAGCCGGAGATGGATGGTATAGGATCTAGGACCCTCCTGGGGCTCACCCAGCCTCTATAAAATATTTTTAAAATAGGGTACCCAAAATAAGGGGGAATATATGGCGGTTGAGCGTGACCTTGGTTACCTCCTTGCAGAACGTTGTCCATGAAACAGTACAGTCTCTACCATGTACTGAACTCCAGACCCAATCAGGGTTTGTAGTGGTACAGTTTTTTTTAAGTTTATGCATGTCAGCATATGAAAACATTTTGCAGGACGTGAGTTTAAGACCTCTTAGAAAGTTATATCTCCTTTCAAAGCTTAAAATTTATTTATTAAACCCCTAAAGTTTTTTTTGTTTTTTTTTCTCACGAAAAGGCCTTAAAGACCACGCGAATATCACAACTAATGCTTCCTCTTCACCCGTTTCCTCTTTTCCCATATGTCCCTCATGAGCTCTGCGTGGCTAAGTTTTCTTTCCTCGGACCACGCAAGAGCCTTTTTGGGGCCCTTTTTTCCCTCAAGAACCTTTATTCCCTTGAGCGTCCTTCTGTATTCATCTCGATCAAAACAATCTCGGTCTGTTAGCCTCACTTGGTCCATATCATCCCTAAGTTGTTTGAAATATCCCGTTGCATTTTTGTGACAGTGGAGTCGGTGAAAGATTTTATGGTTCAATTTTTCAGGATTCATCCTCATCATGTGTCCATAGAACCTTAGCCCTAAAGTTTATTCTAACTAGGATATTCAAAGAGGAATACAGGCTACTCCTGTAATTTATACCTATACTTTTTCGTTAATTCAGAAAAAAAACATGTAACACTACCGCCCGTGATGAGGTTTGGAGCAGTACGCGATTCACACTCAATTGTTTTTAAGACAAAAGTTGTTCACGTAGTTAATTGTTCCTAGATCACGTTGAACCACTAGATTTTCTCCCTAATTTTGAGTACTCAATTTATAGAGGTTAAGTGAACCTGAAGGGTTTCTAGATTCTAATGGATCCATGCTTTGCAGATAACAGATTGATTACCTGTTACATAAGGTAAATTACCTGTTACCTATGTGTTCTGCGAGACACCTCAGCGCTCTATCAGTGAGGCACCTCGCTTCCCGAATTCAGATCAAACTTACTTCATGTTCTGTGGTAAACCGAACTATTATGATTGTTGTAGATTCTCAATGCTTTTATTTTATTATACTTTTTTTTCCACGAATCGGCGAGCAAGGACCACTCGAATATCCTTAATAATCTTCTTCACACTCTCCTCCTTCCTTCTACTCCAATACTCTATCATCTTCCTGATGGTGGTTTCTCTCTCTCTTCCTTAATCCATTTTCTACCTCGTCTCTCCTTCCTTCCTGCAAGCTTCTTTGAGTTTTTTTCCGAAAAGCTCTCTGTCCAAGCAGTCCTTATCCTTGATTTTTAGCCTATCCAGCTCCTCTTTTATTTGTTTCACATATCCACCTATACCCTTATAGCTTAAGACTTTATCAACTATTTTTTTGTTCAGCCTCTTATTGTTCATTCTGACCATGTGACCGTAGAACCTCAGTCTCCTGGTCCTGATGACTGTTTAAAGATCTTCCAAATTTTTGTATATTTCTTCGTTGGATTTTCGCCTGTACCATTCATTTTTGTATTGATTATTACCAAGTTTAACTATACAATTATAAAATAATGGATATGACCACTAAATTTATGACTAAAATATGTTGCTAAAATATATTTGGCATTAATTGATTGAATCTAGATGGAATCTATCGGAGAGTGCCAATAGTAGAAAATAATTCTTGGATGTTGGTCGCGAGTAAACCTGGAGCGAGGCTTGATATATCACAGCCCTCGCTTCACTCTCTCCATTCCCAGCCTGGTCATTATTCATCCGCGTTCTTTATGCCTCTTCTACAATCAGATAACCGCCATATATAAATGGGAAATTGTGTTTGCACACTTCTCGGCAAACGTTTCACTTAATCTAACCATTCCCTTGTACCGCTTTATATTACATATTCTGATACAAAATGCCCGGAGTAAGACAGAACATGATGTATATATTATATACAGAACTTTCCCAAAAATTTAGCCTCCGGGAATATTTACAAAAATATCTGGTTCGTGTAGGGAGCTCAGCGAGAGTCCCAGGGTTGAAATCCGGCTGATAATTACTTAATATGATAATGGTCGGAGAAGGAACTTATGGAATTAGGAGACTCTCCTGAGGCTATTAAATGGGTAATTGCGGAAAAGAATTGGCGGTTGAGTGTGATCTATGACATATCTCCTCCCTGCACAACCGTTTGTCCTAGAAATTGTACAATGTGGTACGGTCTTTACCACATACTGAACCTAAGACTCTTCATGGCTTGCAGTTTTTTTTTTGTGTAGAACATATAGTTTCCTTTTACACCAATGAAATTACTAATGTATGTGGAATAATGAATACTATAAAAACCGATCTTGAGAAGTGGAAGGTTTAAAAATTTTTACTAACTTCAGGTAAAAAAACACAGTATGTTGAACCACAGTATTGTTCTGTGGTACAATACTATTCTATAAAACTTTTATAATGTGGTTAAGAATATACAATTAAAAAAAAGAGGCTCAAACGGAATCTTAAAGAAATCGTAAATGGATAATAGTAATAAAAAACCAACAATAAAAATCACAGAATATTTAACAAAACTAGTTAGTGTATGTTTACAGATATGCTAAAACTATTAAATAAATCCTATTGGAAATAGAAATAGCATAGCTAGGAGATGGTTAGAGATACAAGACTCGAAATTGAAGAGGGTCTGTGAGTGGCGAATAGAAGAGAGAATGTAATTCCAGAGATAGGAAGAACGGATTAGGAGAGATCTGTCAAATACAGTCGGAGCATACACAACCGGTATGTGGGGACGGGTATGACGGGAATCAAGAGAGGATTTGAACAGGAGGATTTCGAAGGTATAGGATGGTCGGCTGTGAGACATGGAAATTGGGAAAGAGACGTAAAGACAAACTACTAGTCACTGAAATGGATTTCTGATGAATGTCAGCCGAAATATTTAGGCATAATAGGTAATGAAGTAATACGAATTCCAAGTTCACTAAGATCATCATCATGCGATTCGGAAAACTAGAGGAGGATGGAAGATATGTTCCGAAAATGAGCCAGTACTAGAGCAGTGTACAGGATGAAATGCAAGACACCTACAATAAATTGCCTGGATGACAGGATTAGGCCAGCGGCCAGGTGTTTGAAGGTGAGAATAAATTGTAGAGACAGCATTATTGATATGTTGTTAGGGCATGCCTGAGTAGTTTAAATCCAAGTTTGCTACCGAAAAAACGGATGGTAAAACATTTGGTGGCCAAAAACCGCATTTTCGGAGTTAATTCAGTTTTTAGCCGGTATCTCATAATCGGTGTGTTTTTGAAATAAAACATAAGCGACAATTTTAATGTAAATTAAATTGTCTACAATTTGAATCCAATCGCGGCTGAGTTACCCCTCTTCGAAAATTGGTAATTTTTTTCCAAAAAGTCTAAATTTTAATTTTTGGCCGACTTGAAAGTGATCCTACGATGAACGTCAAATGAAATAGAGTTGTAATAAATTTAATAAGCTTTAATTTAAGCATATAACGAGACCTGTAGTTGTTATTTGTCTCTTGTTAATTAAAAAAAAAAGGAAAATCAGGGAATACGGGCGTTTAAGAAAATGACCTTGTACCGCACGAATCGATCTATAACAGCTTGTTTATTGTAAATTACCTATACAAAAAATAATGGTAGTACTAGTAGGCACTACTATGCAGGGGGGGGGGAGCCACCCAGTCTCCACGATCAGGAGATGAAGGCAAAAAACTGAATTAACTACGAAAATTTCGAGGTTTTTCGGCCACCAAAAGTTTTCCCATCCGGTTTTTCGGTAGCAAACTTGGATTTCAACTACTCAGAGATGCCCTTACAACATATCAAAAATGCAGCCCTCTTCAATTTATTGCAACCTAAAACCCTTTAATGGTACCTGGCCACTGGCCTAAATACGATCTGAATGAAGAAGTTTTTCTAGATAGATAATCTGTTAATGAAGTACTGCAATACAATTCGGTTGGAGAAAACTCCAACCTTAAAGAAATACACAAATAAATAAATAGAAAATGAAGAAAATAGTCTGGGGTTCTGTAAAATAATATTATACACTTCATAATTTATTTATTTTGTGCTGACTTACAATGAATTATTATTTTATGTATTAATCTTTCAAATATTATATAAATGAAATATAACATAAACAATTCTGTATTAAGTAATAACTATTCAGAAGGCGGGGGTCACTTGTGGTGTAGTGGTTAGTACAACATTCTATACCCAAGGTAGTGGGTTCGTAGCCCGGCAGGTGCCCCTAGGATTTTTCATTGGGAATAAAAAAATCCTTGGTTATGCCGTCCTTTGGAAGAGGCGTAAAACAGGAGTTCTTCGAGCCTTTAGAGTGTCAGGCACTCGTTAAAGATATGTATCCTAGATATATAAAATTTTTGTCTCTCACTACAGCATCTTCATATTTAATTACATCAAATGAATAAACCAACATGTATGAATAAACAATGTACATCCATGAGTTGAAAATTGGTCAATTCAAGGTTCGCATTTTAAAGTAAATTGACAATGTTCGATCAAAATTTAATAAAAATTGTACTGCTCATAACATAATCCGTTCATCCATTTTTATATAAGTTTTGTTTCATCAGGCCTAGTTTCACCAGTTATTAGTAATTTTAGTCAATTTCTCTACAACCAACGAAAGGAATAGCAAAAAAATGGCTGTGTCTAGCTAGAAAAAATATAAACAATTTTAAGTTATAGTTTATAGACACTAGGATAATGTAGGAATGCATTTCATTAGTAATTTCATTGTCAAGAAACAAATTACTTTTTTTCCTGGAGCTCTTATAATGAACGGACTCTTTTGTTGCAATTAACAAGATGAAGTTTTAATATCCATAATGATGAATAAGAAATGTTCACTGCAAGTTCATGACCGATGACCTCTATTGATTGTTTTTTTGTTTTTTTATGAGCTGATCGTCATTTATTATATTTGGCCAGTCAACGTGTCAACAAGTCGCTTGTATATTAATTTAGAATATTCCGGAAAGAGGCGTATTTTAATATAAATTAATTAATTAATTTCGGGCCTTAATTTTCGTTCCTAATTTATCAAATCGTTACGTTTGTTAGCTTCCGGTGCCTCCCCCCTGCCACTCTTCGGAATCAGAACAAAACTAATTAAGCGAGGCTAACTAATCGCTAATGAAGTCATGAATAATAAATTAGGGCCGAGCCTCGACGAACTTTCAACAGCTGCGCTCGTTTAGGTTCCTGTAAAGCCGTGATTTATTTCGTATCAATATCCAGCATAAAAGTAACAGTATCTTTTTTATAACAGGTACAAGTGGGGAGAGGAGGATTTATATTAATCACACATAAAGGTATCTGTAAAGGTACTTTGACCACGCGCCGAAGAATATCAATCAAAGACATATCGACATATTGTCAGCCAAGAAATGATGTGGTGCCTGATCATCCTGACTTATAGTTACCAAAGTTGCATTTAGCCTAACTTATTGATGTGTCGGAATTAACATACCTTGTTGCACAAGTGAGTTGCGATAACAGAATTTCGGCAGAAAATTCGCTGATACATAACTGGCAGACTTGTCTCGCAGCCAAGCAATGTCATCCTTGGTCAACGGCCCTGTTTTGACTTATGCTTTTCAGACACAGACAATTGAAAGGCTGATCAAAGGGACTTCCTTACTTTTGAAAGGATAGTCTTCCGAACCTTTGAGAATGGACAATGGAGAAGGCCTCTATAGTCGCAATAACCAATCGCGATTCTCTCCAGCTCTCCTCTATCTCACTCCCAGAACATTAATGTAACTCTCCTGTCACTTTGTAGGATTCCACACCTCACTAGCACATGTCACTATTGGTCGGAGAACGATTTTATATACTCGCACTTTGATCTCTCGGGATATATTTCGATTTAGAAGAGTTTTCTTGAGAGACTTCTGGCATTTGTTGCCATAGCGAATCCTCAATTTTATTTCTTCTTCTCTTCTTCCACTTCTTAAATTTTTTTAGTTTTTTCAGTGACTATTTTGCTAAGGAACTTGAAGTTAGTAACTTTTTCGAAGCTACTTCCTCGATATATTAGAGATCTACCAGTCGTGCTTTTCTTGAGCGATATTCTATATTTTGTCTTTTCCTTATTTGTTTTGAGCCCTCTTCGCATTCCTTTCGTATTCCTCTGAAACTGCAAATGGTCATGTCCCAGTTATGATTCATATAGCCTATATATGCCCATGTCTTTATTTACCGATGAAATCACTAACAACCCTTGTAGCCTACATGTAGTACTATAACCTGCCATAACGAAACGATTGCCTTTGCCGTAATTAAATATGCCGTATCTAATCTCAAGGGTCATTAAACTTTCAGATCAATCCAATCCATCCTTGGGGTTCAGAGTAATCAGTTGATAGAATCATTGCTGAATTTAGAAACTTACCTATTCTGTGTGAAAAATTAATTAGCGGGCTACGTCATTAAATTTCAATTTAAAATTAAATTTTAAACTCAAAGAGGTGTAAACGGGGAATACTCTCTTTCTCAAGTATTAATTAATTTGGCTCTCGAAGTTAAATTAATTAATTAATTAATTTGGCATAAAGCTAATAGGAATAGTCAAGGATTCTTAAACCACAGCGGGGTCCTTGGGTGATGTGCGGATTACAGGAAGAATAAATAATGCAGTACAAGGAGTATTTGAGAAATGTTAAGATGGCAATCAATGCTGGGGAAATTAAATATATGGTATCTTAATAGGAGAAAAGGTATGAAGCAATAAAAGTGCGAAATATATGAATCCCCTCATTGTTAATAAAAATTGACTAATGCACTTCTAGCTACAACTTAATCAGATAAAGGCCTAAAATGTGCATGTTATAAATAAAACTTGCATACAAATGACTCATCAGTTTTTTTTAGGCCTTTTGGTCAAATTACATGTGATGTACATTTAATCCTTTTCATGTACAGATTGATTTAATGCAGTCTATTTATGAATTCATTGTTAGATTGAAAAAAAAGTCTCTACCCATAGGTCTTGGGTTCAGTACATGGTAGGGACTGTACTGTTTTTATGATAACGGTTGTGTAGGGCTGTTAGTTGGAGGTTCGCTGAAACTCAAAGTTTCCTCTTTTTACGGGAGAATTTTCAGATACCACAGAGTCTCTTGATAGCTGCGAAAAGATTAAATAATTTATCTATGCTACACAATGACCAAAGAAGTAAATTCTATGAACAGTATTATTTATAAGAAAAAAAAAACAACCTGTTGCAGCACTACAATCCATGAAGGGCATCGGGTCCAGTATCTAGTACATACTGTATTATTTCTAGGAAAACGGTTGCGCAAGGTTGAAATTAGTGCCAGATCACGGTCGACTCAGTCATAATGGTTTTTCCTCCAATTTACGGGGAACTTTATAGAGTTCGGGTGAGCCCAAGAATGGTCTGTAGCCCTACAGGGTCTATTCGCGGCTGTAAAAAAAAAAGGTTCACTACACGGTCGAGATTGTACTGTTTCATGGACAACGGTTCTGCAAGGATGTGACTTGTCCTAGGTCACGCTCAACCGCCAGGTTTCCCCTCCCCCCACCCCTTATTATGGGTACCCTATTGTTATAATATTTTATAGAGGCTGGGTGAGCCATAGGAGGGTCCTAGATCCTATATGATCCATCTCCGGCTGCAAACAGACTAAATAAAAGTAGCTGCCCGCAGCGGGTTTGAACCAGGATTTCCGGCATGGCAACTCCAGTGCTAAACCACTGAGCCACTCCGGCCCGATTCTCGGCTGTAAACAGATTAAATAATTTATTATTAACAACTGGATTGGAATCCGAAACATTATCAACACAGCACTCTACATAGTGATCTATACAGTTCCCTGCTTGTTAATAAGAACAATAATTAAATATTTTCAACAAATCATGTTATAAATTATTACTCGATTTGTTGAAAATAATTTACAATTAATAAATAGCGTTTGTGTATAGATAAATATCTTATTGTGAATACGAAGTAAATAACGAAACAGTTTTATCAAGTGAGACAAAACAGGCCTAATACAGCCTGGAACTTTCCGTAGAGGGAAGAGAAGAGACATTAAGCCGGGGAGGAGAGATACAGCGCGGGGAGAGCGGCGCATGATAAATGGTCCCGAAGTTACAAGTCACCAGATTTCTGCTCGTTTACATTTTAAGAAGGAACATACAAGAATCTTCTCTATGCAAATGCAACCTTGGCAGTAGGAAATGTGTTGAATATAATTAGGGTTATCATTTTAATAATTTATGAGTCTTATTATTTAAATTGTAAATCTGGGCAGGTGTTTGTAGAGTACTAAGTTAAAAATTAGAAGATTCCAAGTTTAAATTCGGCTGCAGCTGATAATTCCGATAACACGGATAGACCCTGTTGGGTCTAAAGGCTCACCCAGCCTCTACAAAGTGTGTACCCTTAATTGGGGGAAAAAATGGCGGGTGAACGTGATCTGGGACAAATTACCACCCCATCGTCCTGGAAACTGAACCATTTAACAACTATCTACTCATACATAGTTCATAAATTATATAGAGTTGAGGAATTTGTGTACCTTGTATCCCGGGTGAACCAACAAAATGATGTTGGGGCAGAAGCCGATAAGCGGATTATAACTATTATAGCTAAACGCTGCTATTTTGGTCTACAGAAGCACCTTCGTGGTGGTCTCCTGTCTAAATCCTCTAAGACCAGACTGTACAAAACTCTCATCCGACCAGTTCTCACATATGCCTCAGAAATCTGGACCCTGACCTAAGCACACGAACTCTCTCTTCTGAGATTCGAAAGGAGAGTCCTTAGGATACGGTCCAGTTTTGGTGGAAGCGCGATTGGAGGGTAGCAGCACTCGATAGTGAAACTCCCGGTCGAGGCCCTGACTTGACAACAAGGGTCGCAGCGCCGAATGATGATGATTGTTCATAGATTGTTGTTTGTTTGTTTGTTTGTTGTTGCTTAGAGGCGTAAAACCCTAGGGTCATCAACGCCTGTAGATTTTTTATTTTTATAATTATTTATCATAAAACAAAAATTAAAATTAAAAATTAAAAAAAAAAAATAAAATAGTCATATACACATACATACTAATAAATAATGCAACTATAATAAGGAAAAAAATAAAGCAATCGGAAAAAACAACAAATGCATCTATAGCAGGGACAATGGAGGATCAACTATTGGTTATTAATTTACAGTTTGTAATGAATTTCACCACTTTGTCGATTTTAGATTTGCTGTCTCTAAGTGCTTTTCTAACATCGGGTGGTATTTTCAGCTGATTTAGTATTTTTTTATAGGAGTAGCATTCCTCAAACATATGTCTGATGCATAGATTTTTATTACACCTAAGGCATATCGGTGGTGCACCCCTTGTAAAGAGATGTGCGTGGGTAAGCCGGGTGTGTCCTATTCTAAGGCGAGATATAGCCACCTCTTCATGGCGTTTACTACGATTGTTGTCGAGCAGCTAGATTGTTGTGATACAGATTTATTTTTCTCTTATCTTTAAATTATGCTGTATTCCGAATTCGAATTTCAACACTCTACATGTCTAATTTCAATTTTTTAATCTTTAAAAATGATTATCAAGTTTTGTAACTTATTCCGTAGGTTGATGGAGGGTATTTAAAATTCCGTCTAATGAAGTCACATCGTTTTCACATCAGTTCCCTAAGTTATCAGAGATTTCCCCCACCTTTTCTTTCCAATAAATAAGTAAAAAACTATAAGTTATAAAACAATTACAATGTGATATATAAACTAGCTAATACACACTTATCTGGTAGTAGAGTTCCCTGTAATCATTATTCAGGAAATTATGCCAGTTGTAATCACTCATCTTGAGTTACCCACTGGCTACGTTAGTCATTCTCATGTAAGCTGTCACTTTGTTTTACTTAGGTATAATTTTAAGCCATTTTTTTATAACTTTTTCAATTTTATAGACTGAAATACATATAATATCGTGAAGGTAGTGGTGCAGATCAGTTTTTAGAACTTTGAGTTTGATGTGCTGTCGGTTCCGGGTTCAAATCCGGTTCCGGGTGGTAGATTTTAGTTGATCCGTTTACAGCTGGGAGTGGATCCATTGGGATCTGGAAGCCTCCTGGGAGGGCCAGCCTCTATGAAGCTAGTAACCTTAATCGGGGGAAATCTAGTATTTGAACATGATATCTAACAAATCATCTCCCTAAACAAACGTTATCAGAGGAACAGTACAGTCTCTAATACGTTCTGAACCCAAGACTCTTCATCGGTCGTAGTATTGGAGGTTTTTTTTTAGGTTTATTGGAACGTGATGTCTAAATGACGTAACGTTATGTCACTTGAAGGACTTTAACTACTCCTACCATCGAATTGGCAAAATTCGGAATTATTACCCATCTTATTTTTAAAATATTGCTTTAGATTCTATAAATAAGATTGTGATGTAGAAATGACGTGACGTCAATTGACGGGACCTTAACTACCCCTACCACAAAGCTAGTAACTTTCGAAACTTGTACCCATGCTTTATTTAAATAATGTTTTAAATTGTAATACTTTATTTCTGAAAAATAATTTTCTTGGTAACATTATTATATAATTCTTTTTCAAATGGTTCCCCAAATTTGTAGAAGAGAAGTAACAAATTTACTGAATTCCGGACGATTAAGTGAAACAAGTGTAACGTTTTGAAATGGACAGAAGAGGGAGAGAAAGATAAAGGACAAAGAGAAGAGAGATAAGGGACTAAATCTATCCCCGCCATCAATTGCTAATGTAGTTGATGGTTCTGCCAATAGCAGTCGCTAGAGTTCTCTCTGCCTATATCTCCTCCCCTCGTAGAATATGTTTTCTGTATTAGCTAAACTCTTGGTCAAATTATTAAGATGGATAGAACAAGCAATACACAACATAAAAAATAATTTTTATTAGAACAATAAATAAAAAAAAATAATAAGAAAGAAACTCTAATCAGGGATGGAAAAATATTTTAAAAATATTTGTGACTTATTACGGAGGGTGGCAGTTTGGTGTTAGCGCTAGTTGAAGTGAGATCATGTTACTTTATTATATTTAACCCTGGTGTATAGGGTTCTTGTTTATTCAGTTAACTGCTGGAATAAACGAAAAGAATGCCAATATAAACGTAGAGGGAAACAAACAAAGCACAAGTAAATCTACGAATATGGCAAAGGAAAAGTCGAAATATTCGCCAAAAAAAAAAACGGAGCAAGGTAGCAAATATGAAATAACGGGACAGTTTGAAATATAGCTACTTTAAATACTAGAACGTTTAGGGACAACAAAAGGTTATTAGAATTAGAAGAAGCTCTTCTGAACTGGATGAAAGTGGCCAGGGAGAGAGAATGTTGGTTCAAAATTGTAAAGAATCTATAAAATGGAAAAGTTTTGTTTTATAGTTTTGTTTTAAGCCCCATTCTCTATTCTGTTTACATCTCTGATATCCCGGAGCATCCTTGCACCCTGTACCTTCGCTGACGATACAGCCATTATTTCTTCTCACAGAGACTTAAACCTAGCACCTATAGCTCTTCAAAATCATTTATTTGATTAAGAAAAGTGGTTCTATAAGTGGCAAATCAGGATAAACGCCTCAAAATCGAGCCATGTAACCTTCTCTCTAAGCAAAGCTTCGTGTCCAGCAGTCAATATTGATAACGACGAAGTACCTTCCAAAAATTATGTACGTTATCTCGGACTCTACATGGACAAAAGACTTACATGGAACGTACATACAAAATTAAAAAGACAAGAACTGACTGGACGGTACAAACAACTATCACATCTACTGGACAACACATCTTCACTTGACTTACGGAACAAACGACTTATCTATAATAGTATACTAAAACCTATTTGGACATATGGAGCAGAACTTTGGGGTTCAGCAAAAAAAGTCCACATACACAAGATACAAACAACACAGTCCAAAATTCTCAGAAAATTTGTTAATGCACCATGGTATATTTCGAATCACATCATACACAATAACATGAACATTCCCACTATAAAATCATATATTCATAACAAATACATGACATTCCACTCATCGACACAATATCACCCAAACCCACTCGTTCTTCCGTTTTCCGACTCCCTGTTACCTGGACTTGATAGGAAAAGATTAAAAAGATATTGGCCAAGAGACCTACTCACCTATTGATATCTTTACTCCATCATCATATAGAAGATCATGTAGAAAATAGAAAAAGACTCGGATAAAATTTGCTAAATGCGCAATTGAGCAGGTGCAAATGAAAATTAAATTATAAATAAAAAAAAAATATATATACTGAAAGTGGTAAAAATATAGTTTTATTATTTATTTATACTTATTTTAAAAGAATGTTTTTGTTTTCTTTTTATAGTTTATAATGAATTTGTACAATAAAAGTTGTTTATTTTATTTTATATTGAAATTCGTAAAGATTTAGTTTTTTCACTTATTTATATTTATTCTAAAAGAATGTTTTTTGTTTTGTTTTTGTAGTTTGTGATAATTATTTAATTTTATATTGTTACTCATTCCAACAACTTTACAAGCCCATATTAACAACAACTTCGCGACGCTTTATTAAACGGGTGCATGTTTCGTAATATCCTAAATTCCCTTGTGGTCTTATCCTTTATTGGACCGAATATTGTGCGCAGCACCTTATTTTCGAATACCTTAAGACGTTGTTCATCCCTCAGCGTTAGCGCCCACTTTTCACGTCCGTAAAAAAGTGTTGGAAGGATGATGGTTTTACAAATTCTGATTTTTATATATCGGTACAAAATATGAATATTACTTTATTAAAAAACAAAAATATCAGCGATAACATTTAAATTTGCTTTGCCATTAGCCACAGGATAAAAGTTGCTTAAAGGGAATCCTCATTTATGTAAAGCCCGGGCCGAGCTTATTCTTATTAAGGCGATTTCAACTTTTTTTTTTCTTATCCTTCTTTTCTTTTAAAAGAGCGACTTAAATTACTTATCTAACAAAAGCTAAATTAAGTAGTTAAGTTTCCTTCTAGAAGAAGTTAGCCTGTTATTGAGATGTTTTAAAATAACTTTCATCAAAAGTTCCCACAAAAAGTATGCAAATTACAAAAAAAAAATCATATTGGCATTAATTAACACTCATTGAAAAAATTAATTCATATAATCAATAGAATAAAATTTTAAATTATATATTTCTAGGTTATTATCTATTTAAATAGTTAAATTTAAATTATAATTCAGTTAAATATCATTAATAAGGTTATTGTTTTTATGTTATAAAATAAACCATATATTCATTAATCCATTCATTTCGCTCGGACGTTTCGCTGGCCATAGCGCTAGCTTCCTCAGAACTTAATCTGTGACCAAAAATGTCCTTCTATACTATGGTATTTATAGCCTATACTTCCAGTGAAATGATTGGCTGCTTTCTGATACAGTCGTTTTAAAATTTCATAATTTAACCCGTCGAAAACGGAATCAACAGACATAACTTAAATCGGAAAGGCGCCTAATTTTTATAATGAAGTCATCAAATATATAATTAAAAAAATAATAAATACAAACCATGAAGTGACTTGGACTCATTACGTGGTTGAGACTCTTCCGTAACTAGAAAAACGGTTGGGCAAGGATATGATCTATCTGAGATCACGCTCAAGTTACAGGTGTTTTCTCAAAATAAGGGTACTCACTCTATGGATTGGTAGAGTCCCAGGAGGTTCTATAGACCCACATTGGCTGTTAACGGATTGAATAATTTATCTGCAACAGCTGAATTTGAACTCAAGGCCTCAAGTAGGGAAACTCTTCGCTACTTCTGTATATAAGTATGTCAGATACAATACATTTTTAAAGCAGTTGTAATGAAAAATTTTGCTACCTATCTGAAATAATTAGAGTCCCTGTAAAAATGCAATGAAAATTTAAAATTTAAACAAAAACTAGAATATTAAAATATGTTGTTAAAGATTGGTGCCTCCAGCATATTATTGTCGAACAAGGCTTCATAAACGGAATATTGTAATTATGAATATTTTTGTGAACATATTTTGTACTATTACTGTAATTATATTACTATTATATCCTAAAGGCAAGATATAACATCACATGGTGATATAATTTTACAGGCCATTTTACAACATTCTAATGATGTTACGAATCTAAGATTTACCTCAACTTAATACATAATTCATATTACAAATAGCATTTATTATTTTATTCCTTGCATAAGAACGATATCCAATATATAAGAATAAAAATGGAAATGAAGACAGGAGACAAAAATATTCCTGACTATATTTTATTCCGAATCCGAGACAAGCTGTGATCCCAAGCTGAATAATATATCCTGGTCCAGGTTCAGGAAAACCTCTTACCTGGTTAGTTCTGTATCAACTTACCGCACCTGCATAGAGAGTATTGTATTTATTTACGGTATATTTTTAGGGTAAAGGAATAAATATTAATGACCAGGGACAAAATGTTATATATATATATATATATATATATATATATATATATATATATATAATACTAGGTGTTATTTATTTAATCTATTAACAACCGAGGATGGACTCTCTGAGATCTGCCAACCCTACTGGGTCTAAACCTCTATACAATGCGTACCCTTGAATGGGGAAAACCAAGCGGCGCGATCTCGGAGTAATCACCTCCCTACACAACAGTCTCTAACTGGTATGACAACTAATGAACCGAAGACCCTTCATGTGTTGTAGTGGTACAGTTTTTTTTTTGTTTTATTACATGTAAAGGCCATAATCATGTATTCTATACAGGATCTCTTCTGTTACGAATTAGGGTAGTTTTCTAGCATCTTCCCTTCCTTACCACTCTTCTTGTATTTCGTATTTCCTCTATCATCCTCCTAAGGATCTTCTTGAACATCAGAATGTTCTCCATTGTTTCCTCCTGGCCAATCCATTAAAGCTGCTTAAGCTACTTCGCATTGAATTTCTCGGAAGGTTTTCAGGTCTGTATACCTTCTCCTTACTTCGGCGAGTTTCAAGGATCCGAAGTTCTTCCTTAGGGTTTTCCTTTCAAGTACCAGGAGCCTTTTCTCTTCAGCCTTTGTTACAGCCAAGACCTCTGAGCTGCCTATCACAATCCGAACAATTGCTTTGTAGTTTTGAGAGGAATATAATCTTTAAACTGGCATTAGGTTTTTATTAATTGTTCTATTTATTAATGAAATAACTAGTATGTAACAATTATAACCTATTTTCCATATGAACAAATATTGTATCTTAAAGAGTCCAAGAATATAATCTGTCTTCTCTTGATAAATTCCGGACTGACGGTATTTAAAGGATTCCATGAAGTATAGATATTTTTCCATACTTTATTATTTACTATTTTCCGCAGCATTTTTTTAAATTTTGTATACGTGAGTGGAAAACTTGAGAAGGGTTATGCCCCGATATGGTTTGTATTGGCTTGGAAGTAGTGGAATGATGTATTGAAAACTTCCTAAAAATAACTTCATTTAATTTACTACACCTTGACTAACGCTTAACTCGGAATCCTTAGCTTGACTGAAACGACAAGAAACATTCATATACAAAAAGATTCATATACATGACTATTACAAGATTTATTTCGACTTACGGAGTAGAGTTAGGGGTCCACTAAGCCATCGAATTCCTCTCGTATCCAAATTCTTCGCAAACCATCAATACTCCTTAGTTTGTTACGAACAAAGTCATCCATAATGATTTTAATGTCCCATTTGATACTGATGTGGCCCGAACCCGATATAAATCTGTTCATGACAAACTTCATTCTTACTCAAACCCACTAGTTTTAAACCAAGCAACCTCTTCAATTCCCGATACTCCTCCAAGGCGTCAGATAAGTAGATTGCCTCGTCACCTTCTAAGTTGAATCCGTTATTCGAATACTACCAGTGGATAGTTTCTCTTCTCGCCTTTATCTCATGCCATTGTATACCTTTCATTATATTTACTTGATTTATTATTATTATGGAGCGGAGTGGCTCACTGGTAGAGCGCTGAGTTGCCATGCCAAGAACCTGGCATTATTTAATCTGTTAGCGGCCGGAGATGAGCCATGTGGGTTCTAGGACTTTCCTGGGGCTCACCCAGCATGTGTGTAACCAAAATAAGGGGGGAAAGCTGTTCAGTATGATCTAGGACACATGACCTCCCGGCAAAACGTTTTTCCAAGAAACAGTACAATCTCTACCATGTACTGAACCCCAGACCCTTCACGGGTTGTAGTGGTACATATTTCTTGCTTCAGATTATTGTTATCAGTTGTAAATTTCAATAAATAAATTGATTATAACACAATTTAATCTGCGATTATAAGAATGATTCGAAGCCTTATTTAAACAATAAATTAACTGATTATGGTGATTCTGTAGGGAAAATTGCGAGTCCATTCCTCGATGCGAGGTTTAATTGAAAAAATTCAAATTTGGCGGGCTTTGAGTTAATAGAATTGACTGCTAGAGGGCGGTGAATTGGATGGCGATCTTATGAGTTCCTGACGACGGCTGAATAAGGAATCTCACTCCTCGGATCTTCAACTACTTCCAATTGCCGAATTCGTCGCATTCCTCTCCCACCCGCCGGCGAGGATGCGAAAACATTTTAAATTCAATATGAGATTGGTAATTTCGTTTCTATTAAACCTGATGATAAATATCCTCATGGACCTTTCTAGCTCTTTTTATTGAATGTATTGTTATTACTTTTCATAATAAAATTGCGTAATATGATATTAAAACTTATAATAAATATGTCAATTTTGAACTATACTTTTTTTTTTACAGTTTTGGAAAACCACCTTACCTTATCATTAATTACTTCTTCAATACATTTTTAGTTCGTCATTTTCGTAAATTTTTCTTACTTTTTTTACGTTAGGATTTTCAGAAGACCAGAAGACAATTTGAATCTTTAGGGACCTGTTGTTCGTTCTACTTCCAGCAGAACTCCGCCATCTTAAAACTGTGCATCTTTCTGCTCTCTTTTGTTTCTTTTCAAATCTTTCTTAACTTCCTGAATCCCGGTTGTTGTTGATTACCGACACAAAAATATATTTGGTTGATCTATTGTCTTTCATTCTGAATAAATTTCAAAAATAAATCACTCATTTATTTATTAGTATAAAAGTATTATTTCTTCCTCTTCTTGAGGCTTACTAGGAACTACATTATGATTACAATTCTCCCTCTGCTATTATTTTTTCTTCCATTCCTTCTAATATTCTTCCCAGGTTTATTTTTCACTCATCTCTCAAAACTCTCCATTCTCAAGGTGCTCTTTCTAAAACTCAGTCTACTGTGTCGTCGTCCCTTTTATTATTTTCTTCTAAATCTGTCTTTGCTTCATGAATCCAGCTAATTGTTGACAATTTCTGTATTATTTTTATAATTGTTTTTACATATTTCTTTTTTTCGTTTTAAGATAATCGAAAAGAAGGCGATGTAGAAAAATCGGTCCAAAAACGTATGATTAACGGATAATTTAGGAGATTGAACAACGTGGAATTGCAGAGCCAGCACCCTGATAATACTATTGTAAAGTTGCTGGCCTTAGTGACGAATACTTAAGAACTTCTTAGGGGTAGACCGAGCCGTAGGTGGGAGGATTGCTTGCTTCAAGATTGTTATGGTGAACGGAAGTTTGTAAGCAAAGATTAATGGTGTCAGCATTGAGCCTTCGGATTCGCTAAGCCTTATTATTGTTATTATATTTTTTTAAGCCGATTTCTCGAAGATTTTCGGCTAGTTGCCTGCCTGAATTTAAAAAAACATTTATTCGTTTTACATCTTGAATTTTTTACTTCCTAAGAGTTAACAATACTAAAATTCTTTAGAAACAAATGAAAATGCTTTATTCCAACGAAATAAATATGTTCTTAATGCTTATCGTATTAGGTGTCCTGGATTCAAAGTCGAGAACTATGTGGAGGGAGGTGGTTTTTCCGAGATCAAACTCAATTTAGGGTACCCGCTTTATAATCTGGGTTAACTCCAGGATTATCTCCTCTATAATTTATTTTACAATATTTTTAAAAAGGGTTATGATATTTTTCCCAAAGATACTTTGTTAGCTACATCTAAGATATAGTATATTCGATAGTACATGATACTATGTCCTGACTGAAAGGACTAAAGACCACAGGATCGACAGAACCTAGTTATAACTCTAAGTGTTGGTGATGACTCGGCGTTAGAGCAGAGAGATAGAGCAGGGGCCTGCGGTCGCCATCGGCAGCCGGCAGCTTCGTGGTGCTGTCCTAATGCCACGTATTAGCAATTCCAGTCGAAGGGTAAACACCATGCAAATATACTCACAGTCCTCACTCCACGCTTCTATTTAAAATTTATAGCCCAACTACCAATATTTACTAATTGTAAAAAAAATAATATAGTATATATTTTTATTTTATTTTGGTGGTGATTATTTTTAAATATTTTTGTTTTGAAGAGAAAATACTTCTTCTGACCGGGATTCGAACCTGGGTCATCTGCATTTCCGTCGCAGAGCTCTAAACCAGGGGTCGTATCCAAGTCAGACGAATCCGTTCTATTCACCGATCCTATACCCCCGTGCTATCGCAATTTTTGCGATGTATACACGGGGAAGAATGTTCAATGAACATCGCAAACTATACATCGCAAAAATTGCGAGAGCAAGGGGATATAAGATAGGTGAAGAGAACGGATTTGTCTGACTTGGATACGACCCCTGCTAGCTCAGTGGTCACATATAAGAGTCACATATACGGATACGGATCGTTCATTTCCCTCGAATATCCGCGGATACGGATATCCAACACATCACTAATAAGAATTATCATTATTTTATCATTGACCCCCAATTTTCCTGATCAAGTGCTGTTCCCATCCGAGTACTGTTCGGTTCTGATCTTTCAGAACAGAATCGGTATATATGGAATCTTCCCATCTAAGCTTTGGACGACCGAATCTCTTAGTTCCATACACTTGCTCACACAACGCTTTTTGCGGAATTTCTTCACACTTCTACTTGACGGACCCATTGTAATCACGGTACGTTAATAACCTGGTCAATATCTAAAATCGAGTTACTGTCGAATTTGGATCATCTCATTGTACTTTAATTGGTTTATCAATCATCTGAGACTGAACTTAATCCCCGAGAAAGCTAGCAGTATGGCCAGTGAAACGTCGGGAAAAAACTTGACGACACTGTCGAAACCAGAAGGAATAAGTTTTACTTTCACTCCAACGGACGGCATAGCAACGATTTTAACTTCTTTTAAAAAAATCCCTACCCACTTGCCGAGCTGAGAACCCTCGACTTTGGACATAAATAAAGATATGTATAAATTGAAAAAGGTAAAGGTCAACAGAGACATCAAATAAATGTTAATACATTAGTGGAAAAATTCCAACTAAAAACCTTAAGTCTCTAAACTAAAACCGGAAATAAAAATACCTTTCCAATATTTCGCCTATTCAGGCATCCTCAGGGCAGAAAGAGAATAATACCAAAGCAAAACATGAATAATGCACCCAAAAAACACACATCCCACCACTCCCAAGGCTCTATTTTAACATCTTTGCTCATGACTGTCCCTAGATATGTGTAGGTTTTCGTTATTTTTAGACCGATATGTCTCTGTTCTTGAACTCGAGTGGCAAGAATTGGTGAATCGGCTCAAGAATTGGTTATTGAGCAATAGTTGAGTTTGGGTTAGATGTTCTTCCGCAAGCAATGTAAGTCTGTAAGATGGCCACATGGATTTGAGTGCTTATCACTAAAGAAGAAAGGCAAACTAACTGGACTAGAAAAAAGAGAGAGAAAAATAAAGATTTGTGTAAAAACATAGACGAAATCACATACAGTGAAGAAGATACGGCTAAAACTGTATAGGCATTTAAAAAGAATGGGAGAAACACGGATTGCAAAGAAGATTTTTAATTACGTAAATAAACTGAAGAGAACAGTAGGATAGATAGAAGCAGTGAAGGAAGATGTCAACAAAATATGTGTTACAGAACAAATAATATGTGACATAAACCGCTTCAGGCTACTGATAGAAAACGGAACCTATGAAGAAGACAAGCCTACGTCTCAACCGAAGAGAGTGTGGACAGATGATCAGAGAAGAGTGGTTGTAGATAAAATGAAGAAGTACTGGGAAGTGAAGAAGAAAAATAAATACCATAAGTCTTAAGTCGTATGCGGTCCTTAGATCGCAAAATTCATAAATAAATAAAAAATATACATACACGCATATGATGTAATTTCGGCTGGTTTGCTAGCTATCATACATACACTATTACTATTACTATTACTTGAAAGCCAAATTTGGTTTCGAAAAAATAGCTAAGTACAATTTATACCTTTAAAAAACTATACCACAACAATCCGCAGGAACGTAACTATACCGCAACTTTGGCGGCAATTGCGGTATAGTTACGTTCAAAGTTGCGCTACCCCATCACAAATCCCCCCACAAAATTAAGGTGCGAAATCGTAGGCTTTTGATCTAATACTTTTACTTGGATTACACTAAATTCATGGTGGAGTTTGTGTCAAAAAATGCACTTAATATTATTTTTAAAGCCATTCTATCCCTTACCTATATTTATAATGCTGTACTCCGCTCCACATATTTTCCTGACCTCTGGAAATTATTCATTGTAAAAATGTTACCCAAACCTAAAAAAAAACTAGAATACCCTTCCTCATACCGTCCTATCTCTCTTCTACCTTGCATGGGTAAAATCCTAGAAAAACTCATCCTCAAACGATTATACCCCATCCTTGGTGCAAATCACATAATACCAGATCACCAGTTTGGATTCCGAGCATCCCACTCCACTATTCAGCAATGTCATCGTGTGGTGGATGTAGTCTCCTCTGCATTAGAACGTGGATCATATTGTTTGGGCGTCTTTCTTGATGTGGAACAGGCATTTGACCGAGTCTGGCATAAAAATCCCATCAAATCACATTTACCTTACGTCGTAAACCAATGACTTCCTGCCTTTCAGTATCCTTTAATAATATCCTACTGGTGCCTGTAGAACAGACCCGATACTTAGGGTTGCATCTTGACAAACGATTAACTTGGAATCCTCATACGAGACAAGAAACCGCTCGACGTTTCAGGCTACTTCAACACTTACTAGACAAACGCTCTAAGGTCCCAACTAATTACAAAAGACTCATCTACATGACCATCATACGACCTATTTGGACCTACGGAGTAGAACTTTGGGGCTCCACTAAGCCATCGAATTCCTCGCGTATCCAATCCCTACAATCCAAAATCCTTCGTAAAATCCTTAATGCACCTTATTTTGTTAAGAATAAAATCATCCATAACGACCTTAATGTCCCATTTGTTGCTGATTTGGCCCGAATCCGCTATCTATCCTTTCATAACAAACTTCATTTCCAATCAAACCCTCTAGTTTCAAACCTAGCTTCCTCTTCAATTCCCGATAATCCTCCGAGGTGTCTGAAAAGAAGATGGTCCCATGACTTCTTAGTTGAACTTGTGATTTGAGGGCTACCAGTGGGTAGTTTCTCTACTTAGCCCATTTACTTGTTGTATTTTTTTTTATACAGTTGTAAATATCAATAAATAAATTTAAAAAAAAAATGTAGCACATTACTATGGAATTACTATTTTTCATAGCCGAATTTGCGCCCCCTCGGAAGCTGCTAGGTTCAGTTACGGCCCTGAACCCATGGTCTTGGGTTGACTACATGGTAGAGACTAATATTTTTCTAAATGTGGTTATGGTTAAAGGTGATTTGTTCTATTCAAATAGCTGGGTGAGCCCCACAATGGTGTGTAGATCCAACAGTGTCCATCTCACCCTGTTGACATATTGATAATTTACCTGTCATTCCTGAATATGAACCGAGCACTTTCAGAATTTCAACTCAACACATTGAAGTACACCGCTGCACAAAATTGGTACTTAGCTAAACATAATTTCAGTACGAAAACGAATCAACCGGCGGAAAATTCAACCTTAAGGACTGTTTGAACAGGGAAAATTCAACATTGAAATGTACACAACAAACAATAAGCTGCGACACTCAAATTTACACAGCGGTCAGAAAAGTCAATAAAAATCTCGCCTGAATATAGGGTTCATTAACTGGGCGTCCTGGAAAATACTATATGCTTTGTAGCTCCACCATGACCAAACGAGTACACATTATTTTACAGCATTCAAGTGACATATACATAAAAAGAAGAACAATAAAATAAATGTTATTATTTTAAAATGCAGGACAAAAAAAATCATAAAAAATACCTGAGCACTGCTAAATAGCATTTTGTTAAAACATAACAAAACAATAAATAAGGCGTTCGGGATCAAAAGCAGATAACTCAAAATTTCAAAACTTGACATTTTTCAAGCAGCATTTTTTAATCCAGAAACTGCATGTTTAGAGCTGACCAAAACCATGAAAAATAAAGCGGCAAAGTTTCGTGTTAGACGAAACTCCGTGACTAAAAGTTCACGGAAAATTCGTGTTTTAAAATTTAGGAGTTATCCACTTTTTATCCTGAAAGATTTTTAAGTTATCAAATGAGTCATTTATAATCACCTTTATAAATTTTGAAGTATTTTGATTAAAACAAATTTGTGATGGGGTAGCGCAACTTTGAACGTAACTATACCGCAATTGCCGCCAAAGTTGCGGTATAGTTACGTTCCTGCGGATTGTTGTGGTATAGTTTTTTAAAGGTATAAATTGTACTTAGCTATTTTTTCGAAACCAAATTTGGCTTTCAAGTAAACCTATAAAACTAAAACTAAAGAGCTGAAAATAAGGAAGTATTTTTTGGTCTCCAGATCTGTGGCTGTTAAAAGATTAAATAATTTATCTATCCCAGCTGGAGTTAAACCCGGGACCGAAGTAAAATTCAAGATTCAGTAAAATAAAAGATTTTAACGCGTACCTCCGTTTTGACCATTTCTTTATTCCTCACTCCACCTTTATTTGGAAATAAATCCAACTTAATATCCGCCATGCTTCTTCTCTATTATCATTCAACATAATGCTTTTCAAACATCTCCTTAGGGACTGTACTGTTGTTGAGGGAGACGGCTTGTGCTGGATCACGCTCTACCGACAGGATTCCTCCCCAATTAAATGTACCCGCTCTATAGAAGGTGGATGAGCCGAAGATGGGTATCCCGATTTCATAGGATTCACTTCTCGTAATTAACAGAAGAAATAAAATATCTGGCGTAGCCGGATTTGAACCTCGGATCTTCAGCTTTACTCCTGTGCTACCATACTCCCTTCTAAAATATAACCTTGGAATGTTCCTTTATTATTTTTAAACATTTTACCTTTATTGTTAAAATCAGGTTGGTGCCTAAGTCTGAGAGAACTAACACCTCCCAAGTAGGACAAGCCATTCTTCAGCTATCAACAAAACTTTTTTAATTTTCTTTCGGTTGCCTGAGAGAGCGTGTATACGAATTCCCCGGAGTGGCGTTCATCTTCCCTCCAACAGCGAGATAGGGTTCTGGCTTCTTATCGCATCGCTGATACATTACTTCGGCCATATCTCTCTTTTATCCCAGTTGCTCCTATCATATATTCCAGGAGGGAATTTATTTCGGTTTAATCGAAAAAATATGAAAATTCCATTATTATTAGTAAAGCTGCAACGGTGCTTTTAAAAATCTAGAAATCTTAGAATAGAATAGGATAGAAAAAATAATCTGGAACTAGATCCATTTAATATAACAAACTGAATTGTAAACTGTTTATGATTGTTGGACTTTTGTAAATGTAATCACTTCTTCCTCTTTCAAATCAATATGTTTGTTAAGCACTGAAACAGTTTATTTCTTGGAAATAATTCAGTCTTTACGAATATGTTATAGCAATTTTTTCGCATAGTTCAAACTTGGCTGAAACGGGGCCCAAACGTCCAGAAATTTCAAAGAAGTTTGGGGCAAAGGCAATATAAGTGAGTGAACTGTTCGACGGTGGTTCCAGAGATTTCAAAACGGTGACATGAAACTTGAAGATAAAGAAGGCTGTGGAAGAAGTTCTGCCCTTGATAACCATGTTGCCCGGAAAATAATACACTTTTCTTTAAAATAGTTCTCCAAATGGAAAAATTGTTGATGTTGGACTTTTGGTTTTTATAAATATAAACCCGTATTAACCATTATAAAACAGTTTTGTTTTACGAGTCCAACTCGGGCAGAAATATCAACGAAGGCAGCATAAATTAATGTAACGATGGTTACAGTTATTTAGAATGTGGGACGTGAGACTTTAAGATAAAGAAGGTCGTGGAAGAAGTTCTGCTCCTGATGACGATGTTCTCGGAACTTTGGTGGAAGAAAATTCCAAAATAACTATTCGAGAATTGGCAGGAGAAGAGCATACATAAGTTTTTACATTTATAAAAGCCAAAAGTCCAAAAAAATAAATAGTTTACTATTTGGAGTGGTATTTAAAAAAAACAACAACATAATCCTTCATAATTTTCCTGGCAATCCAATATTTGTTATTTTTTTATGTTGTATTTGCACCTTCTCTGTATCGCAAACAGGAAATTTTATTTCAATGTTTTTTTTTCTCATTGGTGCGGGAATATGACATTTTTTCAACTGATAAAGAACAGATATGGTCAAAACGGGTGAATACGAGGAAATCTGGGAATTTTACTTCGTAGAAGGAAGTAAGGGAGCAGGGCAGCTGAGTGAGTTGGTGTGTCAAAGGTCCCGGTTTATCTCCAGCTGTAATTGATAAATTATGATTAATTTAATTATTATTTATATAACAATTATTTAATGTTTTAACAGCCAGAGATAGACCCTATAGGATCTGGAGACCTTCTTGGGAATCACCTAGCCTCTACAAAGTGGGTACCTTTTGTTTTATTGGCTTCTCTTACAAACAATTATCACAGGGAAAATTGCTACCCTAAGGTAGTTACAACTGAGTTACAGTAATACTATATCATTAATAAATAAGAAACATATCCCTCTCTTCACCAAAGGTTGACTGACTAAGAGTTGTTTCGTAAATAATGATTCTTTTTCATCTAATTAAATAACATTCCATTTATTATATTGCGGTCATGTTACAAAGTTATATATCTAGTTACGAAAAAGAGCGTTTTATGTGAGTAGTTACTTCTCGACAATGTCCTAAGGTTCCATACTTCTTGACTTGGCCCATCTTGCCAACAACTGTACCATCACGGGTGTAGTTCCCATTGGGCACTTGTGGTACCTGCTCGGATTTATTTACATATTCCTAGCTTTGTGAATAGTGTCAGAAAAAACACCTTGTTGTTCGTTAACGCCCCTTTATGCTGCTGCGACTAATCTGACGATGCAACAGTGGGAGCTCTAAATTATACCTATCCAGGTTTAATTAGGATTCCGAAAGACGGCATGACCAAAGATGTTTTACTCCCTTTAAAAATCCTAGGGCCACCTGCCGAGCTACGAACCCGTGATCTTGGGTATAGCAGCTTGTTATGCTAATCACTAGACCACAGTTCGCCCTCATAAAACACCTTAATTAAGGGAAAAGCCTGGCGCTTGAGTATAGTCTCGAACAAGTCACATCCTTGGACAACTTTTGTTCTAAATACAGTATAGTCTCTTCCATGTGCTGAATCCAACACCCGTATATTGTATGGGTTTCAATGGCACAGGTAGGTTAGGTTAAAAAGAATTGAAAAAAACTATTATCATCGAATTATTCAATTATTGTATATACAAATTATAAAAATGCCTTGAAATAAATAAGTTTGACTTGAGTTTTATAAAAATGGCTTATAATAGGGATTCAAATCGAGTTTGGATGAGAAAGGAGTTAGCAAACTCTAACATAATTTGCTTTTGGCTGTTTTTATTTTACTCAGTAAAAACAGAGTTACTAATGAAAGACATCGCTCAAGGTATAATCTCAAGAATTTAATTTAGCTTTTATCTCAAAAAGCGGAGAGCGGCCGCTAAATTAAAAACCTTAATGACAAGTTCAAATTTCGTCGCTAACTCTTCCTTTTTAAAGAAAAGAAAAAAAAAGAATAATAAGAAAGTTAGCGAGGTAGAATATTTAAGTAAAACAAATTAAAACTCTTTAAGTGGCTCCACGTCATTATGAAAACCATTATTGTAAAAAGAAGAAAAAATGACATAAAATAATTAAATAAATATATATGACATCAGAAATATAATTTTGAGATGTATTAAAAACTGTCGATTACTTATTATACAATTGGAAAATCCGTAACTTTAGGTGATAAAATCCATATATAATGAGACAATATTATGTTATTCATACTGGGATGCAACTGAGTAATTATTGAAGATACCCGAAAGTATATTTAATTTTAATATGTATGAATTTGAGGAATATTGTAAAAATCTCATTTGGCTGATGTTGCATTTGAGATCTACCTCCCCTAAGGTATTTATTGCAAACATTTTAAACACCAAGGTTAAATTTTGAAACCAAAGGAAAGACAGAAAGTTTCATATAAAACTAGGCACAAAAACGAAGAGAGCATGATAGAAATGGATTTCCTCGATGGCAAAGATCAGGCAGCACTGCACAGTAAATAAGTGATATGGGAAACAAATACTAAAAAAAGAACGCAAGATTATTAACAAGATTTTGGCCCAAAATTAACTGGAAAAAGATATCGATTTCAATTAAGAAGATATAGTAATAAGAAATTTTTGTGACAGAAATATGGGAAATGTCATTTGACACATAATGTATCTATGCCCTCTTTTGTGTAAACCTTCCCTAAGGGATTCACCGATTCACCTCCCATTGAAGGCACTCCTTGCGTGTTTCCTCTATGTGTCGTAGAACCCTGCTTCAGAGAAGTTTCAGTTATCTTGTCGGGTTCTATAGAAATGAGTCTGTCAGTAATGTTTGTACCAGTAAGCTTGGGTGTCCAGCAAGTGAGTCATGAAATATTTTGTAATGGTTCTTGATTGGAATTTTTATTGAAAGGTTTGTATGGTGTGTAAGTGATATTTTTTTGGGATGAGAACATGACCTGTGAGGCATAATTCCATATCGGTCTAAGTAGGGTGTTGTATATAATAATGTTGTTATTTTGTGATGGTTTATTTTTGTAGTGAATGGGTGTCTCATGATGTCCATGCATTAGGAAGAAAGGTTCCTCTTGTCTACCGTACTATATCCGTTCAAATATTACCGAGAACCTTAGGGAATGGGAAGCAAGATACCATCGATGAGTGGGACTGATGGTGGTTGGGAACTGGGACTGAACAC
This sequence comes from Troilus luridus, assembly GCA_964056705.1. Classification (NCBI taxonomy): domain Eukaryota; kingdom Metazoa; phylum Arthropoda; class Insecta; order Hemiptera; family Pentatomidae; genus Troilus; species Troilus luridus. The sequence continues at coordinate 10,910,177 of OZ057417.1, read as the reverse complement.
TAAAGGTATATGAGAGGTTATATGTTGTGATTCAGTGGAAAACAAATGTCAGTGGAAACCTATCTCGATTTTGGACGAAGAGTCCTGGAAGACAATGGGATGTAGGAGGTTCAGAAGAAAATAAAGAAAATGCTCTTTAGCAAGAAAGCTAAAAGACGGTTATAGACAATATTATATACACATCTTTGGTATGTTTCAACGTTGTCAAAAACTGTGTTGCCGTAAGGAAACAAAGAGTAAATAAATAAAATACATTGGAATATAGTCCTTTCTTGTTCATTTATAATTCGCTAACTATAATACCTATACATTGTTTCGCATGCCAGTTAAGGCAATCAGAAGGAAATCATTAATATTAATATACCAATTTATTTTGAAATAAAATTTGAGGTATAGAGATTACAGAATTGAAAATAGATAAAACTTAAAGATTTTTTTCTAAGACCTCCTAAGAGATACGACTTAAAAAAAATATAGGGTAATTGTTCCGGAGGTTGTCGCTTCGAGTTGAGACACAACACATTTTAACTTCTCATTCGTTCTCCTTTTAATATTTTCTGAAAATACAATTTATTATGGGCTTTAGTATGGTAAAGATAATTTAATTGTGGGAAATATGCATAATTCAGTAATAATTTTATCTGAAAATGAACGTTGCAACATACCTATGAACACATCAACACATACATCATCTGAAGCATTTTCGACCAATCTCTTTCCTGGAAACCCCACATTATCCAAATTTTCCGTCGATCAATATTCTCCCTATAAAATTCCACCGTTCCTGGCATATTTTAACACTACTGATTCGTAAGCTCCTCATCACTTCTTTTATCTTCCCACACTTTTACTATGGTTGTGTGACATATGGTGGCCTCTTGAACAGGCTCGAGGAGAGGTTGAGGCGAATTATAAACTGTTCGCTTTGATTTGTCTTCGACGCCCCGAGGAGGTCTCATGTGTCCCGCCTCTATGATGAGTTGAAGTGGCTCTTCCCTTCTATCCGTAGACTCTATTTCATAGGTTCTCACTTATATCAAACCATTAACTCACAACATCCATCTTATATCTATAGTCTCCTACAATTCAAATCCTCTATCCAATCCCAGGGCACAAGATCTAGCCCTTCCGATCTTCATATACGTTACCATAGAACCGTCCCTTTCTCGCCCGTTCTACCTCTTTTTGGAACTCACCCCCACTCGATTCCGTCATGCGTCTTCTTTAACCTCATTTAAATCCAAACTTCTCCTACATATTCTAAATTCCCAAACAGATGCTCTCTAATCAATAAATAATATATAGATATATTCAACTTAATCAATTGATGTAAGTATTCTTCACAAAATATTTCTTTTTATTGTAAATTTGTCTGCTATTTTATTTCATTTTTGTCTTACATTTTCTAACTTTCCATCAAAACATACCTGTTAGTTAATAATTTTTACCTTCAAGATATTATGTAAATATTGATTTATAATGTAGTCCTTTGGACAGATGTATATATATTTATTCAATTTTGTTCAGTTTTGTTATTCTTAAAAGTGCCTGATCCCAGAATAAAAATATTTTTCTATTCTAATCTACATATATTTCGAAATGTTAGGTTTCAAAACTTTTATTTCTCGATGATTATCGTAAGCTACTCAATACCCATAATCACATCCTCTTTTCCATACTTAAGTTCAGTAAATATTAGAAATCAAACGAGGAAGCAGTTAAAACTTATTGTAACTTCACTCGAAGCGAAAACTTGCGGAAAAGATACGAAAAATAGAAGCTCAAGCCGTATTACGGAATATTTATTCAAAAGCAGTTGTATCCTTGGTTTATTCATTCAACATCTCTTTGAGCTATGGCTAATCGGACGATGCTACAATAAGAATAATAAATTTTATCTACCCAGGAATAATTAGGATAGAGATCTTTAACGTTTACCTGGCATCGTACAAACTTGGAACACCCAGTATATGCTCCCTTTGAAAGACGCTGTAACCAAGGGTTTTTCCTCCTTTAAAAAAATTATCAGGGCATCAGCCGTGCTACCAATCCGAGATTTTGGACATATTAGGTTGTCATTTTAACCACTACATCACTGGTGCCTATTTGCACGTATCTACAGTTAAGTATAATACATTTTAGACTAAATTAAGAAACGATTTAGTTTCCAATATATAAACAATATACCTTGAACTACATAGGACAATACCTTCCTTAGAGCGATAATACAAGAACAATTGGAAGTGAAAGAGCAGTTTGGACAAGCAGAGGGCAGTTAGGAAGCCTTTCATTTCCCTTAATAGTTAGTATCAGTTCGCCCTACTCGCTACTTACAGCCCGTAACGACCGGTTTCGGGGGCCATTTCGGCCATCTCCCTTCCTTTACGTTTCCTTAAACGTTCCGTTCACATTATATATATATATATATATATATATATATATATATATATATATATATATATATGAATTATTATTATTATTTAAGATGATTAATCAAATTATTATTTCTAACTTTTTTCTTAATTGGAATCTTTTCCAGAGGTCTGTGGTTGTGTATACCAACCAATTTACTCAGTATTTATGCACAACTTGACTGAGCCTGAAAAAATTCACCAGGAAGTCTCACTGTTTTTCCATATACCATTTGAATGATGGTAAACTGGGTATCTGGTCGCAAAGCACTCCTTAGTCCAAGGAGGATTGTAGGCAGAGCTGTTGTACATTTGACGTTATTGTGTGCACGGATGGCTGCTTTCATAGTTCTGTGAAAACATTCCACTTTACCATTCGCCTGAGGATGGTAAACCGTTGTATGCTGCAGGCAAACATCCTAGCTAAGCCAGAAAATATAGATGATGTGAATTGTGAACCGCGATCAGTGATAATCTGCACAGGAGTTCCAAATCGAGTAATCCAGTGCATATACAGCATTCTTGCAATAGTTTCGGTCGTAATGTCATGACAAGCGATAGCTTCCATCCAGTTTGTGAAGCGATCAATGATTGTAAGACAATATGAGTTACCTTCTGATGGCGGAAGTGGCCCCACAATGTCGATGTGAATCGTGTGAAATCTTTCATCTGGCTCGTTGGAGTGTTGAATCGTTGATTTTGTATGTCGGTGGACTTTACTTTTCTGGCAGTTAAGACATGCCTGTGTCCATTTTCTTACATCGTCACGAATTTTAGGCCAAATGAATCTTGAGGTGATCAACTTTACTGTAGTTTTAACACCTGGATGGGCTAAATTGTGGATAGAAATGAATACTGATTTCCGAAACGATTTTGGAATGAATGGTCGACCATTTGACATCACACCACAAAATTTTTCCTGGTGGTAATGGATATGCTTTAAATGCGAGGTTGTTCTGATAATTTTGGCTTATCAGTTGCTTCAATTCCAAATCGTTAACCTGAGCTTCTGAAATTAAATCATAATCCAAATTAGATTGATTAACTTCTTCGATACGTGATAAGGTATCTGCAACGACATTGTCTTTTCCTTTTACATGTAACACAGTTGTAGAAAGTTGAGGTATGAATTGTATACATAACAAGAAATGAATCACAATTATCTGTAAAACAGAGGTAGATTGGGTTTGCAGGTCGGTCTTCGCCTGGCCGCCTCCGGGTCTCGCTGTCTTCAGATACTCTTCCGCCCGCATCGTTTGCCGGCTCCGTCTTCCGTGTCTTCCTCGCTCCTCCATTTTCGGGATCTGTTCAGAGAGCCCTCCTCTAAGAGGAGTCCTCGATCCCCCTCTTTTTCTATCTCCCTTCTTCACTACCTTGACCCTTTTTACCTATTTCTTTTCAACCCAAAAATTGCTCTTTGTGTAACATATTTGTTATGCCCGCCGGTAGAATAAACAGCTGTATTAAATCAATAATTTTTTATTTAAATAATTATAATAATAATATCTGGTGCAACAAGTCGTCACTGAGTCTGGGCCGGCTCCAGCATCTCCATCCTCAGCCAGTCAGCTCTATCCTGCGCAGCATCCCTCCAGTTTCTAGCATTAAGAAGGGTACGTACATCCTCCGCTACAGCCTCCATCCACCTCACACTTGGCCTTCCTACTCTCCGTGTGCCATGGATTCCCTCTGTGAGAATCTTCTTGGGAAACCGTGTGTCCTCCATCCGTGCCACGTGACCTCCCATCGCAGTCGGCCAAATTTAATTGTTCTGACAACATCTGAGGTCATATAAAGTTCGTATACCTCTTTATTGTATCGCCTTCTCCATATTCCGAAAATCTTCCTCAGGATGATGTGTGACCACCTTGTACTCTTTGCATTTCTCCAGAATTATCGTTAGTGAGAATATCTGGTCCACCATAGACAGCCCTCTTCTAATATCTGCTTGATAATATTCCAGTTCTTTCTCTGCATGTGGTGAGAGCCTTGCAAATAGAATGTTCGAAAGAACCTGACATGCGCAAGATAGCAGGGCGATTCCCCTCGTTAGTTCCGCCGGTAGTTCTCACATTCTGTCTTGTCTCCCTTTTTATGGATCGAACAAATCCCCCCGGATCGGGGAGTAGATCAGGACGCTCTGAGGAGGCAGCCCCTCCACCTGACTCGGGAAGCGAGGGTTGACTACCCTCTTCCCCTAAAAACTCTTGTCACAACACCTTTATTTAAATAAAATTTATCAAAATTTCAATCACAAAACCGAAAAATTAAAGGCCGATGAAATGATGTCTGGAAATTCTTTTTTGACTTTAAGATTATTTTCTAAAATTTTACCCTCAAGGAAGTTGTACAAATTTCTTAGCCGATGGAAATCTGTTGGATATAAGTTTGCTGAATAGGGTGGGTGTGAGAGGACTTCGTGTCCAAGCTCACTTGGTTCTTTCACTGCCTGTTGTGAAACTGTTGTCGTGTAAGAGTATAATCTCCTTCCGATTATCGTTTACCACAGCACAGAAATAAATGTATATATTTTTTTTTCGGTGCAAAATCCAAGCTAACGGTGGATGGTCCGTTCGTTACGAGTACAGCACCCTCTCTTATACGAGGTGGTAATGTTTCTTGCTGTGTGATTCGGCAGTGTCTCAGCTTAAACTCATAAAAAAATTACTAGAAAATCCTTTGATTCCATGGTCATATTTTGCGGTATTCTAAATAATAATTTCATTTGATATGAACCAATATATAGTATATATGTTTTTATATATTTTTGTTTTAAAAGAAAAGATTTGTTCTGGCCGGGATTCGAACCCTGGTCGTCTGAATCTCCAGTGCAGGGCTCTAAACCACTTGAGCTAACAGGGGTCGTATCCAAGTCAGACAAATCCGTTGTTGACTTACGTCAATATATTATTTGTAATTTATTTTTATTATTTGTTATTTTTATGCTAATTATTTTTTAATATTTTTGATCGCAGGGTATATATATATAATAATTGAACAATACTAACTGGATAAAGATTGACTAGAGTGGGGGGAGGGGGTAAAAATATGTACTTAATCAACTTAAATTTCTAGAGTAATTTGAAACTCTACTAAAAAAATGAGTACCAAGTGTAGTACAATTAATTGTACAGTATAATTTGTAAATTTTTAAAAATTTAAGTCCATTTTAATACATGTTTTTTTCAGAATTACATCATGAAAGTAATATAAAAAGGAATATTAAAAAAAACATACTAGAAACTGCATAACATACCTTTTAAGAAGACATCCTTAATATCGTGTGCTGAAATGAAAAACAAATATATTAGTCATGTATATAATGTATTAATTATTATATGTTATGATCAACTTTAAGCATTTATATTCCACAGTCGTAAAACTGCTTAAAACTACTTTTTCACAGAACAGTTCACATAAGTAATCAACAAGCTATTACGATAAATAGTTGCAAATGATTTTATTGAACTAACAGACAATAATGTCGTCAAAATCTGGCCACAGGATGTGATATCTTAATTTTAAAGAGTATAAAAATTACTTTATTCAATAAATACAAGATCGAAATATGACCGTAAAGTTACGAGGAATATTTAAAATGATGGCAAATTCCATTATGAATTATCTAGTGTAAATTTGTGTTACCCTTAAAATACTCCTGAGTAACCAATGGATATATGTAATATGCACATATACAATGTCATTAATCATGTAGATAGATATAAATGCTCCATTATTAATATATTATTTACGGTGTTTTTCTTTTTAATTTTATTTACAACTTTAGCAGCCACAGCATGGTACTTTATACCGTCTGCCGGGATTTAGGTTGAAGTAATAAATAATAACAAAACTAAAAATAAATTAAATCTCCTTTTGACATTAATAATTAAATTCTGAAATTAAAAGTTGTCTATGTCGACCTGCATTTCTTACAAAATTATATAAACCTATTAAATTCTCCCCATTCAGAATATCTATTAGTTTTTGTTTTAAGATTATCTCATGTTTAAAGTATTTTTGTCTTTACGATTTTAAGACAGGACATACTGCCAGGAAGTGAAAACTATTTTCAATTTCGTTCAAATTACACAGTAAGCTAAGCTGTATAGTTCGAGAATCAAATGGTTTGTAATTTAGATCAGAAGTTCCCCTCTACATTTTATGTGTACAAGTACAATTATGGTTTCATGATCTGAGAAAGTATGTTCATGATATATGTATGTAACTCAGAAATTTATGGCTTTGTTTCCTTGTGGCAACATATATGTCAACCCTCTTTGATATGTATATGTACTAGTAATAAATATCATAAGAGAATAATCGTAAATAGAGAAGATAGAGTAGATGTATATATGCAATACAGTCAGTATTATAGTTTGTATTATATTTTTCTAGTAATTATTCCATTTATTAATAAACATACTTTTCATCTTTCACTTTCATCTTTCACATTAGCTAACATTACGGATATTTTTTTAAATCATAATTTTTCAATTACTTGGTTTATTTTTATTGATGTTGTAAAGTTTACGGTTATTGTAAAATCTACTAAACAATTTAAAAAATAGATTATTGGATTTCGGAATGGAGGATGTTCTAAGCAGTTCCTTTTCCTCGAGAAAAAAAAAATGAAATAGAAAAAAAAGGTTGGAGGTGGAATGAAAAGTTTCTTCTCAAGACTTGTTAAAAATTCAGCAGGTCGGAGTCACGTCGTGGCGATAGGCTTGGACACTTTGCTCAACCAGGAGCGAGAATAAGAACCAACCGAGGTTTTTAGCAGAAGGTAGTTGAACTTCGAGGAGGGCGAGTTCTCTTCCTTACGAAACTATGGTCATGTATGTTACTTTAAGAAAATTAATATAGTTGGTAATTTCAACTATATTAATTTTCTTATTTTTACTATTAAAAATAAAACACACTAAATCAGAAAACATTATTATGAAGTTCAATATCGTTTTCAAATTCCTTCAAAAATACTTGCTAGATTTTTGGGCAAAACATATTATATATCTGTCAAAGGTATTTAAATGTATATTTTGTTACACACAATATAATTTTCTCTTGCATTAACATGTGATAATTCCTCTGAATTGTGGAAAATATTTCCAGGAATCTTGAATGTTCGTTCACACAGATTATAAAATATTTATTCGGAGCAAGTCTTTAAGAAAGCCTAAGAGACTACTCAAGGCATCAAGATGAATGGGTAACTAAAACAATATAATATACGTAGTCAGGAAAGATTAAATGGATGCTGGTTAGCCATGCCCAACAACCTGCTCTACAGTTGATAATAAATAATCAGTCAATTAAACACTTAGATTCATACGTAAACCTTGGAATAGCGACTAACTCAAATGGGAGCAGATAGGTGATATACCAGAATTTTAAATTCCAGAGGGATATTCTGCAATATACATAATGTACTCGGACTTATCTCATCCACTTAAAATAAGAATTGCCAAATGCTAATTTTTTCCTGTTATGTCACATCCAAAATGTCGAAGTACTACATTGGATAGGAAAGGAGAAGGAAACAGCCCCAACAAAATCAATAAAATCAGTACAATTATTTATGTGGCAAACAAAATTAAAATCGCTGCGTGATAGCAAACGTTCCTAACAGATTAAGAAAAATAAATTCCTCTGGCAGAAAGCATAGCTATTTCACAATATGGTCTGAAGAACCCGTGGTGACAGTTATGATTTATGTTTGTTTTAAAATAAGGAAACATATTAAAATAAATAAATAAAATTCTGAATAAAAAATCGCAAAAACTATGCCTAAAATGAAATTGAAAAACTGGGGCTGACGGTAAACTTTGATTCAGTATTTACGAATTAATAAAGTCCACTTTATATAATTATTTTTATCTGCCCAGCTAGGCTTCGCACGGATTGCAGGCTATATGTAGGTATGCCTACATGTTATGCTTGTCATATGATCGCATCAATTTGATGCGTCGAATACGTGGATTAGATTTAAGTATGACATAATGTCTACACAACATGAAGTATTCTATTATGTAGATATTATAAACATAAAAACAAAACCAAAAACATTTCTTCATATACGAATTTATTTTCCCGCGATAACCCATACGATACTCATTTAAATTAGATTGTATAAAATATTCTAATAATGTTCATGAAATGCTTAAGGTAACTAGAGTATTTTAGTTGATAAGGATAAAAACTGTGTCCGCCTAAATAGCTTTTCTGAATTAACATTAACACTGGCTCTACAATCCAGCACGGGTCCTGGTCGCATCAAGGCGTCGCCTCCACTCTTCTCTGTCCTGCGCCAAGGTCCTCCTTCCTGGATTAAATAATGCTGCCTGGATCACTCTCGACTTCATCTGCCCATCTATGTCGTGGACACCCACTTTTATTTTTCCGTCAACGAACCCAAACATCAGTTCTTTCAGGGTAGCGTCGTCCTTCATTCTGGCCACATGTCCAGCCCATCTCAGTCTAGCTATAAGAATAGCTAGTCTTATGTGATTCACCGCGTCAAGCTCCTGATACATCAGATACAGCTCTGCATTTTGTCTGAGTCTAAACTGATCGCCAACTCTTACAGCTCCAAACATACTTCTTAATATTTTTCTTCCGAAGAGCAGTAAACTGTTGGCATCTGCCCTGGACAGAGGCCAGTTTTCCGATCTATAAGTTAAAACAGGCCTGATGATTGTTTTGTACAGCATGACCTTGGTTCTTCTTGATATCAGACCACTTCGTAAAATTTTCGCGTCAGAAATTCTTCTTTGAATTTCTGTGCTGGTTGAGCTATCTGCTTGGACCAGAGAACCGAGGTAGACAAAACTGTCGACACATTCAAATGTATAGGCACCAAACGTGATTGTGGGATCCGATTGTCTCGAAGAGTTAGCTACCAGATACTTAGTCTTTACTTGGTTTACCTGAAGGCCTATACGCCGTCCAGTATTCTCCAATGTCATCTGCATAGGCCAGTATGTGGATGGACTTAGTCAGAATCGTACCAGTGACTTGTAACCCTGAGTCTCTCATGACCTTTTCTTAATTAAATAACAACTCCATCTCCTTGTCTCAGACCCCCTACTTGTCTTGAATTCTTCAGACAAGTCATTCTGGATCTTGACCTGGCTTCTTGACTCCCTCATCGGCGATTTCACAAGGCTTATCGATTCTCTCTTCATTTCTTCCATACTTTGATACAGTTTCCCCCTGATGATACAGTCATAGCCAGTGCTGAAATCGAAGAAAAGGTGGTGGGTTGTTTTATGGTACTCTCTAGTCCTTTCCATAAGAGTTCTCAGGGAGAGTATTTGATCAATACAAGATCTACCGTTAATAAATCCGCACTGGTACATTCCTATCTCTCTCTGGGCACGGGGGAGTAGTCTTTGGCATGCCACATCCGAAAGTACTTTGTAGACAGAGCTTAGGAGTGTTATACCACGGTAGTTATCACAAAGTATTTGATCTCCTTTCTTGTGAAGAGGGATGATAAGGTCAATGCACCAGTCATGCGGTAGAGTTTTGCTTATCCAAACACTGTGTAGCAGATCTCGGATCACCTTTATCATTTCATTTCCACCAGTATTCAGAAGTTCAGCTGGTATGCCATCACATCCTGGTGCTTGGTTATTTCTAAGCTTCTGAATTTCAGCCTCAATTTCCTCATCATCTGGTGGTCAAGAAGCTCACACTCTTTGAAATTTTGAATTGTGTCAGAGTCATTTTAAGGCAGGATTCTGAACGCTCCCCCGCAGATCACCGAAGTCGTCGGACCATCTTTCCAGGATCCCTTCTTTATCTGTGATTAATTGTCCATCCTTACCTCTACAACCATCCTATCATGGTTTTAATCCCTCTCGCTGGACATTAATTGTCTTGCAGAAAGCTCTAGTATTAACCTGTCTACTCAGGACCTGTATTCTCTTATTCTTTCTCTTATGCAGGTGTTTCTCCTCTGATCTTAAAACTCTTTAATCAGAAACAGCCTGACGAATCCTATGCACATCAATCATCTTCCTTTAGGCCCTGTTTTTCTTGTCTGTAGCCTCTTGACATTCTTGATCAAACCATTCAGACCTCTGAGTTGGCCCCTCTAACCCAAGAACTTGTTCAGCAATTTGTTTAATAGGATTCCTACACTGGTACCAGATTTAAGCTTTTCTGAATACCTTTCCAAATATTGCAGCAACCATTTGGAAGATATAATAGGTATAGAAAGCTATCCTTAAAATATAGATATATGCTATCGCGGACTTTGTATATCTATAAAAGAGGAATATTCCAGTATGCGTTCGTTATATCTCAAAGGGATTAGGCAGCATCTTCAATGAAAGCTCCTAAACGGCTATACTTTTTCCAACACTTCCGACAATTATCGTTATATTCCAACCAATTTAAACAAAAACCATGACAAAATGTATACCTCATTGTAAATTCACAATGAGTTAGTAGTTTCTCTTATGCCTCCTTTATTCTGAGAATTTTCCACGAGTATTTCAGGTATCTTTTCTAGTCAGTTAACAAAAGAAGTGACTGAAAGAAGTAAGTAAACTCATTTTACGATTTTAAAACGTTCTCAAATATCTCAGACCTACCACCTCCTTTCAGAACCGTTATCAGAAGCAGTACAGGTTTTTTTTATTATATTAATATTTAAATATCATGCTAAAAAGAGTAGTTGTAAACTTGATAAGATAGTAACATAGAAGGGTGAATATAAGTTTTCTCTTTTGATGAAGGGGGTATTGGAAGAGATAGGATGGTGTTGGTGGGGAGGGAGAGGGTGGGTGGGGGGGGGGATGTAATGGATGGTGAAAAAGCTTTTAATACTGCGACCCCTTTGTCTTCCTTCTCCTTTCAGCTCTGCCAACCTCCAGCTATTAGAAAATAAAATTTCTCAAAATGTTCCAGATGGTCGAAAATAGTTTTCGATAGTTTATATTAAGGATCATCTCAGATATCTCTGGTATCTCGCAACTATGATTAGACTGTAACTACCTCTTAAACTGTCTTCTATCTAAAATAATCATTCAACTTACTACCTGCCTGGTCTATCGTTTTGCAAATGAGACAGGGTCCTCTATTATCTCCTAGGCCTAAATATTGTACAAAATGGTATTCTACAACTTAAGAGAACAGCTTCAGGTCAACATGTGCAATATATGCCAACATGTATCACAGATCCTCAAGGTAGTATCCTTGGACCAAACCTTTTTACAGTTTATACAGCTGACATCCCAACTCATCCTAATGTTATCCTTACCACGTATCCTGATGATACATCTGTATTATCAGTCAACACCAATCCAGTTATTGCATCCCAAAGCCTCCAATCCCATACCACTGAAGATGAACCAGAACCAGAACCAGAAGAAGCAGAACCAGTCAGTGATTAGTTTATGTGTTGAATCTGGTATTGCTCCTCTCGCTTTGAGAAGACACCAACTCGCCTGTGGATACATTGGAAGGCTAAAAAATAGTAATAACAACCCAGCATGGAAACCCATTTTCAAACCGAATAATAGACGATTTCAAGAAAACCGTAGACTACCTGCTCCATTATGTATTAGGGCTGGTAAATATATAGAAAAAATCAGCTGCTTGGAACCAACAACTAATGAACTTAATTACCCACCTTGGACTACAAAACTACCTGCAATAGATTTAACGCTTAAAAAATTCACTAAAAATACCACTACAGGACTCATGTATTTAGCAGAATATAAAAAAATTAAGGGAAAATATAGTAATAGAAAACAATTTTATACAGATGGTTCTAAATTAAATAATAATGTTGGTTGTTCATTTGTATCAGACTCCAGGATCGGCAAGTATAAACTTCCCTCCCTGGCCAGCAACTTCACTGCCGAAAGTTATGCGATTTGCGCGGCACTCTATTATATTATGCAATGCGAAGAAGAAAACTTCGTTATATACACGGACTCCCTATCTGCTCTTATGGCACTTAAAAACATTTATAGTAAAGACCATCTTATAAGGAAAGCACAAGTTTATGCATCAATGTTAAAAGATATGAATAAGAACATATCTTTGGTTTGGATTCCATCACACGTGGGGATTGATGGTAACGAAGCAGCAGACCGGGCTGCCAAGGAAGCAGCATTGTCATCGATTGATATTACAAGTATCTACACCTCATCAGATATATGCCACTTTTTAAAATATGGAGTAAAACAAGATTGGATTCAGCTTTGGGAAAACACCGAGGAACGAAATAAGCTTAAATCTGTAAAAAATGAATTAAAAATATGGAAAAGTTCCAACCGCAGTAACAGAAGGGAAGAGGTCGTTGTAACAAGACTTAGAATAGGCCACACCCGACTTACCCATGGTTACCTTATAACAAAGGACAGTCCACCGAAGTGCACAACATGTAATAACGCACAACTAACAATTAGACACATACTGGAGGACTGCCCCCTCTGGGATAGTTATTTTCAGGAAGCTCAATTACAAAGATTCCTCCCAACTATACTAGGCGATAATAATAAAAATATAGACACAGTCATCAAGTTTCTAAAAAAATATAACCTTTTTGACAAAATTTAAAAAATGACAAAGAAATTTAAAAAATGACAAAGGACAAAGGAAAAAAAAATAATAATAAATAAAAAAAAAAAAATAAAAAAAAAAAAAATAAATAAAAAAAAAAATTAAAAAAAAAAAAAATATAGATTGAACGATTGCGGAACGACGGACACTGAAGACCCTTGATGTTGAGTGTCCATAAGCAGTTCTACCTACCTACCTACCCATACCACTGATCTTGAAGAAGCGTGTCAAAACTGGAGAATTAAAATAAATTCTCAAAAATCGCATCAAATCACTTTTACCTTACGTCGTAAACCAATGACTTCCTGCCCTTCAGCATTCTTTAATAATATCCCACTGGTCCCTGTAGAGCAGATCCGATACTTAGGGTTCCATCTCGACAAACGATTAATCTAGAATCCTCATACTAGACTGAAAAGACAAGAAACCGCTCGACGTTTCAGGCTACTTCAACACTTACTAGACATACGCTCTAACCTCCCAATTAACTACAAAAGACTCATCTACATGACCATCATACGACCTATTTAGACTTACGGAGTAGAGCTTTAGTGCTCCACTAAGCCACCGAATTCCTCTCGTATCCAATCCACATAATCCAAAATCCTTCGTAAAATCCTCAATGCTCCTTATTTTGTTAAGAATAAAGTCATCTATAACGACCTTAATGTCCCATTTGTCCCACTCGGGTGAGAGGATGAAGGCGCTGGAATAGCGACACTGAAGATGACAACATCTAGGAGATTCCCTTATCCAAGGACCTAGTTAATTAAAGTTTTAATTTAGATACGTGTTTTATGACAATAATCTATTAATCTGAATCAAGAATAGTTACTTCTCATTGCATTAATAAATTGTATCCAAACTAGAATCTATAAGTTATATTTGTGTTAATGATTCAGCTGTGTACATATTCATTATCCCCCATTCTTCCATTATTACATTTTTGATAGTTTTACTTTCCCCTCTGTAGCACTACATCCCAGGAAGGGTAGTGGTTTCATTACATGGCAGAAACTGTACTATGTAGCTCTACTGTTCCTAGGACAAGGGTTGTGCTAGGCTGTTATTTGCCCGAGATCGCGCTCAACCACTAGATTTTTCCCCTTCATAGATCCTACACGATTCGTCCGTGGATGCTAAATAAATTATCTTCCATAGCTGGATTCGTACCCAAACCTTCAGATCCCATATGCTAACAGGTTGATATTGAAGCCTAATAATCCTCCGAGCCGTATGAAAAGTAGATGACCTCGTGACCTTTCTAGTTGATTTTTTTATTTGATTAATACCAGTTGGTAAATTATCTACTTGCCTTCATCTCATTTCATTATGTATCATTCCTTCAATTTACTTGAGTATAGAGTTGTAAATCTCATTAAATAATTTGTTTTTATCATAATGAAGGTATCATTTTTTTAGTTTTGATTAACTAGCTTAATAACGTTTCACCTGTTATAAGCCCTTAAGGAATGCTCATGAAAAAGGAGAGAAATTTTTAATAAATTCCATCCTTAAATCCCGGGGGGTAACATAGGACGATTTTAAATCTGAGGATAAGAAGAGATAGAGAGGGGGTCGCAGGAACCGAGATAACAGCGAGGGCTCTTATCAAAGCCACTCTCTCATGAATTACGCTGCCTAAATAAAGCCAAGTCTCTGGAGAAATTAAAAAGTTCAAGAAATTATTGTTAGTTTCTATATTTTTTATCCAACCAGGTATTTACCTTTCCTGAGATATCTTTTCGGTTAGTAAATACTTTCCGTCGTCAAAAAAAAAAAAAAATATTAGAATGTATTAGCTCAATGTGTAGAGCGCTGAGTTGCAGTCCTGAAGGTTTGGGTTCAAATCAAGCTATGGAAGATAAATTATTTAATATTTTGACATCCGCGGATAGATCATTCAGGATCTACAGACCCTCCTTGGGCTCACCCAGACTCAATTAGGGGGAAGAATTTGACGGTTAAGCGCGATCTCGGACAAATAACCACCCTGCACAGCTGGACGTTGGAGTATTAGCCCCTAAAACCTGGCCAAAACTAGAAAAACCGAAATTCAATATATGCTATCAAAATTGGTATTTCCTGATTCATAACTATCTGACCTATCTGCTCGGCACAATATCGGGACGATAAGCCCCTCTGACTTATTTTAAACGACAGTTGAACACAAGTTTTCAACGATGTGACAGTTTTAAATATAATTAGTTATATACTTTTTATGGTTTAATAATCCACGCAGTAAAATCTTCCGCGTGTAGCTTATATATAAACTATTAAAATTCATAATATAAACATTTAAAATTCTTTGTCCTGAAAGCGGTTTAGGGTGTCCGGATGAACGCACAGCCTAAACCGTTGATCGTAGACACCTGAAACTTGGAGGGTGTGTTCTTTGTATAACGTAGACACCCCGTAAGAAAGGATTTTTCGAAATTCTACCCCTAAAGGGGTGAAAAAGGGGGGCAAAGTTTCTGGGATCTACGCACATCCTAAACCGCCTAGCCTCTTTAGCTGTAAAACTCTGTTGATAGCTGTAAAAATACCCTAAAATATATAAACAAGCATAAATACATTTATTTTACCACTTAAATAACAGCTATCAAAAGATTAATATTTTTGGCCAGGTTTTAAGGGCTAATACTCCACTGTGAGCCATTCTCCTAGATACAGTAGGACTACCAAATTAGGAATCACAACCTTGAATTAATGACTAATCTGATTAGTCAATATTCAGATATCCTAGCTTTTCCTTTTCGTAATATAAATCTCTAAAGATCTTAAAGCCTCGAAAGTGGATTAGGACTGACCAGAAAGTTTTTGATGACCTCTCGGAAACAAATGAATCCCTGCAATGGAGTAAAAACCCTCTCAAATTATGAAATACACAACCGCTAATGGCTTGAAAAGTTTATAAATGAGCGACTCCATCTTACAACAGCTTTTCCTAATTCTTGTGCTCAGGAACTCTCTCTCTCTCTCCCCTCTCTTCCCACGCAACGTTCGGAAGAATTAATTTATGCCTATTTACGGTGCGGTTCTCCAAAAGTTCGCTGTTATTCTCGGGGAAGTGGAATTTTACCAAAAGTTTCTACCATTCAATCTCCATCGAATTACTTTCTTTTTATTTATGTACAGAATGTTTTAGGTTAAAACTCGCAAAAAGTCAGAAAATAATTTGTTTTTGAACTTAAATCTCCCTCTTTACCATTATTTATTATCAGGCTATGGTTTAAAAGCAAACTTATGTAGGATTAGATCTATAATTAAAAAAACAAACAAAAAAAAACATTATTAACTGTTACTTATCATAACACTGATTTCATAAAAAATACGAAAACCCCCATGTGTATTGTTTTTATATAGTTACTAATTCGTTTTTTTTTATTGAGTGACAATGTATATTGTGTAAAAACAAATTTTAATAGGATTCATACTTATTTATAAAAAAAAAAAAAAACTGGGGAAATGTGATTATAAAAGTTTAGGATTGATCTTGTAGTTTTTACTAACGCTTATATCATATCTACAGCCCCGATGAATATTTAGTTAAGTCTGATATTGTCCAGAGAGAGTTAACAGCTTTCAGATAACCGGAATCGTATTATTCTCGTAGTTTTTTGCCTCGAAATGGAGTTGTAATATAAGCAATAACTCCTTTTCAAGCCAATGCCTTACTTAGTCCCTTATTCACAACGAAAATGATTCGATTCCGCTTAATGAAGTACAAGAAACTCATTTTGGAGAAAATTATCCATTAAGTGGATAAGATATTCACCGGGGCTGTAGATATCATCGACATATTAGAAATATGTGGAAAGTGAGTTTGATACAATAGTTTCCTAAAATATATAAATAGACTAATATTATTAATATAATAATGATTAATTATAAAAAAATTTTAGTGATGTAATATTTAAAAAAAGTTGTCTAGCGACGGATTGAGAAACTACTTTTTGTTTATAATTTATTATAATTTTTTAATCATTGCTTTAATTTTTAAATATTTTTATTTTGAGGAGAAAAGATTTGCCCTCAGCCAGGATTCGAACCCGGATCTCCGCCTCACCGTGGCAACTCTCTATGTGCTCCAGTGGCTCAAATGGTTAGAGAGTTGCCATGGTGAGGCGGTGATTCGGGTTCGAGTCCTGGGGCAATCTTTTCTCTTCAAAATAAAAATACTTTTTGTTTAGTTTTTAGTTGTTTTTTTTTTATGAGAAACCGGACGGTAAACGAAGCAGAGAACGCCCTCGAATAAGATTGCTAGATGATGTCGAAAAGTATCTGAAACTGCTGGGTGTACGAAACTGGGCGAGGATAGCACATGATCGCGGAGATTGGTTGTGTGTGTTGTTGGAGGCCCGGTTCTTGCAGGACCGTAGAGCCAAAATAATAATAACATCTTAATCCTATATTTCGATTTTAGGACTGTTATTCAGATCATGAAGTGAAATAACATTCAGACATTTTTCTTATACACAATAAATTATTTTTTATCAATAAAAAGGCAGTGAAGTGCCTCTCAGTAGTTGAGCGCTGCACTGTTGTGCCGCTCGCTGGCAGACTTGTAATTAATATTTTAGCGGCCAGAGGTGAATCATACGAGATCTAGGACCCTCCTGGGGCTCACCTAGCCTCTATAAATTGGGTAACCTAAATAAGGGGGGGATATGTCGGCTAAGCGTTATCTAAGAACAATTACCTTCTTGCGCAACCTTTATTTAAGAAACAGTACAGTTTCCACCCTGAATTGAGCCCAGATTGTAGTGGCACAGGTTTTTTTTTAATCTATAGAAGAAGCCTAAATTATAATTTAAAAAAACAGATTTTATTTAAATGCCCAATATCTCATAAAAGTACTAAGCGGATACTAAAATGTTAATTGAATTACTAGAGGGCTACGAAATTAGCAATAAACTGGACTTCTTTTATACATCCTAAAATGGTACATAACTCCCCTAGTACTTTTACAAATGAAGTGTTGTATAGTTTGTTAAATGTGGTTGGTCCGCCGTTAAGTCTATTTAACAAAATAAAAATAAAGTTGAAAGTGAAACCCTGGCGAAAGAGAATCTTAGTTGCTTTCAACAGTTTTAGTTTTGATGGAGAAATGATGAAGATGGATGGGTTCCATATTCTTTCTCCATATTTTCCTCACACCTGCTCGGGTCCGCACTTTGACGTAACGCTATATTTCATATTTTTATAACAATATGTCACAACTTTAATGTAACCTATTTTCGTAAAAATTAAAGTTTCGTAAATCAATCATCCTTTAAATTAAAGTGATTCTTAATATAATTCTCTTAATTTCATAAATTCTTAATATTAAATATTCTATTTGAAGTGATTCTTAGGGCGTATATTTTTCCTTTGAGAAAAGAAATCCTATATGTTAATAAATTAAAATAGGTTTTATTCGTATTTACTAATTTTAATATAACTATTTAAGACTAAAACACTTGTCATCCAACTTTGGAATAAAATGTGTATCCTATTATAATACATCGTATTTTTTTCTTAAAAAAATTAAACAGAATTTCTACCGATCCTTTAACGGAGTGTTGTATACTTTCAAACCTATTCTTCATTCCCAAATTCTTGCGGAAAATCAGGAATTTCAAATATTGAAAACAACATATTTAACGGTTCTGATGACCAACACGTATTCCCAAAAAATAATCATGACAACGCATAATGTTGATCGTGATAAAAAATTGATCTGAACTATAAAATAATTTTATAATTGATTGGATGAAAAAAGAAGGAAACATTTTTTTATAATAGATAAACTATTTGATCTGTTAACAACCATAAATAGATCCTGTGGGATCTTTAGACAATCCAGGGTTCATCAAGTGGAGGAAACCTATGGTAGTCGGGCCTGATTTAGGGCATAACGCTTCCCGCACAACCCTTGTTAAAACAGTACAGTCTCTACCATTTACTGAACCCAAGACTTCATAGCTTTTAATGGTATATCATCATACTTAATAAAATTATATACTGTTTCTAGCAACGAATCCCAAAGATATTAATAAGTTATGTCCTGACTGGAAAGCGTATGAAGGGTAGATCGAGGCGTAGGTGGGAGGATTGCATTAAGAGTGATTAAGAGAAGTTTGTAAGCAGAAATTGGTGGTGATGGCATCGAACCTTCGGGTTCGCTAAGCCTTATTATTATTACTGTTCCTAGCAATCGATGTAGAGGCGGATGTATTTTCTCTACGCATTTATTATTCTAAAGGAGCCTGGTCCCGTAGTAAAATTATTTTTCTATCCTGCTCTATTCTGTTAAATAATTTTTTTCCCTAGTAAAATATATTAAATAAATTGAATTTTCAAGAAAACTAAATTTTTAGCTTATAAAATTTATTTCAGGTAAAAATTATGGTAGTGTGCGCACTACATTTAATCTAATTATAATATATTATGCAAGAAAGAAAATTGGAGTTGAAAAATAAAATGATACGATATAATTAGAGAGATTGCTATGTATAATTAATATATTATGAGAGGAGAGGAGGGAGATTTGTAACAAACTAACTTTACTGGTTTCATTAAACATGGGAAATGTTTGAGCATGAACCGAGGTACCTGGAAATTGGACTCCCCAACGGTTAGCTTCCAGTCCAATGAATGCTTCACTACGACTCCATTTGCCAGTCATTGGATATGAAAAGGATTTCTCGTAGAATATTTTAAAACACAATGAGAAAAAATGGAAAATTCTCTCCTTTTCAATCGTGACTGAGATAAATTTTTAATATTTTTAATCTCAATAGAATTTAAAATTAGCTTTTCATGTTGGCTATTATTTGAATGAGTATCCTGATAATTTAAGATAATTAAATGTTTAATTACTTATTACTATCTTGTATGAAAGATAAAAAGATAAATTTATATTCTACTAGTGTCCTCTGGACATCTTTATGTACGAGGCGTGTCCAATAAATACGCGAACTAGGGGTCATAAGAACTTTATTTTGTAAAATTTCATCTACATTGATTTCATCTCCTTCAGAATCTTCTCTAGTGGTCGCTAGCCTCTGGCCTCATTTTCTTTTACACTGTTCAAAGTATAAGAAATGACCTTTTTTCTTAATTATATTAATAAATGTTCATCAATTTTCTCTTCTCGAAAATCAATTATTTTTTAACGATTTTTTTTAACAACCTATTTATCCTTCCAAAAAGTCTCTAAGGCCTCACGCTGCAATGCTCTCCTCCACATCTTGCAACCACCTCTTCTTGGTGTTTTACTCATTTCTGTATGGCAATAGTCAAATATTGTTGTTCCTCTAACATTCTTTTTTACCATTATCTATTTCGTTCCTCTTACATTTGCTCATGAAGAGGATAGTTGTTTCCTGCTCTATCAATTACATCATCGTACTTTAAGGGACGTGTTGAATTCTGGAAATGAAACGTCCTCAGAAGTCCATCAAGTTCCTTTCCTCCTTTTTCTTTATTTTCCGTGACTCTGATCCGTAGAGGGTAATATTTTTAATCAATGAGTAAACCTGCATTTTTTGGGGGGGTTGGAGGTTTACTCCACAGAACAGATTTAAGACACCTTATAACTTTTTAATCTCATACTATTTTTTCTGATATGATTTTGTAGGAGCTTCCATCTTCAGTGAGCCATTTACCAAGTTACTTAAATTCATGTTTTTTTTTTACTTCACAATTTTCGAGCAATAAGCCTATCATTATGTATTCCGTATGAAGTTTGCTCACTTCCAGAACCAGCATATTCCTAATAAAGTTTCCTTAACATGTAGCTGACATCTTCATCATTACATGCTACTATTACCTGGTCATCAGGGAATTGTAGATTGTTAAGGAAGTTATTATCAACTGGTGCATCCATCCCAGAGTGTGGTACAGTTTAAATTAACCAATGATATATTTGAAACTCTTAAACTGTTTTACCTGATTCAGATCGTTCAGGCGCCATGCTTTTACTTCCTTCCACACAATTTTTTGTGCTCCTCTGATACTTCGGACGCTCATTAGTCCTGTGAAGCTCTGAATACATTTGAACGCAGTTGAGTTAGAGAACGTGCTCGAGTATTTAGTGTGATTGAACGATTTAGCATAGAAATGAACTTCATTAAATAGATGTCCGCGTTAAGCCCTGGGTTCACATCCATAGCCGTGTCCCAAAACCGGTAACCACCGGTTTTCCGGATTTATTCCAGTTGATTGATAACTGGAAATGAGATGGCTTGGGCCAAAGCGGTCATCAACCTCGAAGCTTATCATCCATCAGGTTTGAATCCCAATGATCCACTTTCGAAGAATTTATTGACTGCAATCTAGCGGCCGATTTGGAAACAACAACCCTCTGATGAATCTTTTCAGCCAATGATAAACGATATTCAATTAAGATAGGTAGCTATTGGGCAATGAAGATAGCCCTAAACTGAGTCATTAAAGGTTATAAACTAAGACAAAGCTAATCTTTTTAAAATTTAAATATGGATAGATGCATATTCCTCATTTATGCTTATTATGTTAAGAATGGTTATAGTAACAAGGTATTAACATAACACGAAAAATATTATCATCATACTATTGAATATGACTTTATAAAAATATTGATGAATTAAAATAAAATTTCAAAACGGCTTCGAAGCAGCACAGTATCAACCGTATTTAGAATCGTAGAACCTCCATGGATAACGGTTATACAAGTTAAATAATAATACTGCTCAACACTTTAACCCTGGAATGCTACACTTATTTTTACTAACGGGTCTCTGATGCTACACTGGGGTACATGTGTACCCCAAATATAAAGACGGCTTTTAGAGCGTTTATTTTTTTTTATTTCAAAGTATTATAAAACACTCTTAATTAAAAATGAAAAAAATACCTAATGAGAATAAACTAATTACTGAATACATGAAGTACACACTTTTTCTTGATGTTCCAAACAAATACATTTTTTACATAGAGCACATTTAACCCTAAATTTTCGGTCTCGAGACCTAGGACAGAAATTACACTGTCCTGATTCTAGACTTCCTCTGGCTTCTTCTTCCACTGGCCAATCTCAAATACGGGTGATTGTTTGACGGAGTTCTCTTCTTGAAGTTGGGTTGTCCAATCGCTTTGACATCTGAGGTCTAATCAGATCTAGGGCCAATTTTTTT
Source organism: Troilus luridus (assembly GCA_964056705.1). Classification (NCBI taxonomy): domain Eukaryota; kingdom Metazoa; phylum Arthropoda; class Insecta; order Hemiptera; family Pentatomidae; genus Troilus; species Troilus luridus. The sequence goes on along the minus strand of OZ057417.1, from coordinate 10,888,027 downwards.
AGGAAATATCTTCGGTTTGTAAATATTTCTTTATCAGCTGCAGCACCCTCTATTAACAGTAAAATAGAATTGTATCGTGTAATATCATTTTTTTAGATGTCATTGTATTAACCTAAAAAAAATCAATTAACTGAAAATCACAGCTACAAATTCTAAATATCCACTGCATTGATTGAAAGAAATAAGTAATTTCATGTTTATAAAAAAATATATTTATAATTTCCTTGTTTAAAATAAGTATTAATAAATAATTAATAATAAGTACTTTCACAAATAAAAAAAACTAGTCTTGGAAAATTTTACCTTGATTGTGCTACACTGGGGTTGACCTGTACACCAAAGGTTAAATAACTTGGTCAAAAATATCATTATCAACGCTTCGAATGCCACACCCATACTGTCTTGTCAAGACATGAAACTACAGTAAATTACTGAACTGCTGCGCTATTTGTCGACCGGAAGCAACACTAAATAGAGGCACTGCGGTACAGGTGCATCCCAAGTAGCATTCCGTAAAGAATGCCTATATCAATTGAATAAATCATATCTTAAATATCCCTGTGTTTCCATTTCTTATAATAAAAAAATGATTGTATTGATAAGACAAGGTTTGTGATACGAATTAAATATCATTTATTTACTTTTAGTAGAATAGATAATAACGTATCACAAGGTAATAGATAAACAACGGTCAGCTATAATTACAAAATTAAATACAAATGAGCTCAAACAAAAAAGGAGTTTTTTGTAGAAAGTTTTGAAAAGAAGTTGCTGTCTTCATTTTATGAGTGTGTTTGAACTGTATTTCATGTCGTTTTATCTTGGTGTATGTCCTATTCAGGATGGTCCAGAGAAAGACTTTTTTCTCCTATTTTAGTGACTTCGTTTTTTAAAATTTTTGTATTTCCATTCTTCTTCTAAAAAGAAGCCACCCATAGTGCAGAGGTTAGTATAACATTATGTTTCTAAGTTCGCGGGTATTCCCGACAGGCGGCTTTAGAATCTTTAATGGGAGTAAAAAATCCTTGGTTATGCCGTCTTTCGGAATGAACGTATACTAGGAATCCCCAGGGTACCCTGGCCGGTATCAGTTGTTCGTTAAATACCCCTATTCTAATTTTACCTGGATAGGAAAACTTAAGGACTCACACAGAATAATCATTCGAGGATTAGGACTAGGATGAGGTTGTGGGGCGATCAACAGCGTGGTTATTACGCCCTTGCTTTCGAAGTGATAGCTGTGTGGAATGATACATATTATTACTTTTACAATAATGTATATAGAATAATAATATTATAAAAATAATAATTTTTTTTTCCATTTTTCTTTCTTTTCCATTGCAATTATAATGAGGAGTTATACAATATTTTTAGTATTCTGCGACATTATATCCTCAACCAATAGATTAGATAAGTAATATATCTAATAATGAATAATTTAGCCAAGCAACAGAATAAATAATGAGACTAAACAATAATGCAGTAACCTATCAAACAAATCTGTTAAACATTAATACAATATATTAAATAACATTAAATAACCTCACACACTAATCATTCGATTAGCCATATAATTATAAAATGACATTGAATAAATAAAGAAAAAATATGTATTAATATTAAATTGCAACAATAAATTAGCTTATTGAATGTTTATTAATAATACATCATTAAAATTATGAAACTAATAAAAAATTAAATACAAATGACCAAAAACTAAATTAAATTTTTGTTGAACGGATTGAAGTAGCTGTCTCTCATTAATGCGTGTTTTTGAACTGTTAGACGTGTTAGATTTGATCTTTATTAATTTGATTTGATTTATGTGTATGTCCTAATCGGTGGAGCATTGATAGATTATTCTTCCCCAGATGTTTAGAGACTTAAGGCTTCGTTTCTTAATGTTTTTCGTTTGCATTATAAAAAAAAAAGTTTGTTTTTGAGTGCTAGTTCAAATATATATGTATATAAACAATACAGTATGTAAGAAATTATAAAGTACCATTTTCTTCAGGATAGTCCAGATTAATATTTGTTAACAGTAATTTAGAGACTTGAGGCTTTTTGGATTTTACCTTTTTGCATACTACTAATAAAAAAAATATTTTAAATTGTAAATAGATTAAGTAATAAGATAAATGTGTCATCTCATCAAAACATTAGATAACAAATCTTAAAAACAGTTTAGGGGGGGTGCGCGTAATCTTAAGCCGTTCTGACTGTTACTTAAGTACTCTGGAGGACTTAGAAATCACACAGGTGGCATTGCTTAACTTAGCCAATCCTTCCTCACTAAATACTGTCTTATCCTCTTTGGAGTCTCCTTTAACATTCAAATCCCTCTCGGCTAAATTCCTTGTTCACCTCTGATTCTTATGTAGTGTGATTGTAATGCTGCTTACAGCACCTTGGGATCTATTTATATTCGAAAATTGTTTTAATGAATAAGATTATAGTTATTTATGTAACGTTAGAAAAAAAAAATATAATGAAGAAATAACGCAGGCAATAACTATAATATAAAGGTAATTGTTACATACTTATAGAAATGCATATATTGTACAATAACCCATAGGTAAGTACAAAACAGACGACACTTACTATTAATCCTCTCTGTACCCTCCCGATAATTGAAATAATTTAAGAATGATGATGAAATTATTCAAATACTTTCAAAGTGTACTCCCTTGATATAACATATACAATTACAACATTATATATCGATGCCTTAATTCACAAATGTGTTAAGTGCAAATTTAAAAAAAATGCGTTTTGTTGTATGAATAATATTTTAAAGTTGTGTCTAGGAAGTCATAGATCAAATGTTGATATAAAATTAATAGAGAAGCTGTAAAAGTTACAAAAATATATTGTGTGCTTAAACTTGAACTGTATTTCTTGTGTTAAATTATTATCAAAGTTGACACATGTAAAATATTGTTTTCGGTACTTAACACATTCGTGAAGTAAGGCATCGATATATGCATTTATGTTAAAATTGCATATACTGTTGTAATAATATATTTTAACTATTTATAAATAAAATTTTGGAGAATTTGGAAAAATCTGTTGATACATTGTTATGTCGATTTTAAAATATAAATATAAATTATGATCCTAGTTATGGCAGTGTCCGTTTTCGTTTATACTTTTAGTTGAAACATTATCAAAGAGGAATATTAAAAAAACTTATTTATGTTCTTTTTGATTCGAATCAAAATTTGGGATAATGAAAATTGATGATGTATAAAAATAACCGCAATAAATAAAAACAATTATACTAGCCCTAGTGACAATAGTGGTTGGAAATGAGAATATGAGCCCATTAAGAAGTCTACTGCATTGTCGACTGTTACTTGAGTGCAGTTTGGGGTATTATAAAGAATTTGGTTATTGTGCATCACAAATTTTTGTAAACCTGAAACAGTCAGATGTCATGTGTCAAATATTTGACTGACTAGGAGTTGGTTATTAAATAAAGATTCTTTTTCATTTAATTTATAGCTGATCATATCTACAAGATAACTTATATAACTACTTACAGAAAGAATAGGGGGTCCTTTGTCTAGATTTGACAGTACATGTTGAGTTGCCCCTGCCCTGGGCCGTATCTTAAGGGTCAGCTACCTGCTCCATAGCCCATGTTGCCTACCTGTTGTTACCTGCTCCATGTTTATTTAGATATCCCTAACTTTCCAAATAGTGTCACATATAGCAATTTTGATCCCTCTTTTAGAGGAATATCTATATAACATGTAGGAGGAATATCTCCATGATAAATCTTCAGAGAGTAAGTATTATATCCTAGCTGTTTGGACAGATAAGATATAAATACAAATAATTTACTTCTATTATTGTACCGTTTCTTTGAAAGTGATGTTGGAAAATACTGCGTGCTGTTCTTATTGGTACCTATTACATTAGGTTACTGTAAATAGAAACAACGAAGTGTAATTTAGAAATAAAAATAAAAGGACATATAGAAGCAGATGGAATCGAAGGGAGTAGATGGAATTGGTAGACACTTTTTCGGTTGAGAAAATGATCAAGATTCGTGGAAGATTCTATCAGTTGAGGCAATTTCCAGTATTCGCTCTCTTCTATGTCTTCTCTCATGCCCAACTGCCATCACTGAGCGGTTCTTCTATTTACCGTTCTGTCATAGGTGAATTGATATCGTATGTACCTATATAACTATATAATGTAACTATGTACTATATAACGTATGTATATATAATAAAGAGAAGTATACACTCTTTATTATATATACATAAGTTCTACTAAATACACTTATTAGACCCGCAGTGTTGTAAGGGTAGTGTGTTATTGAACACCGATCTAGAAAAGGAATAGTGCACTCAGATAAGGTTTTAAGTTATAAACCATATTACTGCCCAGGAAATAACCGTACCGTAAGTACCTTATAAGCAAAATGTACATTATAAAAATAAGAATTAAAAAATATCTTTAGTTCATATGGGTGATCCATAAAAAAAAAATGTACAATATTATTTGATAAACGGTATACGGGGTGGGCCAGTGGTAGAGTGCTAGGTTGCCATGCCAAAGATCCCAAATTGAAAACCGGCTGTAGTTATTTTTACTGTTAACAAGTGGAAATGGATTGTTTCGGATTCGGAGACCCTACTGATGCTCACCCTATGAAGTAGGTATCCTAGTAGGGGGGAAAGCTAATGATCTCGGACAATTCACCTCCCTCCATAACCACTACCCTAGAAAAATTAGTCTCTACCAATTACTGAACACAAATCTTTTCATAGGTTTTAGTGGTTCAGACTTTTTTTAAAGAAGCATCTAGGTGAGGTATATAAAAATATATTTAAAATTGCGGTAGATGAGAACCACTTTTTTGATAGCTGAAGATGATATGACGTCATGATTTTGGAAATCTTTAGACTTATGACGTATCCAAGGCTTACATGTCGTAGTGGTACCGTTTTTTTTTTTAAATATAGTAAGCACATCTTCCTCGCTTGATCACGCTTTGGTAGATCCCGTTCCTGGGAAGACTGTGGTTATCTGACGGAGAAGAAATATATATCTAACAGTAAATAAAAACTTATAAAAAGCTACATAATGTAAAGAAGTTACAATTAATACACTTAACAATAAAAACCATAATTTAATACTGAATCATTTAAGCAAATGACTAAACATGATGTGTTAGGGAAATAACTATATATTGGAAAAGACAAACCTATACATGAAACTCATTTGGTATACACGAAGTGAGTGATAGGGATCTTTGACGAGTAATTGACACCGAACAAGCTCGGACTCTCATTTTACGTCCCTTCCGGACATATAACGTAGGAAATTTTACTTCTTTTTAAAAACTCCAAACGCTACCAGTCGAGCTGTGAACCCACGACCTTAGGAATAGAAAGTTTTTATGCAATCCACCCACAAGTGACCCAAATATTTTATTTTTGATCATCTATTCCTAGGTAAATAGAATATTTGCGCTGTAATGTAATAAAATAAAATAATTTAATTAAATTCTTGGAAAAAAATGTAAATTGACTACTATTAAAATGGCAATATCAAATTAACCAAAAGCGGAAATAAAGCATTAAGTTAAATTGACAAATGTTGAATAATTTACATTTAGAGATATTGAATTTAAAAGTCCCTAAGCCTTTACAGGTGAAGCGCTTAGTCAACTTTTAATTAACAAGAGCGCTGTTATTAAATTTAAAAGATAATTGATTACCTTAATTAAATATATATATATATATATATATATATATATATATATATATATATATATATATATATATGTATATATATACTTCTTATTTTTTATGCGTTAATTGGATGATTAATTTATGGTTTATTCATCATTGTTTTGCAGTCATTAATGCATGAAATAATTCTGTTTCCCATCGAGTTATTGGTGTGCAATTTTTTTTTCATTCATTTAATTTTTAATGTATCAATTGTTGGTAAAATTTTTCATGACAGTAATAATTTTTCAGATAAATTTTTCATATGGCAGGGAATTCGTAAAATAATTAAAAAAAATTGTTGATGTAGAGGAATGAATTGTGCTAAACACGATTACGCAAAAGCAATGGAAGTTCAAATTGTAACTTCGTACACAAATTATAGCTATATAACTGAGCCCAAACATTTATTATTCATAACTTTTATTGCACAATACAAGAATCACTTACTTATATAAATATAAATAGATATTGGGTAGTCAATGAAATGTCAGTGAAGGTATAAATTTAAATTATTAGCAAAAAACGTATTAAAGAATACTTTTATTAATCAAAATAGGATCCTTCATTTTCAATACACTTCTCCCAACGTGAAACAAGCATTTCTATCCCCGCTCTGTAGTGGTCCTCTAGGATGGTCTCAGCCGGGTTAACTTTGAGACCAGTCCGCATGGTACTGTTGCGTATCCTATCTCGTCGTGTCCTTCCTTCCGCTTTACGAAGATAACGCATCTATATGGATTGGATCCGATTCTTGTGTTTCGAGGCGAGGGTCCACGATTCGGAAGAGTAGGAAAGAAAAGGGAGGAACTTCGATTTATAAATCATCATTTTGGTTTTTATTGTCACTTCCCTTTTACCCAGGAAACGCCTTCGATGCAAACTAAATACTCTGCCAGATGCACAGATTCTCTGAGAAACGTTTTCATCAATGTAGCCGTTTTCGTCAAGACGAGGACCTAGATATTTGAAATTATCAACCTGCTCTTCATTCTCCTCATTCTGCTATCAACCCTCATTATTCTCCGGGGTTTCTTCCCTATCCTCATACATTGTCTTTTCCGGGTTAATTCTCATGTTTATCGTGGCCATTTCCTCTTGAAGAACATTTATGTTGTATTGGAGGCCTTGGTCGTTGGAAGCCAGCAAGACCAGATCATCCGCAAAATCTAACACAGAAAATCTTATGGGTTGTAACTTTCTGTGTACTAGCTGAAACTGTCTCAGTCTTAATTTAGGTTTCTTTATCGCTTTATCCAGGACTACTATGAAGAGCAGGGGGGGGGGGGGTAAAGCTACAACCTTGACCTGGAATACCTCGATGTTGTCTCGAATTCGAATGATATGTGGTTCCCTAACAACATTCCTGATTTTATATATAGATATATAGACTCATCACTTCCGAGGTTTTCCTTCGATCAATGTCTCCGAGGTTTTCCTTCGACCTGACAGTGCCTGGTCTTCTTCTCACTTTGTCGAAACCCTTTTGGAGGTCCACAAAACAAACAAAAAGTACTTTATTCTTTGACAGCCTTCTCCGTTATTTGTCGCATTGGGAAGATGAGCTCTTGCGTGCTTCGCTCTGCTCTGAAGCCGTATTGTTCTTCTCCGATCTGACTATCGACCACTATTCTTATTCTTGTCTCCAGTATTCTAGAGTAAATTTTGCTGGGTATAGTGAGAAGTGAAATTCCACGGTGGTTGCCACATTCTCGTTTGTCCATTTTCTTATAAATAGGAACTATCACTGCAACTTCCCAATTCTTAGGAAATCTCTTTTCTTTCGAAATGAGTTTCAGAAGATGGAGGAACATCTCTTGGCCTTTACTATCCATGTACTTAATCATTTCGGGAGCAATTTCGTCAAGACCTGCTGCTTTGCCTAGTTTGACTTTGTTCTTCTTCACTTCAATCAGAACGTCTACTGCATCCCTCTGGATCTCACCGAGCTCTAAATCTCTTCCCTCTAGTAGATCTTTAAAGTACTCCCTCCATCTTTCCATGATGAGTTCATCACGCCAGATGATATCTCCATTTCTATCCTTAATTCCCTTCAAAGAAGTCAGTCGTTCCTTTCACATTCCTTTGAGAACTTTATAGAAGACATCTTACGCTCTTCTAGCCACAGACCAATTCCGAGGCATCGATGAGGACCCTCCTAAAGGCTGTCCAGCTCGTGCCAATTTCATCACTATCCCAAGGTCTACTATGGTCTAAAGCCATTCTTTCTACCTATTCTTGGAAATAGGTCGCCATTTCATCCTGATTTAAGCGGTATATTTGATGATCCCTTTTTTTTAAGGTGATTGCGTCTTTTCCTTGGGTTCCCATCTTTCCATGTTATGATTGGTATTAGAAGATAATGATCACTTTCGATCTCAAATCTCTTTTGATAAGTATTTCGATTGTATGCTGAGAAATTTGTAACGTCGTCATCATAATATTTCCCTCTTCTACCGCTGTGCAGAGTCGGTATCCTGGACCAAGTATCTCTTTTCTGAGCCAGCCTCTCCTTCGCTTCCAGTCCATTCTTCTTTTCCTGAAAGCATCCCTTACGCTCTCTTCCCAGGATATGCGAAACCGATAACGTTATGTTTATTTATCATATAAAAATGGAAAAAAAAGGAATATTTGTTTCAACAAGTATTATAATTTATTTTATATTTTAAAGGTCATTTATTAAAAAACAACGGAGTGAGTACTTTCTCGGAACAATTGGACGTACGTTTTACAGTTATAATATTTAAATGTTACAGAAGGTTTTTTTATTTATTAGATAGTTTATGATTTAAAATAAGATTTCCAAGAATTGTGTCGGATTTGTAGAATTAAAATCAATTCCAAAAAGTCCCATCAAATTACATTCACCCTTCGCCGAAAACCCATTACTTCCTGTCCTACTGTATCCTTTAATAGTACTCCACTTATCCCTGTTGAACAGATCCGCTACCTAGGACTCAACTTAGACAAACGTCTTACTTGGAACCCTCACACAAGACTGAAAAGACAAGAAACAGCTAGACGCTTCCGACTACTTCAACACATACTAGATAAACGCTCAAAGCTTCAGATCAATTACAAAAGACTTATTTATGTTACTGTTATAAGACCTATATGGACTCACGGAATTGAACTATGGGGCTCCACCAAACCATCAAATTCCTCTCGTATTCAATCCTTGCAATCCAAAACCCTAAACTTACAAATAAAACCTAAATTTTGTCACAAATAAAACCATCCATAATGACCTGAACGTTCCATATGTTACCGATTTTGCCCATTACAGATACCTATCATTCCATAATAAACTCCAGGCCCATCCAAACCCACTAGTTTCCATCCTTGCATCCAATTCCATTCCGGACAATCCTCCTAGGCGTCTGAAGAGAAGATGGCCTCGGGACCTTCTATAATAGAAATGTAATTAGAGTGCTGCCAATGGGTAGTGCCTCTACACGTCCTTTCATGTATTTATTTATTCATACAGCCCTTGTACTAGATGTATATATTACAGTTGTACAATTCAATAAAATAATTTAAAAAAAAATAAATAAGATTAGATTAAAGTGCACATTAAAAACAATTTTAAGTATCTTTAACCAATTAAATCTGCATATAATTGTCAATTTAAAAAATATAAATAACTGTCATATTGAGGGGTTTTCGTTTTAACTAAATTAGTTTATGATAGAAATTAATGAAAAGATGTTTATCTCTACCCCCAAACATATTTAATCTTTCGCTTCTCTAGAACGATATCTGTTTAAGTTAGATAATAAATATTCCCTTGGTGGGAGATGTTACCTTCTCTCTATAGTGAGGACTGTATGATGAAGATTGAATATGAGTTAAATGCATTTTATTACTATGGCTCTACAGCCCAGTCCGGGCCCTGGGCCCCAGAAGAAACTGTCCCCACCGGCCCCTGTCCCTGGCCCCCGCCCACCGCATCCCTTCCAGCCTGGTCTAACCATCTTGTACGGGCTCTTCCTACTTTTCTTTTTCCCTTAATTCTAATTACTTACTTTAATTCTATACTACTTTTTAAATATTACGTCCATCTGAGAATGTCTTGTTTAGACTTTTCTTCGCGGTTGCGTGTTCCTCCTCACCCTATTGGCCCTCTGAGCTGGTCTACTCCATGATGACTATGAAGCACATTCTGGTCCCAGCTGTTCCCGTGCTGATCTACTACAGTCTACTACTCTACTGGTAGATGGCCATTTTTGCCTACTTGTTGGCCTATGAAGTGACAGAGGATTGAACAAAATCTATGGATAAAATTTATGTTCTGATGTGCTGAACTTAATAGCAGAGTTGAACTTAATATTCCACTACTTTGTAATTTAATGATATAATGTGACATGCTCAAGGTTTCGTCTTGAGTCCTACAATAATATTTGTTGTCACAGCTATTAATTAACAATGTATTACTGTAATATAATCCGTTCATTCCCTAGAGAACAATACGCTAATGGCTCGAAGTAATTACCTAAATGTAAAACAATACTAAATATTTTACGTAGTAGATTCAAGAAAGAAATATTTTTCATTGGACCTAACTTTTTTTTTAGCAAAAGGTGAAAAAAATAAAAGAATAGCCATCTCACAATAAAAGAGAATCGGACGGAGTAAGGAGGAAATTGAAAACGTTTTAAAGTCGTAAAAAGACACTCTTCTTCAAGATTACTCTCTTCTTTCGGACACTTCTTTTGTTAACTGTTTAGGAAAGAAACAGAAAAGAGCCACTCTAGGAATAAACAAATAAGAGAGAAGCCGTTAACTCATTGAGAATTTCCGATAACGGATTAGTTTTATTCAAAAAATACATTAAGAAATTACAATTTAGATATAAATATAATTATATATAGTAGTTTGTATTAATTATCAAATGCTGAAACCCAACATTTACAGAGAATTACAAAGTTTTTATAATGCCACTCTTTCTGCGTGTAATAATTGAGGGGAAAAGCTGTACCGCGTTTACCCATAAAAGGTCATTGACTGTTTATGTTTTTTTATTCTTATAATTTATCAGTTGTAGTAGATAAATTATTTAGTCTTTTAACACTCGGTTGGACCATGTGAGATCTACAGACACTGTTGGAGTTCACCTAGTATTTTTAATGTGGGGTTTAACTTGGGTCACCAGTGATCTGGGAAAAATCTTATCCCTGCACAACCGTTGTCCTAGATACAGTACAATTTTTTTTACTGAACTGAATACCTTTCATAAAACATGGATTGTAATGTTAAAGGTTTTTATATTAGTTTATTTAATAACAACAAAATAATATGCACTTAATAATTTTTGTATCAATAAAAATTTGTACGGTATTCTTATTATTTAACATTTGTTTCTCTGCTACATACTTCTGTGTGTCAAGTTGTTATAGACTTTCTGGTGCCTGATGGAATAACAATTACCTTTTTAAAATCTATATGAAGCGGATGAAAAACTCATTATTTGGTTTTAGGGAAAGATATGATCGATAATTGAACATTTTAAACCCAAGATAGACATTTTACCATCTAGATTCAATTTTAAATCTTTTTCGGTGTTATCACCTTTGCAATAACATAGTTTTTCTTTAAGTTTATAAATTAATTATTTTTATATCAGGTAAAAATTGGCATTTATTATGGTTTAAAATTACTCGATTAAGTCTGATGGTTTAAATGTGGTTCAGTTTTCCATGTCAAACAATGGAGGAACTGTCCTTGGCCGACCATTTAGATACATTAACGGGAGATTGGAAATATAAGCAGAACAAGTGTTAGTGTCCCCCATAATAATAGTATTGCAAAACCAAGGATCACTTAACCTAAGATCTTTTTAAGTCTATATTTTAAATCGACGGGAACCTCAAACTTATACGGATACTAATTACCGATTTTAACTTTATTGAAGGTTTCGATCATTTAAATTTTTATACTACCTAGTTCTGTGTGTGTACACTTGTTAAACATCATCTGGGATGGAAAGAACCACTATGTAAAACTGATTAACTCCCCGGTTCTATTCTAATTTGTCTGCAGTACTTAGCGTTAGGAGAATATTTAGTCGATGGTTAAACGGTTTCGAAAACCCAAGACAAATATTTTACCTTCCTAATAACATAAATTTTGTTGGAGGGGCGGGGGTTGTTATAAATCCATAATTCTGATTTGGTTATAGTTATGGTTAGGATGGTTTGGTTATAATTTAGGTTTCCTCATTTCTAATAAAACACTTTTTCGTTAATATTTGTGTGAAATGGTCAGGGAGTGTAGTCAATGATTACAGAAAATAAGAATGACTTATTTATTGTTCCCACGTTTCGGGCTAACATAAGGGCAGTGAAGTAAAGAGTCAAACTCCAACTGACCTGGAATATTCCAACCACTCTTAGAATTATCCAGTCTACTATTGTACACTTAAATAGTTCCTCTTTAAGGTTTTAAATTAATTATATTCATTTTTGGTAAAGATCTATGTCAGTTATGGTTTAGGTTACCCGGTGAAGCCTGATGTTTTGGATGTGGTTTAGGTTTCCCAGTTCAGATACCGGGCAACCCGGGAACCTAACCGAGCGAATCCCTTTCCCTACGACCCCGGAGTTGACCCAACTTCTAACTCCCGATTCCCACAACTCCGGAGCTGAATGTGTTAGATAACAAACTCCAGCAAGGATGTCCCTTGTTTCCGCTTCCTGGGTAGCATAACACTAACCGCCTTTCTCTAAATCTGGCTAGTTAGCTTCGCTGAGCATTTAATTTAATACTTTAATTGACCTCAATAATAATCTTCATCGATAGTTTCAAAAAACAAAAACATTATTAAAGATATATGAATAATAAAAACATTTTACATTAATCATTCTTTAAAAAAACATTCCCACAAATCCAGTCAAATGAATTTCTGTCACCAAGTATCCTTTACTAATATCCCACTGACTCCTGTAGAAGAAATCCGATACTTAGGATTACATCTAGACAAATGTTTAACTTATATTCCTGATACTAGACTGAAAAGACAAGTAACCGTTTCAGACTACTTCAACACTTACTAGACAAACGCTCTATCTATTAATCACAAAACACTCATATACACTACAATCATTAGACCCATCTGGACTAACGGAGTAGAGTTTTGGTGCTGCACAAGGCCATCGAATTCCTCTCGTTTCCTTACAATACAATCCTCATAATCCAAAATCCTTGTTGCTCCTTACTTTGTTGCGAATAAAATCATCCATAAAGACTTTCAAAATCAATAAGAAACTAATCGGTATTTCAGGCTTGTTCAACACTTCCTACACAGACACTCTAAGCTCCCAATTAATTACAAAACACTCATGTACACGGCAATTATCAGAGCCATCCGGACTTACGGAGTAGAGCTTTGGGGGCTCCACGAAGCCATCGAATTCCTCTCTTATCCAATATCCAATCGAATCTCCTTATCTCTTAATACTTGTTACCAATCTTTTCATGACAAACTTTATTCCCACTCAAACCGACAAGTTTCAAACCCAGCTATTTGTTCAGTCCCTGATAATCCTCCGAGGCGTCTGAATAGAAGATGGCCATGTTTCCTTATAAGTTAAATTTATTGTTTGAGCATTACCACTGGGTAGTTCAACAACGTCTTAAAGTATTCGATAACAAGGTGTTGAGGAGAATATTCGGTCCAAAAAATGATGAGAACAGTGGAGAATTTAGGAGATTACACAACGCTGAATTGCGAAGCATGAATACCGTTAAAATTATTTGAAGTAATAGCGTCGCGAAGGTTAATTAAAAAGTTAATAAGCACCGTGCGGGCTGGTAAGCTTCTGAGGGGTGGACCAAGGCGTAGGTATGAGGATTGCATTTAGAGTGATTAGGCTGAATTGGATTTGGGTTGTGGCGCATGGACGGATGTTTGTAAACAGGGATTGGTGCTATTTGTGGTGGTGGTGGATTTTAAGAAGGGTCTTGGGTTCAATACTTAGTAGAAATTATACTGCCTTGTACAACAGTTTTACTAAGAGCTGATCTGGCCGAGATCATAGTCTACAGCTAGGTTTTTCTCCAACTCGTGGTATCCATTTTACAGAGGCTGAGTAGAATAACAACTTTCTTCTTTACTATGAAATAATTTGTCCTTGACAGGGGATAAATATTTTAATATTTTAACAGCATCCTGGACACACTCCTGTGCAAAGTCCCTTAACACGCAATAGAGATGAGGGTACTCACTTCAATGAACCAATCACCTCCCTCCACCACTGTGGTCCTTAAGCAGGACCGTCTTTATATTGAACCCAAGGCTCCTCATCGTTTGTAGTACTACTGGTTTTCATATTGGGATAATAATAAAATTCGGAAGGAATCTCAAACTTTTTTAATGTAAGTTTTAGAATAAAAATTAAAAAGTTGGATATTCTTACACTTTTTAATTTATTCATTAAATTGAAATCATAAAACCTATATTTTTTGTATGTATCTAAGCATGTATATTTTTATATCTGACAAAACCTGAAACTTATATCATAAAGAAGCTAATAAACTAAAAGGCAAACTTGGTCAGAGGATGAATATAGTTCTTTAAAAAAAATTATTTTTAATTTAAATTTTTTACCACTCAAGGGAAGAACTTTAAAAAAATATTAATAAAAAAGTACCAAAGTCGAAACTTTAAGCTAAATGGACGCCATTAGACAGAAAATAACCAACACTCATCAAACAAGTTTCAAGGGAAGCCAGGTCAAAGCTTGGTAAATCTGATCGCTTTCAAATAAGTTTTTTTTTTTTTTATTAACCCAATCTTTTTTTTTTATGCATCAAACTTTATACTTTTTTATAACGAACACATTAAGAGTCCTGCTTTATTTTTATGAAATAGAAAATTCATACTCTGTATTCTGTTTTTTTTTCTGATGTTATTGTGTTTTGTATATGAAATAGGGAGCAGAACAGCTCAGGGGGTACCGAATTGCTGTGGAATTCTATATAAATTATAAATGATTTTATTATTTGTTGCCAGCCATAGATCGACAATGGAGACCCTCCTGGGATTCACCCAGGAGTGGAAAACCGATTAAAGGTTTTCTAATTAAGGGGTTCTATTATAGGTTATAGTGGTACACATTCTTTTTTAATTGTCAAATTTATTATTTTAATGTTCCATCGAAAACATTTTTATTCAATTATAACCTAATATTTTTACGTGGGAAAAGTTACGAGATCAGGATAACCTCCTGGGGCTTACCCAGCCTCTAGAAAGTTAGATGAAAACCTGGGTTGAGTATGTTTTTGGCCAAATGAATTCCCTGTACAATCGTTGACTTAGAAATGCTACAAATTTTCCTTTTCATGTTTAATTTTTTTTACAATAACATAAGAACCAACTCTTTACCCTTAATAGTTTTACACCATAGTATATCGGTTAATTCACTTCAATGAAAAGCCCGATCAATTTCAATAGTTATTCCTGATCAAAAAATTATAATTATACATACTTTCATTTAATTATCAAGGAAAAAATGTATTCAAAGTTAACGTATTTATTCATAAACGAAAATATTATAAATATAATGGTGAAAGTACGAATTCAATTATGAAATTTGGCAGTTTGTACTAATATTGCGAGTTAATATTTTTAAAAACATACAATTGATCAATATATATATACAGACTTACACGATCAATAACAGAATTAACTTATATTAATCATAACATACTATTGACAGGAGTTTGAAAAGATTAATCGCACATGTCTTTTGATTTACGAGCAGTCAATCTAGAGTGAGCCTCTGCTGATTGCCCACAAATTATGTCATTATTGTCTTCGATGATAGGACAGGGGAATAATGCACATGAATGTATGGCCCTCCTTGCATAATACGTATATGTTAATCACACATGGGATTATGTGCAAGTGCTCTGCATATGTATATATATATATATATATATATATATATATATATATATAGTTTTATTTTCCGGTCTTGAGATTTAATCTACGTGTTGAACTATCTTTTTGCTACGTTTCGAGACTATATTGTTATCATAATCGTCCCCTAAAAGTGAAAAAATATGCTGTTAGTAAATAATATAAAACCACACACAAGTCTGAATGTAAAATTTACACTAAATGGTATTTGGAAGTTGATGAAAGATTATAATTTATATTAAATATTCATTTTATTCAAGTATTGTGATTGATGAAATGTGTAATGTTTGATTGTTCAGATTCTAATGGTCTGGATTAGGGTCAGTAGTTTTTACTTGTTTTTTTAGTCATTATCATTAATTTACTATTATTTTATTTTGTTATTAAGAAATTTTTAAATTCGAATAACTCGTCCAAAGTCTTCGAGTTTCCAAATTTTGGTTTAGCTTTCTGCACAACCTTTGTCATAGAATTTTTGCAGACTCCACAACCTGCAGAACCCTTCAGATGGTTCCCTCTGTAGGTCTTCTCCCTTATGCACATGAAAACATTTTATTATTTTTTATTATTTATTTATTGATATTTACAACTATATTACAATAATATAACAAGTAAATAGGCTAAGTGATACATAATGACATGATATAATGACAAGTAGAGAAACTACCCACTGGTAGTACTCAAATCGCATGTTCAACTAAGAAGGTCACGTGGCCATCTTCTTTTCAGACGCCTCGGAGGATTATCGGAAATTAAAGAGGAAGCTAGGTTTGAAACTAGAGGGTTTGAGTGGAAATGAAGTTTGTTATGAAAGGATAGATAGCGGGTTCGGGCCAAATCAGCAACAAATGGGACATTAAGGTCATTATGGATGACTTTATTCTTAACAAAATAAGGAGCATTGAGGATTTTACGAAGGATTTTGGATTGTAGGGAATGGATACGAGAGGAATTCTATGGCTTAGTGGATCCCCAAAGCTCTACTCCGTAGGTCCGTATGGGATTGGAGGCTTTGGGATACAATAACTGGATTGGGGTTGACTGATAATACACATGTATCATCAGCATACATGGTAAGGATAGTGTTAGGATGAGTTGAGATGTCAGCTGTATAAACTTTATAAAGGATTGGGCCAAGGATACCAGTAGATTGGGAAAAGAGGGATGAATAGACATTATTATGGTTACATGAATAAATAATACGAAAATATAGGGTATGTACTTGGAAGTAGTTTGAACTCTGAAATCGATAAGTAGAACTCCATTTATTTTAAATAAATAAATATTTGGATATTATAAATGTTTACTTTGTATTTAAGTTCATCAGGAATGAAGTAGATGTTCACAAATAACAATAATTTGTTACTCCATAAATGTATTAACAACATAAAGGGATTGAAGTAGAAAACTACGAGGCCTAAGTAGCTTTTCCAGTGTATTCTATAGTAAAGCCTACATGATGTTCTGGTTAAGTCATCCCGCGCCATGTGTTCAAAATAAATGCATTAATTTATTACTCGTTAGAAACTTTTGCGCTATAATAGAGAGAAAATATATTTCATCTCGTAGAGAGGACAATATATAATACAAAAGTCTATATGCAAAGACATAAACCTGAATAAATGTGTGATGCTTAATATTTTATATGTGGTAGGATAAAGATGATAAGGAATAAAACCCTAAAATATGATAGAATGCTTCGAGGGTGATAAGTTCTTATGCTAATAAAGAATTATAGTCGAAGGGAGCGGGCACTCTATATAATAAATACATAACCGTGTTGCTTTATTGCAGCAATTAAGCCATAAAATAGGCAATAAAACTGCTCACTGCTACATAAATAATAATATAGCTCTGACTATTTCTCCATACAATTGTTCCAATTTGCCTAGAACTTCTGTATTTATTGCAACACTTACCAACTACAGTTGAAATATAGTTTTGGTAATTCCATCTATTATGGATAGTACGAAAATGTTTATATTTGATCAATAAAACTAGACCAAGTATAGGCAAATATTATTAAGGGTTGGCTGTTTTTTTTCTATTTCATGCATAGGTAATAATAATAAAGAGGCTTAGAGGACCGGAAGGCTTTCGGCATCGAGCCCAAACTTCTGCCCACCAATCCACCAACTACATAAACCGAAATCCAACAGATTTTCGATACGGAGTTTAGGTAACATTCTTAAGGCAATCCTCCCACCTACGCCTCGCGTTACTCCTCAAACGTACACCAGTCGGCACAGGACTTACCAACTTTTAACGACTTCAACCGTCCCATATTAATCTTTAAGACGCTGTCAATAATATAAACCGGGTACATGCTCCGAAATTCTGCGTTATATAATCTTATAATAATTTATCTGGTGGTCTCATCCTTTTTCAGTTCGAATACTCTACTAAGTTAACAATTCAGTATTATCGAAAAAATATTTATTTCAGCGTTAACGGCTACGTTCCATAAGCTTGAAGAATAGATGGAAGGGTGATAGTTTTGTGAATAAAACTGGACTGTAAATTGAACCTAGTCCTTCTGTCCTCTAGATTCAATCAACACTTGAAAATTATATAACTCTCTAATTTTTCATTTTTAAGCCGTGGATATGAGAACAATGCTTTAAAGTCTCGAAACGTAAGTAACAGATAGTTTAAAAAGTATTGAAGACATTTTACATTTATTAGTACGTACAATTTATAGATTAGAGTTGGTTTCTGTTCGTACATGAGTCAATTTGATGTTATAATATAATTCACTAGAAGATTTTTTCTTCACTGTTAGGAAGTGATTATGAGAACAATACAGTGCCTCGAAACGTCGCCAAAATATAGTTTCACAAATACTCAAAACAATTCGTCATAAATTAGTTAATATATTTACATTGACATTGGCTTCTGGTCGACCAAGAGTCATTTTTATATTTAGACTACGTTGTGGTTTGTTCCTGATGGAAAAATCTTGTTTTTCATCATCAGGGCATAAATATGAGAACATTAAACTCACAAAACGTCGCCAAAACATAATTTAATTAGTTATATTATCATTTAATAACAAAAGTCATTCTATAAAAATGACCGATGAACAGCAATGTTTATTTTTATTGTATTGTTAATTCATTTAACGTCACTTTATGTTACTATAGCTAATCGGACAATGCTACAGTGGGAGACCTAAGTTTTTCCTAAAAAACAAAACAAAAAACAACCTGTACCACTACAACCCGTGAACGGGTCTGAGGTCCAGTACATGGTAGAGACTGTACTGATTAAAGGACAGCGGTCCAGGCAAGGAGTTGACTTGTCCTAGGTCACCCTCAACCGCCAGAGTTTTACCCCTTATTTTATGGAGGCTTGGTGGGCCCTAGGAGGGTCCTAGATCCTATATGATCCATCTCCCGCTGCAAATAGACTAAATAAAAGTCATGGCCTGCACCTGGATCTGAACCAGGATTTCTGGCATGGCAACTCAGTGCTCTACCACTGAGCCACTCCGCTCCTTAAGTTTTGCATAACCACGTTTAATTAGGATATGGATTTTTACCGAGTAGCTGACATCCTACAGGCTCGGGGCAACCATTTTTTTTTCACGTCCGAAGGGTCTAAGGATTTTTTATAACTTTAAAAAATCCTAGAGCCACCTGTCCATAGAAAACCGCGATCAAAGTCTAAAACGTTGACTGCCTGTGATTGTTTGTCCACATAATATATAATATCACTAGAAATTTTTAAAAACAAAAAACCGTTTAAAACAAATGAGTCCGTAATTAGGATATTTCGACGTATTTATTAATTTAATGAGCTCAACATGAGATCGTCCTATTAACAATTTTATTAACAGTCAAGAAAAATAGGATACATACATATCCTTGTATGGTTAATAGTTATAACATTAACAACATATTGATATTGAAAACAAGGTAAGTTAGAAGATGAGATGGTGATTACATAACGTAGTGTAATGGCCCAGGTTAGAGTGCTAAGTGAGTTGAGCAACTATTAAGAGCGAGCTGATAGATATCCTCATCCTCATCCTCATCCACGCCTAGATTACACCCCTAGATGAATCTCATAGATAGTGTCTTTGCGACCTATCCTAATGAGTCTCTCATGAAGCACGTCTCTCGAGTCTCGAGTATATTTAGCAAGAATAGATGTCCAATTATATTGGGTCGAATCTTATGAAATGTTTGTTTTGAAACCTAAGGTTATTAAATTAAACAACTTTATAAAATCAAAACCTTCCTGTTTTAAATATTTACCCTCATTTTCTATACAGTTTTCGTTAGGTTATCGAATTTTCAATCCCAGAACTGAAAAATTCATAAAAAATGTTTGAAAATACGTTTTAGGCCTGAGAATAATTTTCAAAAAATTTCACCCCTAAGGAGTTGTACCAATTTCTGGACAGATGGAAATCTGTTAGAGACACGCCTGGAAAGTATGGTTGGTTTTGATAGCAACGAGCTTCTTTAAAGAGCTAAATATTCTATGAAGAACAGAAATCGCTCCCCATGTTTAAGACAAATAGTTCATCCTCATGATCATTAATTTTATCGCATCAAATTTACGAAAGATAACAATACAATAATAAAGAGGAACTTCAGCATAATACATTCGAAACACCACGGCTTCTTTCAACGTATGAAGGCCGTGAAGCCTCCTTTCTTTTCAGTCGCATCTGTGTATAATGAAACATATACGCATGAGTTAAAATAAAGCCCTACCCTAACTCCACAATAATTCTCCATGCCTCATTTCTGTAGTTTCCCATTGGAACATGCAATAATAATTGAATACGAGGCGTGTCCAATAAATACGCAAACTGATTCAATATGGCGGCTAGGACGCGGGGTATATCCCGGCCCACTAACAGGCCAAGGAGCTCTCAGTACTTTTATGACTGCGAAGTTGTATGCGCTGAGCCCTAGTATTTTATTCTGATGCGCGTTTCTTAGCTGCCCGCCGAAAAGGAAATTAACATTGGAGCAATCACTCATTATCAAGTATCTGGGAAAGCTTGGGAACAGCAAGGTGCGGGAAGAGTCTCTATAAAAAAAAAATTAAGAAAAGCAGATTGAAAATTATATTTACTCTGTTGGTTTCCTTTACGTGCAAGGTGATGTAATTTGTCTCAACATGTAATTTATTCCTTTTTGCTGAAACCAATACCATTCATGACCTCTAGTGGTAAAGTTTTTTTTTTACACAATACTCTTTTCTCTCGATAGGCCTACATTTCGGAAGAATATATCATCCTATATAATCTTCACTAAAGGTACGGATGATAGCATGATGATGCTTGAGCTAACACAGTACAGAGGGGGCACGGGACAACCTCCAATGTGGTCGTCAGGTAATTACATTTGCCTGCAATTAACAGGTATGTTAGTTCGCAATTAACACGGATGTGACGTGTTTTCGTTGTATGTCGATCAATGAATAATATTTTAAATCCTGATAATACATCTAGTTGATATACATTATTTGAAAATTGGAAATCCTTTTTGATTTTTTCTCGTGGAAAATAATCTATAATCCTTTTTGAAAAAAGGCATTTTTTTTTCTACGCAATTTGCCCCAATTTAAAGAATATTATAATTTTGCCCATTTCCATCATTATGTTTTTCTGAAAGGGGCTTTGTCTTTCGCATCACTGATAGTGGTGGCAAAAAAAATATACACCACTAAGACCCATGATACCCTGAGTTCACTACATATTAGTGACTGTAATGTTTCTAGAACAACGTCTGTGGAGGGAGAAGATTTTTCCTAAATCAAGTTTAACCGTCAGATTTTTTCCTGTCGACAAACTGAGATACTCCGCTCCAATATGTAGCAATCATTGTATTTGTACAGTATATGTAGAAAATCATTGTACGAGTTTTATAGATATCTGCAATAGGCTCTATTAAGCTTCAGAAAGAAGTTAATTTTACTCCCTGCACAACCGTTGTCCTATAAATGGTACATACTTTATCATGTACTTAAACCCAACTATTCATTGTTCTTTTAAAGCTATTTTAGTCACCCTAATATATTCTAAATAATTATACGAATAACAGATATTAAGGTTTTATAGATGTAGTTAAAAAGATGGGCACCATAACCGCGAAGGATCTTTAAATAAAAGCTATCCTGGACTGAAAGAGACCCAACTCTCCAGAGGCTGGCTGGAGCCTGAATTCCAGGCAGCTGGCTGATGACGTCATCTCGTGTCAGTCATTCTGTCTCTTCCTTTTCCTTCTTCTTTCAATTCCTTTCCTAATCCGATTTTCCGCAATTTTGAGCTTGATTTTTTTTTCTCAGGACATTCGCCATATCTCAAAGGACTTCATGTTTTCGGGTAATTTAATTTAATGTCTTTTAACTCATTTATATAGAGAGAAGTGAACATACAAATTGAAATTAAAAAAAAAAAAAACAGTACCACTACAACCCATGAAGGATCTTGAAATGGTAATATTTTGTATGAGGGTTTTAATTAATTATTTTTAGTATGAGCAAATATTCTAAAGGAGTAGCTGTTTTTTTAGTTTATTTTTTTATATTTTATGACCAAACACAACAAAAAAATCGGGAAAAAGATTACTCAAGTTGTACTCCTAGGAACCGTTAATAGATTAATCACAATAACCATAAATCGATACCTCAAAATAAGGATAAAGCAATAAAAAAATAGATCATCATTACTTTTCCAACATCTCCTAGCTTCCCAAATAGATGCTCTATAAGTAGGTTTGTTATTTGTTTAGAATGTAAGGTATAGAATAATTTATTGTGTATTTAAATGTTTTAATTTTGTTTTTAAGAAGAGGTACACCATGTAAAGAAATTATTGCGTGCTAGCTCATTCTTAACATATATAACACTTAACAAATGTTATGGATTTATCAATTCTCTTTAATTGCTTAATATCTTGTCAGGGTTCGTACTGTTTATTTACTTATTATTATTTTTTGTTTAAGTATTTCCTTTTAAATTGTTTTCTGTCACTTTTTACACCCTTTATGATTTGTATCATGTAGCCTTCTGGAAAGAAATATATCATGTTTCTTTTTCTGTTCATATTTCTTATTCTAAAGGGACTTAGTCCCAGAATAAAGTTACTTTTCTATTCTATTCTATTTTATTCTACAATTACAACCCATGAATGATTTCAGGTTCAGTATGTGATAGAGACTGTACTTTTTTTTTGGATAACTGTTGTATATGGAGGTGATTCGTACTAGATCACGCTCAAACACCATGCTTCTACCCAATTAAAGGCACTAACTTTATAGAAGGTTGGTTATCTTTAGATCTCACCTTGTCCGTCCCCGGCTGTTAACAGTTTAAATAAATTGTCTGCCACTGCCGGATTTGATGACGTCACGATATCTCAGCGCTCTAGCACTGAACTATCCCGCTCCCTCAAAGAAATGAAAGTAGATGAAAAAAACGAGGCAGATGGTGTGAAATATACTGTGTATGTATGTATAGATATATAGATTGAGAGAGAGAGAGATAGAGAAAGGTTAAAAGAGGGGTTTTTCTTCCTCAATTACCTCCTGTCATAATCTGCACCTTAGACAATTTTCTATGAAGTTGTTTACTTATACTGAGCTTCAGTACAGAAATAAGTATTCTTAATTTAGAATAAGTAAAAGAAAAAAGAACAGAAAGCTGTATTTGTTATAAACAAATGAAGAAAACATAAAATAAACAAAAAAAAATCGCCTAAGCTATTTTGTTATTTATATCAATACAAATAAAAATTCAGTAATCTGATTAAATTAAGCAATTTAATATTTAAAATATTTCATCCTTTTTTCTCAGAAGCAATATAAAATACAAATTAATGAAATTGATACAATTTTCCAGTTATTATTTTTGTATGTTCTGTCCTGTGTGAGCATTATTACAAATAAATATTTTGTATTATGGACACTTGATGTGTTTTGGTTGATTGTGGTTATAATCAATAAGTGGTTACGTCGGATTTTGTCCAGAGAGAGTTAAGTGTTTTCAGATAACCGGAATCGTATCATTCTCGTAGTTTTTGCCTTGAAATGGAATTGTAATACAGACAATAACTCCTTTTCAAGCTAAATTCCTTACTTAGACACTAAAAAAATAACTCGATTCCGCTAACTCAAGTACAAGAAACTCATTTTGGAGACAACTATACTTAAGCACTTATTCACCGGCGCTGTATATAAATAATTTGAATGAAATAGACTTGATTGGAATATGGAAAATCCATAAAACCTGAACAGTTTGTAAATAAAGCAGATCCTCAAAGAGTGAAGATTTCTCTTCGGTAAACTTTCTTTTTAGCATTTCTCTCTGTTTCGATTAACCGTGTTCAAATATTTAAGCAAGCTTTTATCATAGATGACTTATTTATGCTTTAAGCACAAGATTATTTTTAAAAACTGATGGGTTTTTCAACTTAAGTATATATACCATAAAGCTAATTCAACGTAGTATCTGTAAAATCCTTTATAATTATCGAAGATATTGTAGATTGGAATCCTCCTGGGACAACGGATGTTGCTAAACCGCCAGGGTTTTCCCCTCAATTAAGGGTACCCACTTGATAGAGACTGGTTGAACCCCTAAGAGGTCTGTAGATCATACAGGGTCTATCAATGGCTGTTAATAGAATAAATAATTTATCTCCCACAGGCGGATATGAAACTGAGACATTCAGGTTAGCTACATAGCGCTCTATGACTGAGCTAACCCGTACTCAAAAATAGCAAAAACGTATAACAAATTTTTTTTTTAAATTGGAGCAACTTAAATCATAATTCAAGATCTTTTAGCTAAATATAAGATTGTAAAGTTTTAACAATATTTATTCCTTATTTCATATGCAACGTTTCGGGAATATATTCCTGGGATTCTAACTAAATATTAACTACAGTTATATAATTTATATAATCCAAAAAGTTGCAATAATTCTATTAATTAACAATTTTATAATCTTATCTATATTTTTAAAATGAATGTATATTTTGCAATTTATTAATTATCATAAGAACTTTTTCCTATCTTTACATTTATGCATACGATCATAGTTAATTTTTATACATAATAAAAGATCATACACTTCCATAATTAAATTAGGCCAAGAGTATAATGTATTACTATTTAGTTCTTTAAATTTGCGCCCGACTTAGGTTTTGTGTTTAAACCCGCATGGCTAAAAGATCTTGCGTTTTAGTATACCAACATGTTTGGTAGGCGCTTAAACCATTAAGGTGAGGTAGAATATTTGAAATGCTATAATATTTTTTAAAAGTTTGTAGAAAAATTCATATTATTCTACATGATTATGATTTCGATAATGATTTTTTTTAAATAATGAGTTATGCGAGATTAATTAAAGTAAAGTGTAAAAAAAAAAAATAAACCATAAAATTAAATTTACAGTTTTGAAATTAATAAAAAGTGTGTCTGGGCCAAAGTTGGAAACATATTGGGTTGGTTAGTTTAGTAAATTTGTTTTAGAGACATCTGCTTAAAGCTGAATAATACAATCTTCATTTTTAACATGAATACTGATTTCCCCCTAATACAGAAATATACGATCGTAAATAAAGTTGTAACCTCAAAATAATGGTAGTACTTATTAAAAATACTTGGAAAGACACCTCAACAAGTGGGAGCGAGGTAGCTCACTGGTGGAGCGCTGAGTTGCTGTTCCGAAGGTCTTGGGTTCATATCTGGCTATGACAGATAATTTATTTAATCTGTTAAAAGCTGAGGATGGACCCCGTGGGATCTGGAAACCCTCCAGTATTTTTCTCGACTGTTTATATATTTTTTCTGTTTTCATCTATAATTGTAGAATGCCTGGAATTCATTTAAGCTTGTTGTAACGGGCTTTGTTGGAAACAAAATAGATCCAAACTACAAAACTTTGGTTGGTGAAAAGTTACAAAACTACAAAATGTTGGGCTGCAACATGAGTGTCAAAGTTCATTTTCCTTTACTCAAATCTGGACTACTTTCCAGGAAGTCTTGGGGCTGTAAGTGAGGAACAAGGAGAACGTTTCCATCAAGATATAACAGAAATGGAGCGCAGATACCTGGGTCGATGGAATGTCATCATGATGGCAGGCTACTGTTGGATGTTGAAAACTGAAAATTCACAAGAACACAAGCCGAAAAAGATGGAAAACAAAAATTTTGTTACAAAGACTTATAATAACTTTATAAAATTACGCTCTCACTCGACTGTTTATATATTTTCTCTTTTTTTATCTATAATTGATTGGCTGTGACAGATAAGTTATTTGATCATTTAGCAGCCACGAATGGACTTGATATACATCACTCCTGTGCCTCAATTAGCCTCTATAAAGTGGGTACCGTTAGTTGGGGGAAGACCCTCTCCTTAATAAAACCAAGACCTTCATGGGTTGTAGTAGTTTAGTTTTTTTTTTTAATAGTAAAAATATATTGCAATATAGCTTATGAGGTAATCAGCATTTTATGTTATTTCAGGCTTTAAAGGTTCGGTGAATGATATTATAATAATTATAATGATTTATCTTAGAAAAAAGAAAAGTTTGAAAAAAATTCTAATTAGTCGGTAGTTAAAGGTTTAGCTAGGCTCTTTTGTTTTATCACCTTCAACGACGCTCTAAACTATAGCCAGCTCTGATAAGGGACAAAAAATGAAATTAATGCCTGTAGCTCGGGCAAAAAAAAAATCGACCTTTCGTTATAAATAATATTTTAGTACCTTGTACCCTCACTCGCACTCTCTCTCTCCCCCTCTCTCTCCCATTCACTCACTCACTCATTCTCACTCATACATATACACTCACTCACGCACCTTATTTCCAGATAACAAAGGTAATGGTTAGGCGCTTGCGCAATAAAAGAATCTTCCTTCGTAATTATTAATTTATATATTTTTAAAATTAAAAATCAACCTTTACCACTACAACCCGTGAATGGATCCGGGGTTTAGTACATAGTAGAGACTGGTACTGTTTCATGGAAAACGGTTCTGCAGGGAGATGACCGATGATTTTCCCCTTATTTTGGGTACCCTATTTTTAAAAAATAATTAAGAGGTTGGGTGAGCCCCAGGAGGGTCCTACATCCCATATGATCCATCTCCGGCTGCAAACAGACTAAATAAAAGTACTGCCTGCAGCGAGAATTGAGGCAGGATTCCCGGCATGGCAACTCAGTGCTCTACCACTGAGCTACTCCGCTCCTTTTTCTGTTTTAATTACTTATTGTTAAATAATTATTTTTTCTTTAAAACCTAAGACAGACCCTTTACACCTGCAACTCTACTTCTAAATTCTGTCCTGTCCCATACTTCGGTCGGTCCAATCTTAGTCCTTTTTAATTCTTGATTTTTTTAAGTCCCAATCTTGATATTCAATTTTTTTTAATCTAACGAATAACGTAACTGATATTCGTAAAAGTATTATTATTATCATTTTATATATATATATATATATATATATATATATATATATATATATATGACTTTTTTTTAATTGGATCTGTTTAACCTCCTTTTGACTGCTAGGACCATAAGTAATTTGTTTGAATTAACTTCGAAGTGTTTAGGTATACCAGATTTTCTTAATTCAGTACTTTCTTTGAATGAGATTGAAGTATTGATATCCGGCTTTTTTAATATTTAAATTCGAATAATTTTTTGCCTTTTTGTCCTTTTAGACAAAATGTTTTTATGACGTTTTGGATTTAGTCACTAATTTGACCCGTTTGTTAGTGCACCAACTTGGTGTGTCCGATTTTTAACATTTTTATGATGGAGTATTTATTCTATTTTAGAATTTTTGGAGGAGGCCAGAGATAAAATTATTTTCTGTTATTTTATGCAGATGACTTAGCGGAATTTTCTCTCCCTCTCGCCATCACAATTTTTCTCGACCTTACTGGTAATAACTTTTTTTCAGTTCAGGCAAAAATATAAAAATATCTTAAAAAGATGAACGTCATAGCGTTTTACCTTTGGTTTAGATCCCGTTAATATTTCTTATTTTTAATGTACATATCTCATAAACATAGTTAAGTTCGTTAAATATTTATTAATCTGTATTGTATGAAAACATTAATCTATACTTCAGATATTCTATTGTATTATATTAGTTTATAAAAAAAAAAACATTCTTAAAAAGAATAATGTCAAAGGTTTTTGCAGCTGCTTTAGTTCATTTATTTAAATAATATAGTTTTATTTGCTATATATTTCTTTATACCATTATTATATTTTATCTATTCATATAATAATGCTAATCAATGGGGTTAAGTTTGTTCTGTAGCCACTGATTAATATCATATAATAAAAAAATGTGAATGTTGTTGAAAAGAGGAATTTCACAGGATTTTGCTGATGCTTCAGTCCGTTCTATTTTAGTAATATTCTTTTATTTAATATATATTTATTTTATCCATTATTATTTTTTATGTATTCATAAGGTTTCAATAATACTCATAAATGGGATTAAGCTCATTCTATATCCATTAATTTGTATTCTATCATATCATTTGGTGTCGTGTAGTATTATAATACATTATTGAATGTGGATGTTAAAAAATAAAATGCTACACATTTTTTCTTGCATCTTCAGACTCTTTTACTTTAATAATATATTATTCTTTATTATATATACATATATACATATATACATATATATATATATATATATATATATATATATATATATATATATATATTAATTTATTCCGTCACTATATTTCATGTTTTCATTAGGTTTCAGTATTGTATTTAAATAGAATCATGTTTCCTTTTATATATATTAATTTTTTGTGTATCTTATCGTACAGTATAGTATATTATATGTTTTTTGCTTGTTCATTTAATGTCACTTTATGCTGTTATGGCTAATCGGGAGATAGTATATTATATAATTTATATTGTTTTTCTCTTTTTTTTAATTTTTATTGGCTCTTTTTAAACTTTTTTTAGATTTTTATTAAGTAGCCTGCTGGCCAGATATATATTATGTTTCTTTCTCTGTTCATGTTTGTTATTCTAAAGTAAGTATTATGTTATAATTTATCCTATGTTAAAAAGGAGAAAGCCACACGTTTTTTCTGATGTTTCAGCCCTTTTTATTTGAATAATATATATTTTTAATATTTTATCATTTTATTTAAACACACCTAGCTGTATTATTTACGGCAATGGTTTGATCTCACAACTATTCAATTATTTCGAAGTGCCGCCAACAAAATTAATGTAGTATGTTAATAGCCAACGTCTAAAACGAATAATGCACTGTAATAAGTAGATAATATTTATAATACGAGGGCTATTTAGAAAGTAAGGTACCTTTTGGAATTAAAAAAAATCAAAGTACAAGAAATACCTTTTATTATATACATGCGAAAGAGGGACTAAAATACTACTTTTCAACATAATCACCATTTATATTCAGGCAATTATCTCAGCGGTGGACAAGCTTTGAAATCCCTCTGTCATAGAATTCGGCGGCCTGTGAGAATTCTCGAGCGTGGTGGAACTATAAACTGCGAGCGCTACTTCCAAACATTGCAAAACCTTAGGAGAGCTGTCCAAAACAACTGCCGAGGAAAATTGTCATCCAAAATTTTGCATGACAATGCCCGACCTTACACGGCAAACCGTACGCAAGAACTCCTGAACTCGTTCCCCTGGGAAGTTTTTCCTCACCCCCCTACAGCCCTGATCTTGCTCCAAGTGATTTTCACTTGCTCGCGAAAATGAAGACCTGGATAGCAACACAGCGTTTTGACGACGATTAAGATCTCCAGGTAAGCCTCACTAAGTGGCTGAGATCACAGGCGGCAGAATTCTATGACACAGGAATTTAAAAGCTTGTCCACCGCTATGATAAGTGCCTGCATTTGAATGGTGATTATGTTGAAAAGTAATATTTAATCTCTCTTTCACATGTATATAATAACATGTTTTTCTTGTTCCTGCTTATCTTTAATTCCAAAACGTTCCTTACTTTCTGAAAAGCCCTGGTATAATATTCATTTGTTTTTAATATTGCTCATAAATCGAGCTATTTCGTTCAATATCCAATAATTTATGCTTGTTTGTCTCACCATACAACGTCTTGCACCATTATCAATGTAGATCTATCTTTTAATATTATTTCTTGATAGAGGATTGGTTAAACTTGATTCAACCGTATATATTTCCACTCATGACTGATGAAGGTATTAATTGAATCATTTTATTTTTACATAAAATTGTAATTAATTTCAGTGAATAAATGGTGTTAAAACACAATTTATTATAAAGTATATGATCTCAATTTGATGTGATGACTATATCAGACCACAAACTTAGCGGTTGAGATTTCAGAGCCGGGGAGGGGGGGGAGGTTCAATTAGATGAAGAGTAATGAGGTGGAGGGGGAATGATTGATAACAAGGCCTCTGATTGATAACAAGGGCCTCTTTGAACCGCAGCGCTCCTCGGAGCGATATTTCCAACATTCAATTTTCAGGGTCTTCGATAACTTCATTCTTGTCCTGGTATGGTTCCAATATTTTTTTTTATAATTTTTTAATAATACCATTAAACTTTGTATATAATTTTGAATTGATAATTTAAATGAATTTTAAATACTAAGAGCGGGGTATCTGGTCGAATGTTGTAGGCGGAAACACCTCCTTGCATAGCCGTTGGCTAAGGAACTGTTCTCTATGTAACATGTACTTATCCCAATTTTTTTAATATATTATTTTAAAGTAATCTTTATTTTAAGAAAGTTTTTAGTGATAATGTAATATTGTATTTTGCATATTGCACTAGTATTTCTAAAGTAAGTCAAAAACCTATATTTTCGGGAAAACTATTAGTGAGCTAGGAATAGTTTTAGGATACTAGGAGTGACTCAGGTGACATCTGGTAGACATGCTCAAAACTGTTGATACAGTTTCGATGAAGCATTAAAGTACTTATTCTAAAGGTTTCATCAAAATCATTTGTTGGTGTTGTGGCTCCAAGTTCTGCAGAAAGAGGGAAATGCATTAAAAACCTATCAAATATATTAAATAACAAACCAGTATGTGTAACTTGTTGAATAATATTAGTTTACCATATATATATATATATATATATATATATATATATATATATATATATATATATATATATATATATATATGGTATATATATACATGTATATATATATATTTGTGTGTGTTTATGGGGAAAAAATGGTTCGGGTATAGGTAAAAAAAAATATCTTATATAGGGAGAACAGTTTATTTGGATCCGACGTTTCAACCCACATTTCAGGTTTTCTTCAAGGCTATTGTAGTAGGATCACACTTGAAAATAGGACTATTGGACTCACACTATGACTACTTTCAAGTGTGATCCTACCACAATAGCCCTGAAGAAGACCTGCAATATGGGTTGAAACGTCGGCTTCCAAATAAACTGTTCTCCCAATAGAAGATGATTTTTAGACCTATACCCGGACCATTTTCTTCCTCAGAATCTGTAACGCATCGGAGTTCAGGATATTGTAGAATAACGAGTTGTTCAATTATTCTGTGGATAGTAGCTCCCTATGGAGCGTAGGATGGCTTTAAATAAAGAAACAAATGTGTTTTTCACCTTTTATATAAATATCGGAATAATAGCACTTTATTCAGGAATACGTAAGTTTTATCTATCTATTTATATCAATATATAATCATCACACAAATCCAGTCATACCGTAGGCGATTATCCCCCCTCTCCTAATAGACTACTTGATGCAACTTTCAATGACCAGAATTGATGATTTGGATAAAGGATTGATGACCTCCTTCTATCGGGGTCCGCGTTGTGGTTATCCAGGATGTCATTCCTTTGCTTGTAGGACATCTATGGTCGCCTGCTGACCCCGAACAGCTATGATCCGTTGATCTAGACCTATTTGTCAATGTCATCGGACCCGAGTGCATGTAGGTGATAAGGGTAATGAGGAATCGGCCTGGAAGTGGTTGATTATAGAGCTATAGGATAGAGATAATAAACAGAATACTACAGAAAAAACTCTTGATTGTTGTAAAATGTCGTTTAGAAAGAGCATCGTTGTAATACAATAAAAAACATATCTATCCAGAAACGTACATGTTAAAATAACAAATTAAACTCACAGATATTTAAGACCAAAAAATAACCCAAGATGAGAGTAAAAAATTGTAAAAAACATTGAAATAGGGGATTATATTATAAATAAAGGAAATGGAACAAATTGTTAATCATTATAATATATACATTTCATTGGATATAGAAAAACAAACCCTGTACCACTACTACCCACGAACGGGTTTGGGGTTCTGAACATGGTAGAGACTGTATTGTTTCATGGACAACGGTTCTGCAAGTAGGTGAATTGGCCTAGGTCACGCTCAACCGCCAGATCCCCCCCCTTATTTTGGGTACACTATTTTATAATATATTATAGAGGCTGGGTGAGCCCGAGTAGGGTCCTAGTTCCTATGT
This sequence comes from Troilus luridus, assembly GCA_964056705.1. Taxonomy (NCBI): domain Eukaryota; kingdom Metazoa; phylum Arthropoda; class Insecta; order Hemiptera; family Pentatomidae; genus Troilus; species Troilus luridus. Next base: position 10,855,860 of record OZ057417.1, on the reverse strand, counting down.
GATCTATCTCCGGCCGCAAATAGACTAAATAAAAGTCTTGCCCTCAGCGGGATTTGAACCAGGAATTACGGCATGGCAACCACTGAGCCACTCAAAAACTAAATTCTGTTCTGTGGAGTAAGGACGTTATGATGACAAAAAAAAAGAGATTCTACAATTAGTTTCTTATAAGTACTGCCCTGTATGCCTCAGAAACCTTGTCCGTTTCACCTGGCTCGGCAATAAAACTGCTTTCAATGGAGATGGATTTTTGGAGGCTTAGTTTTTCAGGTCTCAAGACTACAACAAGTTCCGAATAAAAAATTTAGAGAAGGACTAAACACTTAACATCCTGTACTCAGTTGAAACAAAAAAACTAAGTTGGTTTTGTCATGTTATGAGGATGGTGGACGACTGGTAGCCTAAAAGAATACTGAAACTTGTACCATTGGGAAGGGGGAAGAGAGGTCGCCCAGAGAAGAGGTGGATGGAAGGGATCCCGGAGGCAATGGCGGCAAGAGGACTCCGAGAGGAAGACTGCTATGATAAAAAGAAATGGCGGCAGGGCTTATATGAATTAGGCTACGACAGATGATACATCGTTTTATTAAAGTTGTTCATGTATATCAGTTAATAATAACTTTCATCATAATATTATATATATTTACATTCTTCTATTCACCTTATTATACAGTTTAGCGAGTGGAGTGGCTGTGGGATGGGTTCTATGGGATCTAGGACCCTCCTTTGCCTCACTCAGCCTCTACAAAGTTGGTACTCAAAATAAGGGGAAAATCAGGTGGTGGAGTGTGGTATAGGACAAAATCAACTTCCTACACTAACTTTGTCCTAAAAACAGTACAGTCTCTACCACGTAGTGAACCACAGAACATGTTTATTATTATTAATCATTCACGTTAAATAACTACAAAGGCACAATATTACGTGCTGCTCTATGAGGACGGTCAGGCTAGAAGAGGCTAACGATCACTTATGATGGAATGCCTAGGTCCAATCCAATCCTAGGACACAGCTGCGTGTAGACCAATCGTAATGCAGCTTCCATATTTAGCTGAATGGGATAAGAGGTACAGGCTGGTTTAGTGCTAATTGATCACCGAGCCTAGCGGATGAGAAATGAGGCTCGATAATTGCTCTCGTGTAATAAATGTTAGCAAACCGTTGCAAGCGCTTCCGCCATCTCTCCACAGATTGCTTCTTTTTTTTATACTTCTTTTTTTTTTCTTGTTCGTTTTTCGCAAGCGGGCCTCTGCGATCAATCAATTGGTTGTGGTGATGGTGGTGGGAGGCGGAAGGCAATAAATACTTCCATCCTTCATCGGCCAATAGCATTCAAGGAACATTCTGATTCGAACATTCTAACTTTGATACAGAGAATGTATCCTTTCCTCAATTGGTTGAAACTATTCTTCCGAAAATACTAATATCCTGAAATACTATTTTCCATAACATTTGCGACAATTAATCAATAAAGTAATGTTTTTATAAAATTACATATCTTACAAGGTTTGAAACTGTATTATATTAGGATGTATAAAAAAACAAATGAGCGTTCCAGAGTTCAAAAGTGTGTAAATAATGGCGACTAACAGTATCTTTCGACACACCACACTCTTGGACCTTGGACAAATCACCTCTCTTCACAACTGTTGTAGAAGTACTGCATGCTATAGGAAATTGAAAATTTGATTAGATGTTGGTGAAAATGTTTAGCAGATGTATTGAGTTGAAATGTATTTATTTCATCAAGTTCCCTTTGAAAACGTGTATTTTATATGAAACGACCCAAAAGTTATTAAACGTGAGAACTATTTAATACAAACAAACAAGTCTATATTCATACATCACCATATTAATTATAACCAGAAACGATTGGAATATAGCGCCATTTAAAATTTATAATGAACTAAATACCAACTCTGGTTAAATATTTGAGATGAATCTCTGTTTTATTATAAACTGATATTGTATATTGTATGTTGAAACTAGTAAGAGAGCTCTCTCTATCACTCTCTCTGTCTGTCTCTTTCTCTCTCTCTCTCTCTCTCTCTCTCTCTCTCTCTCTCTCTCTCTCTCAATTTTTGATAGGGAGGGGGATACCAAAGAAGAACGTCTAAGGAATTTGATGAAATTTGAATTGATAATCTGTTGAATTGAAAAGTTTCCAAGCCATTCAGGCTTTAAATCGGAGGCTCTCTTTCTCAAGTTTTATTTAACTGAGCCCTAGATTATTATCTGAAATAAAACAGATTCGAATAGTGAATGATACTAAGAAAGGTTGAATTATATGGTATATAAATACCATTTTAGTTTATTAAAAAGTTACTGGGAAAAGTTTAATTAACTGCAAAAACAATTATTAAAGCCTGGAAAACTATAGATTGGAATTAATATGGATAAATGAAAACTACGAATCAGTGCCAGATTTAGAAAGTTATTCGATTGAAGACCTAGAAATGAATACAAACGTATTCGTATATGTATATACAGCTCTACCTATAACATTTTTAACATGCATGGATGTATTAAATCAGCCGAAAAAATGGCACAATTTATCAAGAGCATTGTCATCACTTTTAATTATCATTATTTTATTTTATGAAACTGGACGTAAAAAAATAAAATGTATCTTTTATAGCTTTTGAAGGACTCGGTTAGATTATTAAATAAGACATATCCCAACATATAAACTAAACCATAATGTTTATAAAAAATCATTGATCATTTTAAAAAATCATTTTATATTTTTTATAATTTATTTTTTTCTTCCCAAAATCAATTTGATATTAAAACCACGGAATCTTATTGTATAATATAGTAAATATTTATATATTTATGCCTATAATGAACATTTATAAGTGTAAATATATGACTTAATTAGTATTAATATTGAGCATTAGTATTAATTGAGTATATAGTATTAGTGAGCATATTACCAATAAATGAATATAATTTTATTTTTAAAAAGTCCACTACCAGAAAATTAAATGGTGGCTGAGACCTTACTTTTATAAATAAATTGAATCTAATAATTTATAAAAATAACACATTATGTGGTTATCTGGTCTGCTAGCCATGTAAAACTAATAACCATTGGTTACAAAGATGATGATGATGGAATTAAAAATAACTTTTAAGTAATCATGTTATAATAAGTAAAGTGACTGAATAAAAACCAATCGATTGCTGGAAACTTCTGACCAGATGTTTTCAGTGGTTATCATGGATCCATAGACTGTGGACTATTATAGTTTAGGGATATGACAGTTTCAAATTTATAAATATAGGTATGAAAAAAGTAAATAAATAAAAAGAAATATTTATAGTAACAGAAATTTTTAATCTTCACATAAACAAACTGAAATATATATTTATGTATATGTGCATATATATAATGTGTTTGAGTAGAATTCGTGACTTGCAAATATCTAGTAGTAAAGATACCAGAGAGCTGGAACTTATTCAAAAAAACTAGAATTATAATGCGGAGATGGAGAAAATATATCTGCTAGGAAAGGCATTTGTCTCAGTTTGGGAGAGCTATGACTGAAAGGAGGCGGTTAGTATGCACGAGCTCTACGCAGATAAATCCTAATGCCTTCTAATGCCTCTTCTTGGGTTCAGGCCCATCCTCCCCTCCCCCCCTCAAGAATCTAAGGGTCGTTATCCTCGGAGAGGATCGAACCTTAGCCCGAAATGTTAATAATATAACACTAGTATATTATGATGATATATTTAATTTAATATGATATACTTTAACGTAATATAAAGAACACTGGGGAATACAGGAGACTACATAACGTGGAATTGCGAAGCATGCATTAGTAATGAACAAACTCTTAACATTCAAAGCTCTATGCCGTCTGGGAAGCGCCTGAGGGGTACACCCAGGTGTTGGTGGGAGGATTACGTTCTATAATCATTTATAAAATTAACAAATTATGTGGTTACGTGGTCTGCTTTTCTATTATTATTATACACATTTATAATTCTTAAATGACCTGGTCCCGGAATAATATAATTTTTTAATTCTAACAATATTTCACCAATAATCAGCCATGGAAATGTCTCTTGTCTCTACTTCTTTGCTCTTTATATAACTTTTCATCTTTTCTTTTCCTATTTCTTTTCTACTCCATGCTCGTAAGCCCGAAGAACTATTAGTGCAAGGTCGTTTAACAAGCATCCAACTGTAGCTTACGATCAGATTTTCTTCATTGACGACATAGAATCTCCTTTCCTCATCGAAGAATATTTCCTAAAGAAAAGGAAATGGTCGAAGAGCGAATATCATTAGATAGATATTTTATAATATAGGAGGAGGAATCGGAAAACGGTGAAGAGATAACCTGGGAACCCTAACGAGGAAATGATATCAAATCGATATAAATCAGAAATATAAAATTTAAAGTTTTTCAGTTATTTAAATATTTACGGCAAGGTGAAAAGATTGTATTCTGTTATGTATTATCATTTAATAATTTAAGGTAGCAATATTTATGATCTGGATGAATGTTGTCGATAATTGTAATTCTGATCTTCTTTTATTTAATTTACTCATAGCAATGCGCACTAGACGTTAACCGAACATTTAGCAACAGAAGAAAAACCAAACAGCACCATCTTTTGTAGAAAGTTATAACCTTCAAGCCCTGCAAATAGCCTAATAATAATGAAATACTTGAAGAAACACCTCAAGGAAAATAGGCCTTATGATGGAAAAACATCATTATCGAAAACGCTACATATCGCAAGTGATATCGAAGTACGATTTGTCGGTCTCCTCCGATTTGTATCGTGTGTCCGAGATTTGTATCGTCCGATATTTCACGCTGGAAATAAAAAACAACTTTATTTGCAATTTTACATAAACAAGCAGCATAAGTGTGAATACATGTTACGGACTACCTTTACATGTTTAAAGAACAGTGATTTTAATTAATTACAGTTACCTTTTATATATAAGTTTTGCAATAGCAGGAAAAATGTAAAAAAAAAAACCGCTTAAATGCTGGAAATATGATGGAAACAAGAAAAGATATTTCGGTAATTACTTTCATTAATCTATTGAAATATCATGAGTACACTTGGGACTATTCCATTGTACTTTTCATTTTCTTGATGTACGCGATATTTTCTTTTTTTTTTGTCTTTTCAGTCTACGTCTGACCTAATAAACTACTTCATTGTTTTCCTCACTTGAGTTAATTTTTATAGTTGCAGCCACCAAATAATTATAACTTAGGTCGCTCCGATTTATGCTGCTGTAATTGAATCCCCCTAGCAATTAATCGTCGCAATATATTACTTACGTTAAATCGCTTATTCTATATCGCCTTGGTGTGAATATAGCAACAAGGATTGAAAGATAAACAGAGATGGAGGAAGTCTTGACTAATAATCTTTTTAGTGCCTCCCGGTCATTCCAGAAACATAAGGAAGATAATCCTCCTGAGATAAATACTTAGTAAAACCTTGTGGATAATAATAATGTAACCTAGAAGAAATAAAATTAATGACGCCAAAAAAAATCGCCTAAATATAATAAAAATATTATACATCATGGTAAATGCTTTTTATTAATTAATATTAATTATTTTGCTCTGCTAAATCTGATACTGCCCAGTGTTTTTACAAAGAGAGTTGTTTTATCTCAATCATAAAATGACGTTGATTGACGAATACATTCAGCCGACTTGACAAATCGTTTAACTTCACCCTTCACAATTTTAGCTTTGTACATATGATATTTTCTTTCTTTTCTTTTTTTATAAAAAATAATTTATTGAATATTCGTGTGTAAATTTCTTCATCACAACAAAACAGGTTTGACAATGTTTTAAGGATTATAAATAATTTCAACTAGACTTTGTTGCAAAGGGAAATTCTCAATAATATAACATTATTCATTATTATTATAATATGTTTGAATAATCTTGCATTTTAAGTTTGATGTTTCATTACTATAGTTAAAAACCAAAAACGGTATGGGGTCATCTGTGGAGTAGTGGTTATCACATCAACTTTCTGTGGCCAAAGTCCCGGCTTGTTGTAGGGAAAATGAGAAATGTTATGGACAATAGCAAGAGAAGAAAAATAAATCGATGAACTTGAATTACGTAGGGCCGATTACGTCAAAGGTATTGTTACTTATACAAATACAGGTAGTATAGAGAGCGGGAGTTGATTGTAATTGTGTAATCGTCGGTGGCTTTTTGAGCGACCAGTTCATAGCTTAACAGTTGTACAAAGAAGTCATATTAATGGCTCATATCAGATTATTTTATTTTGAAGAGAAAAGATATTACCAGGCCCTGGATGCGAACCCGGGTCTCCTACATTTCCGAAGTGGTGCTCTACCAACTGAGCTGTCTTGGTTCGTACCTCGGTCAGACATATCCATTCTCTTCACTGATCCTATATCCCCGTGTTCTAGCAATTTGCGATGTATATAAGGGGAAGAATGTTCATTGAACATTACATTAATTAGGATCTTGTTGACTTACGTCATTATATATTATTATAATTTTTTTTTTATTAATTGTTATAATTTTAAATTGGAAAAAATGTGTCTAGGGCCGGGATAAAATAAAAAAAACAAATAATAAATAATAAAATTAATAAAAACATAAAATAAAATAAATTATAATAATATATTTTAATAATGACGCAAGTCAGCAAGATCCTAATTAAAGTAATGTTCAATGAAGATCAGTGAAGAGAATAGTTATGTCTGACCGAGGTACGAGGTACAACGAAAATGTGGTAGACCCGGGTTCGAATCCCGGTCCTAGGCATATATTTTCTCTTCAAAATAAAAATATTTAAAATTATAACAATTAATACAAAAAAATATAATTATTTTATTTTTATATTCTCTACAGTTTGTCCGTCGTTGATTGGTTTTAGGAGAAAAACTGCTAATGGTTATTGTTGATTTAAAAAACGAAAGAAGCAATTGATCACTTTATTTTATATCTTTCCTTTTTTTTCCATTTATAATTTTTCTGAGGTTTAATTGAGGGTGAACCCCGGTGGTTGAGCGTCACCCCGCCCCATTCATAACCTAATTAACCGTTGGCTTGGAAACAGAAGTCTCAACGATGTACTGAGCCTAAGATTCTTCATTGATAATAACAGTACTGTATTTGTTCTCTTTTTTTAGGCAGCAATGTTCACATTGGATTATTTTTCTTTTATACCATCTGTCGTTCCTTTCTCGCCCGCTCCACCACAGTGTGAAACATACATCTTCCCTATCCTCATTCGAATCCATGATATTCCAACAGATTCTCCTTTCTTCCCAAACAGATGATCTCAAATCAGTCAAAATTATTAGCTCATGTCCGTCAAAAGTAACTACTGACTAATTGTTTTCTTCATTAATACATTTATTACATTTTATGTGCGTTAATTATAATTTTTTCTGCTTAAGACTCGTTATTTTATGTATTTTATTTCTGTTTCATGACAAGAACTTACTTTTTGGTATATATTTATTTTAAATAGTCTGTAGAGAATGGGTGAGCCCCAAGAAGGTATGTAGATACAAGAGGGTCAATATATAGATGTCAATATAAAAAATAATCTCAGCCGGATATGAACCCGATATTTTCAGCACAGTAGTTCAGTGCTCAACACACTGAGCTCCGCTGCTCCTCTGCTTATACTATAACATAAATAATTTTATTGTTCTTATTGTATTTGAGATTGAATTTGATTATTTTAATATTTCTTTTCTATTTTTAGAAACGCTGTTTTTATTTATAACTAGAAATATATGTATAGCCTTGTGGTAAATTTTTACAAATAAAATACATTCATTTATTTAAAGCATAAAAATCGTAAAAGGATTCAGGAATTCCTGAATGATGAGTATTTTAACTCCAATTTGGAAAGTCGGATTGATAAGGATAAGGCTGTGGGTGACAGTTTGATAGGAGCGTTTAGCCGAGCTCTCTTTGATAGCAGCTCCTGAAATGAAGATGAATGGGATTAGTATGCACAAAGGGAATCTGTTTGAGGGGCTTAAGGTCTTTTATTTAGTAATAATGCATTCCTAGTCAACAGCCTTAGTCAACAATGAGCTAAGCCTCAAAGTCCCCAAGCAGCAAGCATCTTATTAAAATTTCATACTTTCATAACTCAAACACCTCTGCTATATCAGCTTAAAAAAAAAAACTAAGCCATAACAGCCACTGACTGACGTTATGGTATTCCCCAGATTTATAATTTATAATTTAAGAAAAAAAGTCTATTTCAATGTATTATATATATATTTAATAATAAAATAACTATTATGATGATGTATATCAAATCATAGACAAAATTACAGAGACAATAAGGGTAAAGAAGACTGATGTTTTTGTATATTTACACAGAATGAATGAAAAATATAACTGTAATATAAAAAATATAACCTCGCAAAAATGGTTACAATAACAAATAACCATGCCTAAGTTGTTAAGGTTATAAAATGAAATTTTTGGTTATCCACTTCAGAGTCAGCTGTTGGAAAACCCAGGAAACGAAGACGAAACTAATATGATGCGAACATCACGGTACTTCAGCAATGAATTTAATTTTTTTTATATTTACAACTATAATAATATTACAAGTAAATCTGCTAATATGAACAATATGACATGAAAAAAACACTTGTGGAGAAACTACCCATCGGTAGCACTCCAATAAAATTCTATAGTAGAAGGTCTCGAAGCCATCTTATTTTCAGACACCTCGTAGTGTTATCAGGAATAGTATGGGAAGCAAGTTGAGAGACTAGCTGATGCAAGTGTGTATGGAGCTTGTCGTGGAAGGATAGATATCTAGTTTGGGCCAAATCAGCAACATATGGGATATTAAGATCATGATGGATGAGTTTGTTTGTGACATAATACGGAGCAATGAGGATTTTACAAAGGATTTTGAATAGTAAGGATTGGATACGAGATGAATTGGATGGTTTAGTAGAGCCCCAAAGCTCAACTTCGTATGTCCTAACAGGTCTCATAAGTGCCATGGAAATGAGTCCGGTAATTGTTAAACTATGGATTGTTGGCTTGAAAAACCCTACCGAAATGAAAATATATTTAATTTCATATATAAATCCTAAATTCTCTTTACTTTGCGATTTTTTCCTTTATCGAGTTTTGACCTAGTGCCACGAGAAAAGTTGCAATCATATGGGTTTATTCATGTAAGGATCATATGGGTTTACTGTATCCAAATTTTTATACCTAAAACATAAATATCTAGTAAAGATGCTCTGATAACTTCCTCACAATTAAGTTAATTTTACAACTGTTATTCCCGCCGTTTCAGGTTATTTTAAAATTTACTCAGACCCCAATTAATTATAAAATACTCATATATATGACTATTATAAGACTTATTTGGACTTACGGAGTATAGTAGAAAATTACTCTCGTATCAGATCCTTTCCATCCAAAAACCTTCGTAAGGACCTCAGTACTCCATGCTTTGTTACGAATAGAGTCATTCCAAATCAATCCATTCAACAGACTTTAACCCAGCTACCTCTTCGACACCCGATAATCTTGAGAGGCGTCTGAAAAGAAGCTGGTCTAGCGTCCTTCTAAGATAATTTTTAGATTTTATTACTAAAATCGGGTAGTAACTCTAATTGATTTTATCTCATGCTATTACTTAGAACTGAGTACTGACTTTTATGGGGACTTGGGAAGATAAGTAGAAACCAATGTGTGTGTGTGTATATATATATATATATATATATATATATATATATATATATATATATATATATATATATATATATATATGGTAAAATCGATTTGTACATTCACTCTGCCATAAAATCTATTGACAGTTAACACACTGAGATAGCCTTCAGCTGATTTGTGACAGGAGATGAGATGCGCTCAACTAATCAATTGCTACCGACTCCTCGAGACCACCTGTCCCTCTACCTGTAATTAAACCCTTGACCTACAGGTATCACCTAGCTCACGAGCACCACTATCTCTATTCGAGTAGGCAGGTGGGTATAGAAGACAGGTCTTCTTCTCTTGCTGTATTGTTCTTTGAGGCTCAGAGCAAGAGAATGGGGTATAAGTATACATACATACACACACACACCCACACACACACATATATATATATATATATATATATATATATATATATATATATATATATAAATAGAATAGAAAAATAATTTTATTCTGGGACCAGGTCCCTAAATAATAACAAAAATGAACAAAGTTTAAAAAAGGTATATCTGGTCAAAGGGCTACATTATTATAATATTTACATAATAACTTGAAAATAAATAATAACTATAAGGTATGTTTTAATAGAGAATTTGAAAAAGTAATACAAAAAGGAAAAAAATAGCAGACAAATTAACAACAAAAAGAAATAGGCTAATTTAAAAATAAATAAATAAATAATAGCATCTTATAATATAAAAAATAATATCATTATGAGTGAGGAATATTTACAGTAATTCATCAATCGATTATGTTGAATATTGCTTCTAATTTTTTATTGACTAGAGAGCATCTGTTTGGGAATTTAGAAGGTGTAGGAAAAGTTTGGATTTAAATGTGGTTAAACAAGACGCATGACGGATATCGTTTGGGAGTGAGTTCCAGAGAGATAGAACATGCGAGAAAGGAACGCTCAAAAGTTTTGGTTCTATGGGAACGGATATAAAGATCGGAAAGGCGAGATCTTGTGCCCCGGGATTGGATAGATTATTTGAATTGTAGGAGACTTCCTCCGTGCGTCGAAGAGCAATCGAAGAGAACAGTTCATTATTCGCTTCAATCTCTCCTCGAGCTTGTTCAAGAGGCCACCCTTTGCCACACAACCATAGTCAAAGTGCGGAAAGATGAAAGAAGTGATGAGGAGGTTACGGTTAAGTAGAGTTGAAAGATACCTGGAACGGTGAAATAACTTTATTGAACTACGGGAAATTTAGGCAATACGGGGTTTCCATAAAAGGGATTGGTCGAAAATGATTCCGAGGTTTTCTAACAGAGTTACTGAAAGGAATAGGGTGATCATTTAAGATTAAATGGAGAAGTATGTTTTAGAAGGGTATAGGAACCAATTAGATTTACCTGAGTTTTCGCAGCATTCAACGATTGTTTATGCATGTTTGCCTAGCCACTGATCCTATCTAGGTCACCTTGAATACTGCTAAATGCAGCTATTATCTGAAATGGAGGAAAGGACAAATAGCTCTGAGAGTCGTTGGCGTACAGATGGTGGGAACAGTGGAAGATTGATTTGGGAAGGTCATTAATGTAACAGTTGAAAAGGAGTGGGGAAATACTACAACCCTGTGACACTTCGGTATTCAGCGGTAGGAAAGATGATAGGGGTTAATTTGGAATGGAGACCGCTTGAGTCCTATCCGAGAGGAAAGCTTGGACCCAGAGTATGGAACTGTTGGAAAAGGAAAGAGATTTTAATTTAGAGAAAAGGATGGAATGGTTCAGCGAATCGAAAGCTTTTGAAAAGTCGAGTAGAATTAGAATATATATATATATATATATATATATATATATATATATATATATATATATATATATATATATATATATATGTGTGTGTGTAACAGTAACCACTGTTGAAACATGATACCCGACGCCTACAAGAGTAATTATATGAAGACGATGAGTCACTCTCAGCACGAGCAAGGTGGTCTAGCGTCACAATTATAGTCATAGGCCTATGTAAATTATTTAAATAGTTTCCGATTTATGAATTTTCCCATTTCACACTCTCTTTTTGGCGAGGACAGCCTAATTTTCTTTTACCTACTATAGAAACATGCAGGAATTCGGTAATCTTTTATCAGTCTATGGCATAATCATTCAATTCGGTGTTCTTTGATAGATCCTTGTACAAGGAATACACTTCGGCATTTTTCCGAATATACATTTTACTTAAAGTTTCTCTCTCGAATATTTAAAGCTGGTTTTTCATTGGAGACTATGTATATGTGACTATATTCCGTAGATATCGTTGGTCACTTTAAGCTAGTACTGTCGGACAATGTTACAGTGGGAGTCACAAATTTTGCCTATCCAGGTATAATTAAAATAGGGGAGGAAAGGAAAGATATGCAGCTGTAAAATGATCCTAAGTGGTCAATTAAAAAAAAAAGGATAAGAATCTTTAACGAGTACCTGACACCGTAGAGACTCAGGACCTCCGTTTTACGTTCCTTGCGAAGGATGGAATAACCAAGGATTATTTACTACCTTTAAAAAATACTTAAGCCACCTGCCTACTAGTTGATACTTTACGATTATTACTTATACAATAAAGCACAATATTATGTTAGTGTTGCAAAATATTACTGTGCTCTGAATATCGTGTAGACTGACAATATAGATTGCTGTAGTGAATGGAAACATACACGAGTAGCTAGAGGCGTAGTGTGATCTACAGCTGTGGATATCATCCGTAACTGATCGCTACTGATTTAGTGTCTCCATCATCCCTTATCTTCGTACGCCATGTTCTTATCAAGTCCGAAATGATTAGTACAATTTAGCCAAATTACTACCAGCTAGCAACTACTTACATCTACATGACAATCAAAAACAAAAAAAGAATTTTTCATGATATAATTTCAGAATCTGGGTTAAAGGTAGGTAGGTACCTGTCCATATTTCGTTATACTATTATTATGTTCATAAAATGCATCCAGAAAATATATTTTATGACGAATCTCTAACTTTAAACGTAAATGAAGCGAATCATTTTGGAATAAACAGAAAATAATTTGTCAAAATCGAACAAGAGATTGAAAAATTATAATTTTCAAAAATGGAAATATAGATACAACTTATCTGAAACTAAAAATTGTATTTATTTTTTAACTTTATTTTTATATCAGTACAAAATCCGACAAGGAAACTGGAACGTCTCTGTATCAGGGTTCTGCTACAGAGAGATCTAACACGGTAGGAGTGCTTTCAATTGGAGATTTCTCGCTGTATCCTTCCACGTGTATCCTTATGGTTCTACAGAAAACCTAATACATCAATATACCAAAACCAGTATATTGTTGTATATACTATTTATATCACTATCCCATTTTTCGAAAACCAAACTAATGTCTCCGGTTAATTTAAACTTGTCAGTTTTCACTAGTGGAGCAGGATAGAATATTACATAGAAAACGCTCTTACTGACCTGGAGGTACAATATTATCATCGTGTACAGGGAAATATTATAAAATATCCGGAACGAATAGACCATTCGCATAAATAATTAATATCTTCTTTCTACCCATAGCTAAACCCTACATCATACTGAAGGGATTTTAACTCAATGCAATAAAAATCTACAAAAAAATAACAGCATTAGTGCATGTTTCACGACAGGCAGTGAAAAACTAAACGATCTGAGTTACCAAGTCCTCCCACACCCACCTTTTTCGCCACATTTATCTCCAAAAGATTTCTACCTATTCAGAAGTTTCAAAAACTTAGAGTAAAATTTTTCAGTTCTGGGATTCAAAATTTGATAACCTAAAAAACCTGTACCACTGACCCGAGACAGGTATGTTTTTTTTTCTCCGGAATAGAGGTGGCATTGGTATATTACATATAGCAATATTTGAATTATATGAAAACTCTATTCTCAGTAAGCCCAATCGCATTGCCAGTTCTGCTATAATTTCTTAAGTCTGGGGCCACTACAAATTGTGAGATTATACTGCTTCATGGACAACGGTTGTGGATGGAGGCGATTTATCCTAGATGACGCTCAACCATCAGGTTTTCCCCTTAGTTTGGGTACCTACTTTATAGTGGTCCAGGAGGGTCCTATATCCTAAATGGTCCATTTCCAGGTGCTAAAAGACTAAATAAAAGCGTTTATTCCCCCCAGGAGCGGGATTTAAACTGGATTTTCGGCATGGCAACTCAGTACTCTACCACTGAGCCACTTCGCTGCCTCAAAATTTTATAACATGTTCCGAAAAATGTATAGAACATGAGGGTAGTATTTTGAAAACAGATATTCCATAAGAAACTAACCAATTTCAACATAATTGTTAAGGTCATTGATATATTAGTTATCTAAGGCTAAAATAAACGATCTTGTTAAGGCGCCATTTTATAGTCTACTGGCTCCATGTTTACAGACGTCCATTTTAGTTTGCAGGCCTGTAAACGCGTCCATCTTCTATGAAACGAGTCATCCCTTAGAAGTGGTAATGAAGGATAAAGGACAAGAGAGTGAATAAAAGATGCCGCTAGAGGTCGCGCTGGCCCGGAGCAATTTGGCCAGGCAGGATAGCCTCCAGTCCACTTATCTAGAACTGTTCCTGTTTTAGGACTCTCTCTCTCTCTCTCTATCTCTCTCTCACTCACTCTCTCTCGCTCTATCTATCTCTCTTCCTCCACCCCTCTCTCACTCTACCTCTTTGTTTCCTCCTCGCTGCAATCATCTAATCCACTCAGTTTACACCGAGGGCGAATTGTTTCAGCCTCTCTCACGAGACGATTCACTCATCGAGAAGAACCTTCTTTACTGTTACTGGAGGTTAGGGTCAGTCGCTAACATATGTTTATGTGTTTACTAACTGTAAGACGCGGTTTTAAGCAGCGTTAAATTTACTTCTAAATTAAAAAACACCTCATATTAAATAATTGCTTTATATACCACCGAAACCGCTAGGTTATTAATAAATAAAAAAGTAAAACTAAAATAATAAATCGCTAAAATATATTCACTTTATGTACAGTTATGAGGCCTATATAAAAAAAGGGGTTCAGTACATGATAGAGACTGTACTGTTTCATGCACAACTGTTCTACAAGGAGGTGACATGTCTTAGGTCACGCTCAACCGCTAGATTTTCCCTTCTTATCTTGAGTACCCTTTTTTATATTTTATAGAGGCTGGGCCTCTAGCCCCAGGAGGGTCCTAGATCCTATATGATTCATCTCCGGCTCCAAACAGACTAAATAAAAGTCGAGGCCTGCAACGCTATTTGAACTAGGATTTTCAGCATGGCAACTCAGTGCTGTACCATTGAGCCACCCCGCTCCCATGAGGCCTATAATAACAATCAGAATTGTTTTTGTTTTAAAATTAAACAAGAACTAGGAAGGAATGAATACATAAAATAAAAAGGACCTAAAGTGAAGTATTACGACTCGCTGGTTCCACGCCTAAACCACCACTACTCATTAGTTATCCATCACACTAAGTCAAATCCATTTTAAAAATTCCAATGATAACAATAATGCCTAAAGGTGTAAGCTATGTAATGATAAAAATAATGCCTATAGGTGTAAGCTATATAATGATAACAATAATGCCTAAAGTGTAAGCTATATAATGATAACAATAATGCCTAAAGGTGTAAGCTATGTAATGATAACAATAATGCCTATATGTGTAAGTTATATAATGATAACAATAATGCCTAAAGGTGTAAGCTATATAATGATAACAATAATGCCTAAAGGTGTAAGCTATGTAATGATAACAATAATGCCTATATGTGTAAGTTATATAATGATAACAATAATGCCTAAAGGTGTAAGCTATATAATGATAACAATAATGCCTAAAGGTGTAAGCTATGTAATGATAACAATAATGCTTATATGTGTAAGTTATATAGTGATAACAATAATGCCTAAAGGTGTAAGCTATATAATGATAACAATAATGCCTAAAGGTGTAAGCTATATAATGATAACAATAATGCCTATATGTGTAAGCTATATAATGATAACAATAATGCCTAAAGGTGTAAGCAATATAATGATAACAATAATGCCTAAAGGTGTAAGCTATGTAATGATAAGAATAATGCCTATAGGTGTAAGCTATATAATGATAACAATAATGCCTAAAGGTGTAAGCTATGTAATGATAAGAATAATGCCTATAGGTGTAAGCTATATAATGATAACAATAATGCCTAAAGGTGTAAGCTATGTAATGATAAGAATAATGCCTATAGGCGTAAGCTATATAATGATAACAATAATGCCTACAGGTGTAAATTATATAATGATAATAATAATGCCTAAAGGTGTAAGCTATGCAATGATAAGAATAATGCCTATAGGTGTAAGCTATATAATGATAGCAATAATGCCTAAAGGTGTAAGCTATACAGGGTGATCTGAAATTAGTGGTGGAGCAGTTAAGGGGTGATAGTATGGGGTAATTCTAGTCAATATTACTGACCATCTTTTACTTTTTGTTTGGAACAAAGATATTCTAAATAAGGAATATTAATAGTCAAATCTTCGTAATTGTCGGTATCTTATCTGGCGTTAAGCAAAAACATTAAATTACTGCCTCTAAAACGTCGATTTACTCAAAAAGTCCCCTAAATTATTACGTACATAATAATTAAAAAACATCTACGTTTCATTGCCTTTCAAATGAGGTGTTAAAATAAAAATCGGTTAAGAAACCACGAAGATATGACTAGTAATCAAATGAAAGGGAAACGCAATTAAAATTATCGAATGCTGAAAAATAAATTTATTTAAAAAAAATCTAGTTTTACTGTTCTTTTTCAAAATGCCCTCCCTATTTCTAATGCAAACTCGTGGCCTTCTTATCACACCCGTTTTCACAATCCTCAAATCTCTGAGCTCCCTTTGCAGTTTCTGCGCTGCGTTTATAATTCTTTTGCGCAGGTCTTTCATATCAGGCACATGAACTCCAGCAGCGTATTCTTCAATACTAAACGGTTTTCTTCTTTCCCTATCAGCCATTGTTAGTCAGATTAACCTGACAATCAGTCACATAGCCGCCAAAACGTAAGGAATCACAGAAAACAGGGCAAAGTACAGGGTCGTCCGAAGAGAATTAATCACAAAAGTCCAGGATAAAGCCAAGTCGTTAGAAAATCCAATCTGAGAGCAAGTCAGCTAGGAGAGCACATCGGAACACAGTAAATCCGTAAGAGCAGAGTGAGGCAGGGAGGGGCAAAGCAAGGCGGTGGACTCCTGCGTCGGTCATGAAACGTAGATGTTTTTTAATTATTATGCACGTAATAATTTAAGGGGACTTTTTGAGTAAATCGACGTTCTAGTGGTAGTCATTTAATGATTTTGTTTAACGATTTTCGCGAAAGATACTGACAATTACGAAGATTTGAGTATTAATATTTCTTACTATGAATATCTTTGTTACAAAACTAAAAAAAAAATGGGTCAGTAAGAACAATTTTTAGGATTTATAGCTATTTTTAGATTTTAAACAGGATTTTTTTAAAAATCATTAAAAAAAATTCTTATAAATGTAGGAATATCTTGGAAAAGGTTAACTTTAGGACAGTATGTCATAGTAATATCGACTGGAATTGCCTCATACTATCACCCCATAACGGCTCCACTAATGAACTATAACATCGGGCAACGGTTGTACAAGGAGGTGAGTTGTCCTACGTCACGTACAACCGCCAGTTTATCCCACAATTAAGATTATCCGCTTTATATGAGCTGGGGGAACGCCAGTAGGGTTTGGAGATCCAACATATGGCTGTTTAAAATTATAAAAAATAAATTATTTATCTGTCACAGTTAGATTTGAACCCAGGACATTGAGCATAGCAACTCTCAGCAAGAGCTCAGCATTTCAGCCCTCTATATTCTTCTCTATGTAGAATGATACTCTGCTCCCAACAGATAAATAATTAAAATGAATTAAAGATAGCTTAATGAAAATGACATGAAATAATGATATTGAGATTGAAAACTGCATGAACAATAGTGTGCTATTAAAATTTTATTTCCACATTTAAAAATTAGAATTTTTTTAAGTTAGCATTCATCCAATTGTTCTTTATGGATGCGAAACATGGCCGTTAACTTTAAAATATGAAAAACGTCTTAAAGTATTCGAAACGAAGGATTTCGAATAATATCATACTCCGAAAAAGGATGAGACCACTATTAAATGTAGGGTATAACTGACATTTGAATAGTAAAACATGTATTATTATTATTATTATTATATATATATATATATATATATATATATATATATATATATATATATATATATATACATCATATACAATTAACTAAGGGAGAGAATTGGAAGGCCTGAGCAGTCCTTTTCTTTAGCCTCAAGACAAATGCTCGGGCTCAGAAGCGGAAGCCGCAATTTATCTCATTTTCTTGACTATTTTTTAGTTCCTTCTTTAGTGTCTTCTCTTCTCGCCATCCATTCATTAATATTTTCTTTTACAAATAGATACTTTTTTCTTATTTTCCTAATCGCCAACAGCCCACGATAAAAATCCCTTCTAACGAAATAACAAAATTCCTAAATTGAAAGAAAGTTAAGAAAGAAATATTAATATTTACCACAAAAGCAGAATCTTCAAGAAGTGTACGATAAAGAAAACTTTTTTTCCCAACTGCTTTATTAAGTTTTGTTAAGTCCGCAACTTCCAACTTAGCTACACTTTATTTCTTATACCACTTTTGAAAATCATAACATTGTTATGTAAACAAACTAAATCCATAACATCTATATGAAAACATAGATATTCATTTTCTTAAGCGGCTGACTCGTTGTGTAATATTCAGTAAAATTTACAATATAATAATATGTATTTTATATTAATAATAGTGTTAACATTCCGTTATTTAGTTGATTAATTATATTTAAATTATTACAAAAGGCAATGTTCAGTCTCAACCAAGCCCTGAGGAAGCCAGCAGCATGTCTGGCGAAACTTTGGCGGAAAATTTAGCTACACGGTTTAAACCAGAATAAACCACTGAAGCCTTTAGTAAAAATAGTGGCGGTGGAAACTTAAAAGATTATATATTTAAATTGTTTTATTAACAGGTGTGGATAACTATATAAAGAGAAAAAATGTATATTTAAATTAATAGATCAGGTATAAATGAATAATTGTTTTTTGAGATTATCTATTTTTAACATGCGTTTTATATCAGACGACCAATATTCATTTGTTATTCATTTTAAATGACAATATAAAATATCAGGATTTACAAAAGACGATGATGACAAATCCGGCTATGGCAGATAATTTATTTAATCTGTCAACAACCATAGATTCCCCTTGTGGGATCTGGAAACCCTCCTGGGGATCACCTAACCTCAATAAAGTTCATAACCTTCGTAGGGTAAAAAAAGCGTAAGTTTGACAAGTAACCTAAATTTTCTAAATCGTTAAGTACCTATGTTAGGACAATTTAATGAATACTTGTAGAATTTGTGGAATGGGGGTTGCTCACCCTAGTATTAATTATTTTTATTGCCTTTAGATATCGTTAGATCCGCCTTAGACCGCAATTCCGATCGATTTCCTAATAATAATAATTATTTTTAATTATTAACATTCATGTTATTGCTGGAGTGTTATAGCCAGTTTGGCTGTGCTGATAAGAGATAATGCTGTTTGCCCGCTACCTAGACCCTCGCTCCACGACTCCCTGATAGCAGATTTGAATACTTTGATTAGTTCAGCCTCCAATCTAGCCGCTATCTTAAGCCCAGTCAGTTCTCTAATGCCTTCAATATCTCCTCTTAAGATAATATCTTCGTTATCTATAATTTGTTCGGATTTTATTGTCTCAATTGCAGGTATATAAAAGTTAACCTCTATTTTATTGTATGTAATATGTATGAAAAAATTCAGATATTGAAAATATAGACCAAATATGAACAAAAATCTATACCATTATGACCCTCGAAGGGGTCAGTAAATGGTAGAGACTGTACTGTTTTTAGGCCAACGGTTGTACAAGGTGTTTTGTACAAGATTATACTCGATAACAAGGCATTTCTCCCAATGAAGGGTACCCAACTTATAGCTGGTGAATCCTGCTAACTGATTAAAAAATTTAGCAGACAGCTGGATTTGGACCTCAGCACACTGAACTACCCCGCTTCCTATAAAATTGAGTGTTAACAATATTATTAAAACGAACCAGGAAATAGCATAATTTTTAGGAGTGGATAGAATAGAAATTTTGATTGAATTTATTAGGTTGGGTAACAAAGTGTTATTTGTGTGAAATAAAACTCAATTTTTTCATTCCAAAAATTAGTTTTAATCTGATAAATCACATGTCTATTATCAGTCAACACTGATCCAGTTATATCATCCAATACTCTTAAATCCCATATCTCGACCTTAATTGATCAGTTATCAATTAATTAATCATGAAAATTGGTGTCAAAACTGAAGAATTAAAGTAAATTCCCACAAATCCCATCGATTCACCGTTGCCCTTCGTCGTAAACCAATGACTTCCTGTCATCCTGTATCGTTTAATAACATCCAATAGTCCACCTTGACAAAATATTAACTTGGAATCCTCATACTAGACTGAAACGACAAGAAACAGTTCGCCGTTACAAGCTACATCAACATTTACTAGACAAACGCTCTAAGCTCCCAATTATTTGCAAAAGAATCATATAAATGACAATTATTAGACCCATCCCGACTTATGAAATAGAGCTTTGGGGCTCCACTAAACCATCGAATTCCTCTCGTGTTAAATCCTTAAAATCCAAAATTCTTCGTAAAATTCTTTGTAATTTGTAACGAACAAAGTAATCCATAATGAACTTAATGTCCCATTTGTTGCTGGATTGGCCCGATATCAATTTTTTGATGAAAAACTTCATTCCCACTCAAACCCTCTAGTTTCAAACCTAGCAATCTCTTCAGTTCCTGATAATCCTCCGAGACGTCTAAAAAGAAGATGGTCTCGTGATCTACTAAGTTGAACTTGCTATTTGAGTACTACCACTGGGTAGTTTCTCTACTTGTTTTTTCATGTCAATGTGTACATTCATTCTTTTTACTGGATGTATTAATCTAATACAGTTGTAATTTACATTGAATAAATTATTAAAAAAATCAAAAAAGAAATCTGATAAATATCTTCCATTTTGTCCAATGACCTTTTGTCATTTTCATGAATCTGCTCTCATAGAACTTCTGTATTTTCGGTTAGGGTTATTACTGAACTTTTAACCAATAAAAATTGAGCAATAATTTAACAATATGCATAAAATAATATTTAGGATACTGAAAAAAAATAGATCAGTATCGTTTCGCAAATTTAGCGATATAACACGGCTTACATCAACAGTCCAAACAGACTTATCATAACTGTTGAACGTCTTGGAGCAATCGAATTTCAGCAATCATAGACAGCTTTAATCTCCCTTCAAGAAGTACAACGAACTCTGATGACTTTATGGACCCTTTGGGAACAATTCTCCAGTTCGGATTCAAGGACAGAGACAAATTGGTTTCGATCCATGGATTATGGCTGATCCTACTATGCTGGCGCACGAGGACCTATATGTCTTTCCCTGAAGCAGATTGTACCTGGACATAATCTTAGAGCGTCTTTTTGTTATCCTGGAAAACCACAATGCTATTCCCGCCATGTAAAATATGGGAATAAAAATCAAATATATGTTTTGTTATGATATCACTTACCAACTTGTTTTGCCGACTGAGCTTGAAGACACACGCTCAATAGGATGATCATCATGTCCATTCTTCCAATCAGTGTAGGTCTGAAACAAAAATAGATAATGATGATAATATCTTATTTTAATTTAAAAACTAGTACATATATGTAAATTAAACTATGTATTGGTAGCTCAAAAAGAGATGCTGAATCATATTCAAGTATGCTTATAGTGTATCGACAGTTACTACTTGTAAAAGATAACTGCAAATTATCTATATAATGAAAATGAATCGCCATTCCCTTGCTAACCGCAAAACTCGAGAACGGCTCGACCAATTCGGCTAATTTTTTTTTAAATATTTTTTAAAGGCGCAAAGAAGATTCTTATGGAGAGAAATTGTTCATCTGGTTATCATAAAATTGTAATCAGAGCTGAATAAACTCCTGTAGGAGAAAAAGAAGGTTCTTATGGAGAGAAAGCCCGTAAAATGACGAGGGAAACCTTCGGTGGGCGAAAAACCTTGAAATTTTCGGATTTATTTCGGTTTTTGGCCTGTATCTCCTAATCGGTGTGTTTTTGAAAAAAATCATAGGTAACCATTTTTTAAGATCAAATTTTCTACAATTCGAGCCCAACTGCAGCTCTGTAGGCCTAATAGATTCCGAGTTCGGTCCCTATCATATAACATATAACCGGAATCTTATCTATCTTCTATCTACATAATAAAAATGAAACGCCATTTCCTTGCTTACCGCAAAACTCGAGAACGGCTCAACCAATTCGGCTAATTTTTTTTCATATTTTTTTAAGGCGCAAAGAAGGTTCTTATGGAGAAAAATTGTTCACCTGGTTATCATAAAATTGTAATCAGAGCTGATTAAACTCCTGTAAGTAAACATGCGAGATGTTTCAATGCATCAACAATCGATGAAGTTGCCATTCAAATGGTTGGAGAAAATTTGGAAGCCCTGTGTTTTAGGGTAATACGGAAGGATAACGTCTGCCGGGACAGCTAGTATATTAATAAAATTTACAATTTATGAAGAAAATGTAGAAGGATTAATACTTTTGCACGATTGACACCATTATCAGCGCAACCGCCAGGTTTTCCCCGAATTAAGGGTACGCATTATATAGAGGCTGTGTCCCAGGACAACCTAGGAGGGTCTCCGAATCCCTAGGATTCATCTATAGTTGCTAGCAGTTTAAATAATTTTTCTGCCAAACCCGGATTTCTACTCGGGACCTTCGGGAAAACGCTCTACACAATATCTAGGCTTTCTAATTTATTTTTAAAGAAGCGTTTTTCTAAAGGTTTTTGTAATAAAAATTAGCCTTTATCGACTGTAGTGACTCGTTAAAGGCGAGAAGGGTTCTTTTCCCCCCTTCAAGCTCCCACCTTTCCTCTTCTCTTATTAGATCGTAAAACCCAGGGCGAGTTGAGATTCATAAAAGGAAATAGTTTCACTTAACGGCGGGTCGTTTCTCCTTTCAAACTTAAATCCCCGTAAAAGTTATGATCCCTGGCTACGGCCCGGCAAGAGTTATTCTAAACTATAAACTAGTTCTATGGTATTTTTTTTAAACTTTGTTTTTTTTAATACCTGTTAGCATCTTGTGTGTTTCTACACTCAGAAGATACTGTTGTAAAACAAAATCACAATTTATTATTAATGTTTTTAAAGTTACTTAGGGAGGAGAGTAGTTTCGTTGTGTACAGCGCTTTGTTGCTGTTTTCCCGCACTAAAGGTCCCGGCTTCAATCTGGACCCTGTGGGGGTCTAGGACCTAGCTATAACGTGACTACCCTTCGTTAGGAGAAATACCTGGATGTTGAGCGTGATATCAGGGAATTCACCTCCCTGAACAACTATTGGCTGGACGGTACTGTATCTACTATACATAGAACCCAAGATTCTATATGTTATGTAGTGATATGTAGTAGACGTTGTTTTTTATTAATATCTTTACTATTTACATGTATTGTATATTGTAACCATCTTAATGAGTATTATTGCTGTTATATCTGCAGTCCCGGTGAATATGTGGTTAAGTCGACATTTCTTAAAATTATTTTTTTTTACTGAGGAAAACAGAATCATATTGTTCTTGTAGTAAATTACGTATGAAATATTGAAGTCAGTCATCGGTTTAAAAAAGAGTTATGGATTACATTAAACTCCATCTCAAGCCAAAAACTACATACGATTCATTTCGCTTCCCTCAATATAGTTAACTCTCTCTGAACGAAATTCCTCTTAACCAGTTATTAAACAGGGCAGTAGATATATTCAATTAATTGTCCTATTATTTTTTTTAATCGATTTGACATTGTTTAATAGATTCCTAAATGTGTTGATGTAGACTCATCTATTTTTTTAAAATATTATGTTTTCGCATAATATTTACTTCACTGATAATATTATTTCATGGGGTTGCTATGAAATATAAATAGGTTAGTTGTTTCGCTCACCCTTAGTGTATTACAATTTCTGATATTCGTGAGCTGGTGAATACACTATGATAAATTTCTGTTTATATAATATGTGCATAAGTGAATTTAGTATGGTTATGTTGCTATTGGATTCAACTATCCAAAAGCGAAAACGCTTCAGGATTGAGTGGCAAAAGTAACAAATTAGTATTCGTTTTTTTGTTTAAGTGAATAATTTAACCTATAAAAAATTTCAGATAGACCTTATTTCCTAAATGTACTATAATTTCGGTATTTTTTTGTTTAATTTTATTAGCCTAGTATAGTTAGCAAACCATCCCGTGATTGAAATAATAGCAAATTATTTAATTATTTTTATTTTATTTTTTGTTTTATTCGTAGTAATGGGTAGAGCGCTGAGTCGTCATGCCGCGGGTCCTGGGTTTGAACCCGGCAGTGGCAGATAATTTATTTAATCGTTTACCAGTCAAGGATGGACCCTGTGGGATTTGGAGACCCTCCTGGGGCTCACCCAAGCTCTATAAAATGGGTACCCTCAATTGAGGGAAAACATGGTTGTGGTTAAATGATGTATCTCCTTGCACGACCTTTATTCAAGCAACAGTACCGTCTCTACTATGGGCTGTAGTGGTACTTTTCTTTAAATTACTGCTTAGAACAATACTTTAAGAATTTCTTTTTTATTTTTTAATTGTAATTTTTATGGTAATTATTTTTAAATTACTAAATTTTGAAGAGAAAAGATTTGCCCTAGCCGGGATTCGAACCCGGGTCGTCTGCATCTCCGGTGCAGTGCTCTAAACCACTGAGCTACTAGGGGTCGTATCCAAGTCAGACAAATCCGTTCTCTTCTTTTATAATTTCCTTCGCTTTCTAGAATTTTCCAACCAATTTGCTTTTCTCTCTCGCTTGAAAATTTTCTCGAATTTCTTAATTGGCCTGGACTGGGTCGCTAACGTATCCTCCTCTTCGAGATTGCAAAGTCAAACGCCGGGCACTTAGATGTTGAGGGCTTCGAATCAACTCCCTTTAACCCAATTAGTATCGGCACTTAGCTGAATTAGAGTAAGAGTTGTCGATGAGTTAGGGCTTTACAGTTTCTACTTCCTGTCTTGACTCTCTTCACCTTTAGTTGAACAGGATTTTGTTTATTTACCAATTGTTTATTTCAATATCTTATTACATTATAGCAGGGAATATGTTTATAATTTTCCAAAAAAAAAAAAAGAATAACGCCCCTGAAAATTCCAGATTTTGGGTATCAATCGTGGACACAAACGAAATATATCTTATAAAACACAAAACAATAAGTTATATTAGTCTATATTATTTAAATTTCAAATTTGTAAATTTAAATTATTATTCGGCCTCAGCATTACTAAGTTCGCGTCATTAGTCCGGAAATCTAAAAATCAGAACTTAAAGAACCATAATCCTTATATAACCATAATCCATAATCCAACTCTTTTTTTACGAATGTGAAGCGTGGCCGGTAACGCTGAAGGATCAACGAAGTCTTAAGGTATTCGAAAATAAAATGTTGGGTTGAATATTCATTCCAAAAACTAGAGAATTTAGATTGGATAACGCGGAATTGCGAAGCTTACACCTGGTTAATATTATTCAAGCGATAGCGTCAGGAAGATTAAGATCGGCTTATTAAGTTGAGCTGAGTAACGAACGGATTAAAAAAAAAGTTAATTAACCAACTGAGAAGCATCTGAGGGGTAGACCGAATCGTAGGTGGAAAGCTTGTATTAAGTGTGTCCTGGTGGATTTCAGTTTGGGTAGTGGTCCGTGGACAGAGGCTCGTAAGGAGAGATTGGTAATACCAGCACTGAGCTTTTGGCTTCGCTAAGCCTTATTATTGTTAAATTTAAATTATTAACATGACTCTAGTTTTTACTTATCCTGACACTCGAAAAAATAATTATATACACTTTCAAGTAGTCTGTTTATTGATAAAAACAATAAAAAAAAAGGCTGGACAATCCACACATATAAAATGCTTTGTCCTGAATGACTGACTGAGGTATCACAACGCACAGTCTAAACCGCTAATCATAAAGACCTGAAACTTTGAGGGTGTGTTTTTTGTATGACGTAGGCATCCGATAAAAAAGGATTTTCCGAAATTCTACCCCTAAGGGGTGAAAAAGGGGGGTAAAGTTTGTACGCTTGCTCACGCGTTTTTTACTCGTAAAATCTACATATTTTCGCTGAACAAAACCAATCAAGTAACATAGTTCACTTCTCTCTGCTGAGACAAGTGAAACCGTTATACTAAGTAATCCTTTTCAATAAATCCAATAACATTACATACTAATCTTTTACTAACACGAAGAACAGAAAACTTCTGTCCGTCCCGTTTGACAAACAATGTATGTTTCACGGCTGTGCTGATCCGTCTGTGATGAGATTTGATATGGATAATCTCAAACCTGGGGAAGGACATAGGCTACTTTTTATCAACACACCACGCAGGCGAAGTTTATATAAAACTGTAACCTGATTGACTAACACATCCAGCGGTCAACGCACCGCAGAAACCACTGAACTTAGCATCTTGAAATTCGCAGATAGGTTCTTTGGATAGCTTAAATGAGCCCTAAGAAAGGAATTATCGGCAATTCCACCCCCAAGGGTTTCCCCCTTAATATACTAGGGATTCAGAGATTGGTATGGTATGGTAGACATCTGAAATTTCGGATGTACGAATAAAAAAAATTAAATTATTTATTTAAAATGATCTGTCACGAAGGTTTATGTGGCAGACCAAATTCCAGGCGAGCGGGGCCGTGGGCAAAAGCTAGTCTGAATTCTAAACATTATTAATTTAATTGAAAAAATCAGTATGTAGTTATATTACTTATATCGTGTATTTTTGTTTACATAGATCTTAATGAGTTGTTTACATAGATCTTAATGAATTTTATTTTCATTTATAGTATTATTAATATCGTTAAGTTCAACAATACTTAGAGGATTTTTACTTTCAATTATTTCATAAAACAAGACATTTAACTATGAAAAAAAGAATAGACAAAAATTCAACTAGTTATTTATGTTCTAAGTTGTTATTTATAAAAAAAAAATTCCATAGTATTTAAATAAAAGTCTAAACGAAGAATTTATTACATTCAATAACCGTTCCTCTAAGTTGTTTCTAAAATAAGGAACAGATGAAACCATCTTTAAGTACTAAACAAAATATTTTATTCATATTGTTTGAATAACAGCTATTTGCTTCGCCTGATATGAATAAGTGGACAAATGTTATTTAATTATTCAGGAGAATAAAGTGTGTTGTGCTTCACCAAAGAGGCTTTTAGTCTTATCAAGTTCATAGATAACACTCATAACCTATTCTTATTGATCTGCTCCAGCGCTTTTAGGTATAAAGGTCTATCGAACGCAACACCACTAGGTACATTTTTTCATTATCTATAAGTATCCATAATATGGCGGAAAAAAAGGTAGATAAATTTAGAGATTAAAATAGAAAATGTATACTATTACAACCCGTAAACGGGTCTTGGGTTCAGTAGATGGTAGAGACTGTACTGTTTCATGGACAACGGTTGTGCAGAGAGATGATTTGTCCTAGGTCACGCTCAACCGCCATGTTTCCCCCTCTTATTATGGGTACACACTTTATAGAGGCTGGTTGAGCACCAGGAGGGTCCTAGATCTCTTAGGATCCATATCCGGCTGCTAACATATAATAAATCTTTTAAAAAATTATATAATTCCAGTAGACATGGGGGTTGAAGAAATGAAAGCTACTCCAATGTATTTTACAGAGGTCCTCAAAACTTTACTGGCAAACAATTTTTTTTTTTAAATTATTTTATTGAATTGTAGAACTGTAATATATACATCTAGTACAAGGGCTGTATGAATAAATAAATACATGAAAGGACGTGTAGAGGCACTACCCACTGGCAGCACTCTAATTACATTTCTATTATAGAAGGTCCCGAGGCCATATTCTCTTCAGACGCCTAGGTGGATTGTCCGGGATGGAATTGGATGCAAGGATGGAAACTAGTGGGTTTGGATGGGCCTGGAGTTTATTATGGAATGATAGGTATCTGGAATGGGCTAAATCGGTAACATATGGAACGTAAAGGTCTTTATAGATGGTTTTATTTGTGACAAAATAAGGAGATTTAGGATTTTGCGAAGGATTTTGGATTGAATACGAGAGGAATTCGATGGTTTGGTGGAGCCCCATAGTTCAATTCCGTAAGTCCATATAGGTCTTATAACACCTATATGAAACCTGGACTAAGAGCTCCTGTTTGTACTCAAAGGTGCAAGCAGTTCAGATGGATTTCTGGAGGTGTCTCTGGGTCACCAGGCTGGATAAACTAAAAAACCAAGAAATTTGACAGAGGATGGGTGTGGATATATCTACAAATGAAGGCCGAACCGAGTGTTGGATTGGGTTCCACCAGGAAGGAGAGGACGCGGACGGCACAGAAGCAGGTTGATGGAGGGAGTCCAGGAGGTGATGGCCGATCGAGGTCTCCAGGAAGAAGATTGGATGGATCTGCAGGCATGGATCTCTGCTCTGGCTAGTTGAGGGAACCCTTGTTGGAACTCCTATAAAACTAAAAAAACTTACTTGTTAGCTTTGTGCATTTAAAATGATGCACAAGATATTGTTTTTTAAAAGAAAAAAGCAATATCATGACCGATGAATTTAAAACAGATCTGATATTTATGAGAGATAAAATTATAAAACGGAAATCTCCAGTCACGACTGTTGAGTATATATTTATAGTTTTACTATAAATATCTTGCAAAAAGAATAAAAATACAATAAAATATTAATAAATAACTATGCGAGGTGATCTGACGGTTTTACGAGACATTTTTATTACTCCACCTTATGATTAAAATAAAATATTGCTCGTTGATCATTAATGACTTTTTTATTTGTTTTGTTTTTCAAAATATTTTTTCTTCATCAAACTCAATATGTTAGGATCCAATCAATATATTATTCTAACTTATTTATACGGTCATTGCTAGAAACTTTGCTATATATTATAGGGATAACTTTTTTATAATGGTCCCTCAGCGAGAAAAACAAAAGACTAAAGTAAACGTAGTTTATCGACCCGTTGCTTGGCAACGCCGACAATATATTACGTCACTAAAATCGTTTTTATCTAATATCTGAGAATTCATAACTTTTTTCGCAATAAGGAAATCACCATTAAGGAAACGAGGAAGGGAGTACTAGAACTGCAAATCACAGAAATTATGTTCATAGATAAAACTTCAACAAATATCTCAAAAAGATATTTTTTTTATTATTTATTTCTTATATATTTTGCTAAAACTCACAAAGTTACATGCTTTACCAAATATACTAGTCTCGAATTAAAAACACCTGTACAAATTTAAATGTATCTGTGCAGAATCATAATATACAATGAAAGAAAAAAGAATTAATTCTAATAAAATAAACCAAAATTGTACCTATCCATTCTTAGTAGCTTATATATAAACAATAACAATGAAATAAAAGAAATTGGTACAATAATAGATGTTTTGTTCTTTTATGTACATACTATTTTTTGTATAGTTCCCAATATTGTTTATAAGTTGATTTTTATTGTTTTTACACTTAGAAAAGAATTGTTTACATAGTTTGTTGATAAATATATTAATATAAGGTATACATTCTTTATTCATAATTTTAAATTTAGTGCATAATTCCAGCAATTCTAAGGCATTTGTTTTGGAATAGATGTAGTTTTTTGTATTTAGTTTTAGACATATTTCTAAATATTGGGCATGCGTATGATATGCGTATCATAAGTAGGTTTTATATAATCCCCTGTGCTTAATTTATATTGTTAAATTATGGATATATAGTACACAAAGCCCTGATGGCTTTATTGCACACATAATCATAGTGGTAAGTAAAAGTTAACCTTTTGTCCATGTTAAGTCACAAATATTTAATCTGCGCTGTCCAGGGTATAGGCGTTCTGTTTACATTCAGTTGGGGAATATTATTCGGTCGTCTTTTTGTAAATAATATAGCTTGGGTAAATAAATCAAGATGATATAGGTAAAAGGTTACAATACGATAGTAAAACTAAAGGGATGATCCAAATCTCTGACGAAGAAAAGAAAGAAAGATGAAAGAATATAACGTACAAGCATAAGTAGATTGAAGTATAAAGAAAAATAACAAAATTGTATAATGTTAGTCCACCTTATATATTAGCCTATGTATGAGCCGTTTTAAAGCTCTATAAAACAAAAACTGAAGAAATGCGAGAAAATAGTGGGCATTGTTTTGTTTTGTTTTAATTCCCTTCATAATATAAATTCAAATAAATATTGTAGAATGCATAAATAAATATGTAGCTTTTATCTCAAAGTATATAAAATTAATAAGAAAGACTAGCGAAAAAGCTATCGTCAGAAATGTTACAATTTTTGTGTGACCGGTGGAGTTAATCGATTTGGCAAGTGAAAAAAGTAATAAATTTTAATTCAGTCTTAGAATTTTTAAGTTTCTTTTTACTATTAAATATCAATCATTAGATATTTTTATTTCAAATTTTCCATAAAAATTAATATTAACAGTTTTCATCCATTCATCCATTCATGTCTCTCCTTTTTTCCGTTACAGATCTACCTTTAGGATTTAATTAAGGCTGATCTACATTTTTCAAATTTTGTGGTCTATCATTCCCAGATTTTCTTATATTGAGTGCATTAAATTTTGAATTTTCATTATAGTCACATTTAAATTTGATAAATTGTGGTTTGAATCTTTCTAACTTAATAAAATTCATCATTTAGTGCTTGCTTGTGCATTTAAATAATATTATTGCAATGATTTGCATTAGAGTAAGAAGATAATCAAAATGATCACTGAAAAGTTATGACTAAACCGAGTCCTTTTACACTTAAATTTAAGATTTTTAAGAAAGCGTAGTTAGTCAATTTGTGCAGTGAACGGCTCATATACAAGGCAGAAAACGGTTCCGGTGGAAGTCAGACAAAAATCTGAAATAGGGTTGAATTATTTATTTCGAGCCACATTTTAGGTCTTCTTCAGGGCTGAAAATACAAGATACAAACAAATTAAAATGATACTAAACCTCATCTCGTATACATATCTTAATCTTGTATACTCTGAGGAAGCCACGGATCGGTCAAAACGTTGGATTTCAAATAATTAGTTCAACCCTACTTAAGAACTTTTTTCTGACTTCTACCCGGACCATTTTCTTCCCTATAGCTATATAAGGTGAAGTAATATCATTCAATATTTTTATTTTCTTTATATTTAAATCTACTCATGCTTGTACGTTCAGTTCATTCATCTTTCATTCTTTTTCTCGTCAGAGATTTCCATTTAGAGATCCGTTTGATTTTCTTCTCCAAAAATTACAATAAAAACAAGTACTCAATTAATTGTATTTAGCTGATATTGACAAGGTAATACTTATTCGAATAGGCCATAGTAATTCTATATACTTAGTATATATTCAATTAGCAAAGTGTTGTAAAATGTGTTAGATAATATTTTCATTATACGCTTTGGCCGGTTTGAGAGCGAGTAAAACAGCTTATCTTGATTTTCTTTCTCTTCTTTTTACTTTTTCCAGTTCCTTTTTATCTTTTCAGCGAGGCCTTTTCCTCCTCACACCTCTCTCCAGGACCTTCCAGTCGTTGGGGCTTCTTTTTGCTGGAAACCATTCAATTCCTTTATACTCTTTCTAAGAATGCTTCGGTCCAGATCTCTCCCTTTTTATTTTTTCACGTTTATTTCTGCTGATTATTTTTCTCTTGTAACTTCATTAAAGCTGTATATTTCAACAGTATTAAAATAAAGTAATTCTTGTGAAGAAAAAAAATTGACGAATAATTTTACTTTCACTCTAATTTTATCACTATGTAATTGTAAGAACTCATTCACTCATCACTATTCATTTAATTGTAGTACTTAATTTAACCTACTAACAAACTAAATTTACTTAATTATACCACAATTACCATACAATAATTAACACATAATACGATTACGAGTAGCTAATATATATATATTTCTTTTTTCAGCAGTCGATATTAAGACTGTCTTCTTAAAAGGTATATTATACAGTTAAATGCTTTTTTTATTTTACTTGGATCGTATTATCTTTGTTTTAAAAAATCTTTTAAAATTGGCCAACTTTTCAAAAAAAAGTTACTAGAGGCTTTCAATCTTAGCGGCGGACCAAATCCTATTTTAAAAATTATACAAAACTTCTTTTAATTAACTAAAGTTGTAGGCACTTAACGTTTTAGTAATTTCGTTACTTATTTTTTACACTTCTAATTAGCCAATTAAAATATGCTGACTACTGCTATATTTTATACTCTTAAATATATTTTAAATAGTCTGATTGATTTTGGGATGCCAGAGTATCATTAAAGATGATTATTCAAATTTTTATTTCTATGATTTAGTCTTAATTGGATTCTTTTCTATAGGTCTGTTCTTGTGTTTACCAATTTACTAATCACATCAACCATCAATATATTGTTCATAAAGATATAGTGCACCTGGGTTAAGTAAGCACCAAAGGAATTAAAATAGATATCCTTTATTAATACGATTTTAAACAACATTCATAATGATTCGGTATATACATTGAGGACTACACTTAATGATTCAGATGTAATGGAGGATTGCCATAAAATACAAAACAGACTTAAATTACGACTTATCTGTGAAACAGGGCTACATCTAGAGTTCTTCTTGGTGAGGTGTGTCTTCTTCGGGTCTCGCTCGGATACTCCTCCGCCCGCTTTGTTCGCCGGCTCCGTCTTCCGGGTCTCCTTCCTCTTCGGGATCTGTTCAGAGAGTCCTTCTAAAAAGTGGACTCTTCGACCCCCCTCTTTTCTTATCTCTTCACCTACCTTGACCATGTGGGTATGACCCTTCTATCTGAGCGACCTACTTCTCGCAAACTAAACATTGCTCTTTGTGCAAAAACGTATTTATTTTTATAATGCCGTCCGGTACGATGCATAGCAGTACTTGATTGTGTTGGATCTGCAGACCCTCACGTGTCTCACCCAGCCTTAATGCTTAATTAGAGAAATCCTCGGCGGTTGAATCTGACTACTTCCCTAAACAACTACTGGCTTAGAAACAGTATAGTCTCTACTAAGTACTGTAGTCCAGTAAGTACCAAGAAGGTTCCTGGCTTGTTATGACACACTTTAATGAAATGCAGATCCACTTATCGAACATGGATGGTGGAATCTCTTGGTGACAGGATTTCAATTCCACTTAAACAAGATTTTACTTATCCAGGTCAATAAGGTGGCATGTACCACTAAAAGAGGTTCTCAAACAACTTGAATATAGGTAAATACAAAAATTCTCTCATTTATAGAGGTAAATTTCACAAAAATTGATTCCACTTATAGATGTGAAAACGTTTCAGTTAAAAAGTTATTTAAGGGAAAATGATGGGGGGACAAGTCTTGTATCCCTTATAGAGGTATTCCACTTATGTAGGAACCTCTTATCCACGTTCGACTGTAGATAAATAGTTTGTACGATGGAATGATTAATACTTGGATTGAAAAGGAATTACTAAAAGGAATGCCAAACATTGACGATTTTGGTTTTGTAGAAAAATTATTTAGAATAGGTTTCGTATCAGTTCCGGAGGTTTTAGTTTCGAGTTGAGTCACAACAAGTGTTAACTTTTCATTCGTTACCTTTTTAACATTCTCCAAAAGTAATAATAATCGCGAGCTTTAGTCTGGAAAAATAGCGTAATTATGGAGAATCTGTATATTTCTGTAATCATTTCGTCTAGCAATGAACGTTTCAACAAATATATATCATCTATATTTTTATTTTGACGAGAAAAGATTTGCCCCCAGCCGGGATTCTAACCCAGGTCATCCACCTCACCGAGGCAACGTTCTAACCATTTGAGCTACCAGGGTCGCCAATCTTTTCTCTTCAAAATAAAAATATTTAAAAATTAAAGCAATGATTAAAATTAATTATTTTTTTATTTATTTATTTCTAATATAATTTGTTACAATTTACATGAGTAATATGCTGTACCAAACAGACCAGTCTCAAACTGAAAAACTTAATAGACAAATTTAAATGTATCTATAAAGAATCACATATACAATGAAAGAAAAAAATACAAAAAAACTTTCAGCAGTAAAACAATTTATAATATATCATCTACACTTTGAAATGTTAGTAGTTAAAACATGAAATTTTATGATGAAATAATTACCGAAATATACACATTTCCCGTAATTACATTATTTTTTCCATTCTAAAGCTCGCGATTATTTTTATTTTTGGATAACATTAAAAAGGAAAGGCATGAAAAGTTTAAAATTCGTGATTTGAAGCGACAACCTACGGAACTGATTCTGTGGTATTAATTTTAATAATGTTTTGAACTAACGGTTTGGTCGATGAAGCTTTGGAGGTAATGATAAACAAACCAAACCATCAGCTGAGGTGAGATTCGATGAAAGATCGATCTAGAAGCTATCTATAAATCGATAGTGGGGAGAACTGGATAGAGCAATAGGAAGGAGATGATGTTTTAGGCTAGATAAGGAAAGGGAAAGGGAGATATCCATCCACCCGGGGTTTGTTGACACTCAAATCCACCTCATCTCTGTTTGCAGCCTCGGGTTGTTTAACCTTCTCATTGTAGTCCTTGTTGACTCATCGCTATTAGTTGAGCAAGCAGCAATCTCTACAGTCTGCTTATGTATAAACGTATTATTTCATTATTATTTACAGAGAAAATTAGTGTATAGCCATACATTCATAACCTTATTTAAAAAGATTAAGTGGTACACTGTAGACGGATTTCTATGCGCAACAGTTTTCACTCTTAGAATTAGATGACTATTGCCTTTTTATGTAATTTTAACCCGATTGTATTAAACAACATTTTTCATATATATTGTACAACTGTATAATAACAGAATGAATGATATTGTTACGGTCAGAGAGGGAAGAAGGACCGGCTGAGAGGATAAGACAAACAGTGGGATGAAGCGGAAGGGATTATAGAATGGCCTGGAGCCATATGGATCAGCCTGGATGGGGCTAGGCGGTTCTCTATCTTCCGAGAATTGTCCCACCCCGACCTACCTTGCCTATATAAACAGGCCAGCTGTTTCGCCCGGTCATTCAGTAATAAGCAGTCGTTAACTAGTGACAGTGCGTGTGAGATACAGTGAGTTAGTTAGTATCAGTCTGTGGTCAGTGAGTAATGCTGTGATAATACTGTTGTGATAGTCCGTGTGAGGAACAGTGACAGTGATAATTAGTGGCCGTGTAATAAGTGTAATAAACGGTGTGTCAGTTTGTGATATTTGGAGAGTCTTACGGTCGGTGGACTTTAATTAGCGAACTGTAAGTGTTAATTTGTAGTTGTTAACTATAGTGTAATATTATCGTATTTATACAAATTTATATAAATAGTTTAGTTATTTAGTATTAGCAATATCTGAGAGTATTTGTATATTATTTCAGTGATTAGATAACAGTTAGGTCTAGATAATAATCTGTTGAAAATTGTTATTGTAAATTTATATTAGTATAATAATTGAATGGTTTTAAATAATTTCCTTTTAGTCTTTTTAATTTGTTAATAAATATTAGTATCTTGAATTAAGTAATAGTTTAGTTCATTTTACACCCAGTAGCCCGTAACAATATATAACAGCATGGGATGAAGGCAACAAGCGGAACTACCTTAGAAGAGTGGGAATACATTTTTTCATGAAAGGATTAATATCACGTTCGGGCCAAACATCAACAGATGGGACATTGAGTTCATTACCGATGACTTATTATTGATTAAGTAAGTAAGTATGGCATTGGTTGTCTGAAAAATAATGAAGGGTTTTATGTTTTCTGCCATTGATGACCAGGTTCTCCGAGCTTTGGTGGAAGGAGATCCCAGAACTGTTCTAGAAGTGGCAGGGAAACTGGAAGTCAGGAAATCAATCGTCGAAGATCATTTCAAGACAATTGGGCAGGTAAAATGATTTAAAGTCGATAGATGGTTTTTCCATGGACTTAGTATTCAAGGCTCAAGTCCCAAAATATCTGGAGCCACCTTTGAACAGTCCACTTACTTATTTTGCCTTCGCCCAAGTTCGAGTCTCATTCCGGCGATTTAGAACTCGTAAAACAAAATTTTGTAAAAAGCACTTTTTATAGATTAGTAAAGACTAAATTATTTCCAAGTAGCAAAATAATAAATCTATACATATTATAAAACAATGTCCTCGGGCGCGTTTGTTCGCGGTAGACTCAATAACTACTGCACGGATTTTCATGCGGTTTTCACCAATAGATAGAGAGATTCACCAAGGAGGTTAGGGTATATAATTTGTCGAGGTTTTGTGTAAATGGGTTGTAATATCGATGGGTTTCACCGAAGACGCCGCTTGCCTAATCCCGTGCAATTATCTAACGTGCAAGATTATAAATTCGTATTTAAAAAAATATTTGGTTTTGTTTTTATTTTTATAATTTCTATATAATAAAGTACATTAGCTGAGATGGGAAGAAAGAAAATCAAGAGTCCCAAAGAAGCCTAACCAATGATATTCGCGTGGTCCTTAGTGGACGGTACGTGATAAAAAAAAATACATTACACAGACAAATTATGTAGGCATAATATGGTTTATTACCCGAGCAAAGCTGGAGTGGGTCGCTAGTAGGTAAATAAACAACTGAAAAATTAACTTTTTGCGAGGAAATCGTAAACTGGATATTTATTTTTTTGATTGTAAGCAGTTGGATACAGAAAACAATTGTGATGAATAGTGGGAGAGGCTTCCCCAAAACAACCTCCGCCAAGTAAAATATATAAACATTGGTGGGATCCCTCCAAGCGGCCTAATGTCAGAATGCGGCATAGTAAGCAGGCTAAGAATCGGATACACAAAGCTGACACATCTCTATCTATTTTTAGGACAGGATTTACCGAGCTGCCATAGTAATGACGATACAAAACGAATTGTGAATCACCTAATTGAATGATGAAATAATGAAAAGGAGAGAAATAACATCGAAAATCAAAACGTATCTGCTTCAAAGAAAATAGTAAAATAAAAAATACGCCGATGATTTTAAAAGCTACTGTGTTTACTGAAGAAATTTAAGAAGAGCAGTCGTCGCTTATGGCTTCAGGAGTCGCAGTTAGGTTATATATATATATATATTTTATATATATATATATATATATATATATATATATATATATATATATATAAAATATATATATATATAAAATATATAGATGTCTAAGTTTTTTTTTAGGTTCTTAAGGATCAGTCATTAAAAATAAATCAATATTTTGGTTATGTTTTTGGGTCAGTGGTAGAGCGCTGAGTTGCAAAGGTCTTAGGTTCAACTCCGGGCGTAAGAGATTAATTATTTAATCTGTTAACAACCACAAATCTACAGTCCCTGCTGGGGCTCACCCAGCCTCTATAAAGTGAGTACCTTTAAGTTGGAATAAACCAGGCGGTTGAGCGTGATCTCAGACAAATCACTTCAATGCACAAACGTTGTTCTTGAAACTCAGCCTCAACCTTGCACTGAATCCATGTCCCTTCATGTGTTATTGGAACTTTTATCAACATTATGATCACAAATTAATCTGGCAGAAGAACTTAACATTTATCTACTATTAAAACTAGACAAATTTTGAAAAATACAATGATAATAAAATTTTAATTAAAGTTTACGTCTAAATATATTACACTTTATTGCTTAATATATTAAATGAACCAAGTTCTAATTTGGTTTATATATATATAATGTAAATAATTTGTGTTATTATTATTTTACACATATTCCACGAATACCCTTTCATGTTACATTAGGTATTTTATTCGAACTGGGCATTTTCTTCGATATGAAATTTGTTTTCATTCTCTCTCTGATTCTTTCTCTTCTGCTATTTTTAGTGTTTAATTTTTGTTTTTTAAAATTTGAAAATATCACTTTTTTTATGGAGTTATACTGCTCACAGTCTCTTTATCTGTATATAACATTATAACAATTTCGTCTAAATGTAAAATTGTAAAAAAAAAAATCTGTACCACTACAAACAATGAATGGTCTTGAGTTAAGTACATGGTAGAGAATGTACTGTTTCGACGACAAAAAAAATCTGTGACGACAGCTCAATGCGTAGAGCACTGAGTTTTTATGCTGAAGGTTCCGGGTCCAAATCCAGCTGTGCCAGATAAATTATTTAATCTGTTAACATCCTATTGAATGCATGGATCAGTTGGAACCTGCCGCCCCACTGAGACTCACCCAGCCACTATAAAATGGGTAACCTTACTTGGATGGAAACAAGGCGGTTTATCGTGGCATTGGACAAATCACCTCCATATATAGTTTCCATCCAAGTAAGGTTACCCATTTTATAGTGGCTGGGTGAGTCTCAGTGGGGCGGCAGGTTCCAACTGATCCATGCATTCAATAGGCTGTTAACAGATTAAAAAATTTATCTGGCACAGCTGGATTTGGACCCGGAACCTTCAGCATAAAAACTCAGTGCTCTACGCATTGAGCTGTCGCCACAGATTTTTTTTTTTAGTTCTAGGTTGAATTTCGTAAAATAAAAGATGCCTATGGATGGTAGAGATGATCTTCGATAATTAGATACAGATTTTTGCAATCAACCGTATATCTATTGAATGACTATAATTTTGATTATAACAGGTCAATGTGTACATTGAAATAATATAAAGAAACCATAAGCATGAATGGCTAGTGTGCCCATGGTGTTTGGTTTGAAGGACAAAATACTTACGATAGTTATAAAAAAAAACCTGTACCACTACAACCCATGAAGGGTCTGGGGTTCAGTACATGGTAGAGACTGTACTGTTTCATGGACAACGGTTCTGCAAGGAGATGACTTGTCCTAGGTCACGCTCGACCGCCAGATTTTTCCCCCTTATTTTGGGTACCCTATTTTTATAATATTTTATAGAGGCTGGGTGGGCCCCAGGAGGGTCCTAGATCCTATATGATCCATCTCCCGCTGCAAACAGACTAAATAAAAATCATGGCCTGCAGCGGGAATTGAACCAGGATTTCCGGCATGGTAACTCAGTACTCTACCACTGAGCCACGATAGTTATAAGGGGAAGATAATGGTCCGAGTAGAGCTAAAAACAATTCTCTTGCTAATTCTGTTGTCAACTGTTTATCTTAAACCCAATGTTTCGGCCCACATTTCACGTGTTCTTCAGTGCTAAATACGCAGACAAATTTACTATTTTTCTATCCCATAATCATAGATCAATTCATTTAAAGAAAATAAATAAATAAAAATTACTATCATGCCAAAGAAAGATGTACCCCTATTTTATCATTAATCTAACAAAAATAAATAATCAAAAACATTGATCACTATATAGCAAAAATATCGGTGTAAGACTATTAACATTCACAGTGGAAGCGTGGAAACTTTGTGTAACCACTTTCTTTAACCTAGTAACATGGAAATAACATTAAAACGGTTTATTTATGATCAGAGTAGCCAAGCTTATTAAGAACAAACTCAAGAATTTCGTAGCATTCTTTCAAATGGACTGAGTGTCCAACAGGCACAGAAACATATCGATTACCATTGTGAAGGAGTACAGCTTACAGGTACATTGTTGCAGAAAGCTAGGTGGAATTTGTGATTTGTCTAAGGGTGATGGAATTTCTTCTCTATTTTTTCCGTAATCAGCACAAAAATACTGTTAAATTCACTAGTTAAATATTAATAATTTTTTCATCGCAGACCTGTGTGATTGGAAAACACTGTGATGTATCATTGAAATTGTATCAGCGTATCTTTCACATCATTTCTTTACTTGGGAAAGTGAATAAGGAAATTTCTATTTAGGAAGAAGGAAGATGGGATGATATAGAAGAGATACTTTAGAAGATAGAAGGAAAAAAATAGAACTTCTGGTCGCTGCTGATGGACTGATAAAGTTGGCCTAATCGGATCGGACAGGACCAGGTTGAGCACTTCTTTCGATGAGCACCTGTTGCGCGGCTCACCAGCGACCTCTGTAGTTGTTTTAAGGCACATTGTTCAATTAGAATTAGCTATTTTCAATCGATAATCAATTAATGCGTTTCTTCCTTACCTATTTGTAAAATTCTTTTAAGACCCATTTTTTTCCAACGGGACCATAGTAGAGTGTGATTTTCATTTTTTTAAATGTATTTATCAAAAAAGCATAATACAACAAGTAAATATAATGGAATGATATAATGTCATGGAAAAAGACAAGTAGAACAATTACCCATTGGCAATACTCAAATAAAAAATTCATCTTTTCAGACGCCTCGGGGGATTACATAGAATCGAAGAAGCAAATGGATTTAAATGGGAATAAAGTTTGTCATAAAAATACTGGTATGTACTTCGAGTCAAATCGGCATCAAATGAGACATTAAGGTTCGTTTTGTTTTGTTGCATTTTTTTTTTAATTTTTTTTAGATACGTGAGGAGTTCGATTGTTTAGTGGAGCCCCAAAGCTCTACTCCGTAAGTCCGAATAGGTCTTATAATAGTCATGTATGTGAGCCGTCTGTAAGATTGTAAGCGTAAAATAGGCCTACAAACAGTCCAAATTAAGGAATAAAAAAAAATTCTTAATGGTTGAAGTGGTAAAGAATTTTTGAATTTCTTCAAAAACATGACTGGAAGTAGTTTCTTTGTTCATTTATTTAAGATCATTTGATGTTTTTATAGCTCATAGAACGATGCTACAGTGGTAGTCATAAATTTTCCCTATCCAAGTGTAATTATAATAGGGATCTTTGACGAGTACTTGATACCGCACATGCTCGGAACATCTATAGGGACAAAAGATACGGACATCCATTTTAGGTTTCTTCCGAAGGACGGCATAACCTAATTTTACTAATTTTAAAAATACAAGAGCCAATTGGCAAGCTGCAAATCCGCGACCTAGGGCACACAAGATTGTTTGTTTCTTTGTCAATTTAGCGGAAATTTATGCTGCTATGTCTGATCGGACGATGCTACTGTAGGATCCCCAAATTTCGACTTTCCAGGTTTAAACAGGACAGGGATTTTTTACTAGAACCTGAAACCGCACTGGGTGGTTAGGTTTCCCCATGTTACATCCCATAACAAAGTATTTTTTACTCACATTAAAATATCTTAAAGCCAACTATCAGGCTGCTAACCCCCAACATCGGGCATAAAAGTTTGTTGTGCTAACCACTTCACCACAGATGATCTCGGATTAAAATAGTAATACATTCTAAATATTATTTTTCAGTTCATATAAAGATCACAAACAAATAGAATGAGTCTAAAAAATAATAATATACTAATTTAAGACTGATTTTCTCTATGCTTTCTACTTTGTTGGTTTAAATTACAGAATATTATATTAAAAAATAAGGAGTTGAATCTTCTAGATACTAGATACTAGATACTCGATAGCCCGATCTGGGATCAGGTAACTACCAAAGGCTTGGCAATATCCCCACAGAAGGGGGTATTCCCTCTCAGCGGTGTCGAAGGCGGTTCATCTCGAGACGAAGGAATGCAAAGGATTCCATCTTGGTTATTGCTTCTTCAATAAGGACCTGGCCTCCTCCTCATCTTCCTATCAGATTATATATTGCTATCATTCGATACATGTTAATATAAGAGAGATATACTATGCATAAATTTCTCATAAAAATGTTGTAGAGAGGTAGCTCTGCGGGGCAATGAAATATTGATTAATGGATCTGCGTACGATCCCGGCTCAGGGGGATTATTTATGGATTCGGAAAAAAAATGAAAATTGAAAGCAAGGAGCGAGCAGTGTATTCATTTTTTGTCCATTGCGTTACCACAGAGTAGGATTATGGATATTTCCTTTGTACTTTACTGTTCTCATATTGATACCCTAACAGTGAAAAAGCAGGGTTTTATTAAATCACACAGTAGTCTGAATATGATATTGAGACTTGTATGACAAGAAGAGACTGTTAATACATAAATTTTACTTAACAAATGTACATACGTTTCAGGACTGTATTTTAATCTTACTAGTGTCAATTTTATATTCAGACTAGTGTGAGCTGTTATTTTTGAATGTGTTATAGGTCCATTTAGATCGAAAAAAATTATTCTTATTAAACTTATTCTTTTAAATGATTTTACTGATTATTATTTCATAAAAAAATAAAACATCACTATTTGTTAATTGCTAAGTATATAAAAATTTTAAACGTAATTCTAATGGAAACCATAAGGCTCGTTTCACACTTAGGCTACACCTACATTGGATCCGGTGTGATACGATGAGACGTCGCTAGCAAACCAAATGACTGAAATATATCGAGAGTTATAACATTTGGTTCTTTAAATTTATAAAATTAAGATTATTTATTAATTATTTTTAATACATTTATATTTTACAATAATGTATAGTAAAATATGTATAATGTATACACCCCACCATCGTATTGTGATAGAATCACGTCGCACCAATCCATTGATCAATCCAATGTAGGTGTAACCTTATACGGTTTGGTTCGATTCGGTGCGTATTCGATTCGTTTTCGGTAGCCGCCGCACAAGTGTGAAACGGTGGTACGGTTTATGTTCGGTACCTAATAGACAACTGATAGAACCGAAAACCCTCTCGAAAAGAATCGGTTTCGTACGGTTTCTATTCTTCGGCGGCTACCGAAAACGATTGGAAACTCATCACACACACTCGGTTAGTATCATGTTCGATTGATTGATGCCATTATTTTTCGTATAAATAGGCTATATTAATCCGTGTTAATATGTTAAAGATAACCTTTTAAATATCATTAAGATATTAGTTTTAAAAGTTACCCATAATATAATGTTTTTGTCAGAAAATCAGTTAAAAATATAAAACAATTATTTGTAATGTGCCTATAGTATTTAATCGGGGCGGGGGTCATTAATACCTACTAAAAATAGCTTAAACTAAAATCAAATCATAATTATAAATCTGGAAAGTACTCATTATTTATTATAAAAAATCTTGATAAGCTTCCCTACGTTCGACGGAAATAAAATGTACAATACCTATGTACTGATTTAATTTTTTTCGGAGTCGTCAAAATCTTCGTAGCCGTCTATGATTTCCGTAAAAACAGCTTTCCACGCTTCCAGCGTCTTAAATTTATCTTTGTACTTTTCACTTGTTTTTTCCCACAGCACTGCACGTGATTGAACTGATGAAATCAGAAGATCAATATCAATATCAAGTGATTCATTAATTTTTCATTAAACGAGAATATTTAAAATGAGGAAATGAAAATTAAATAATATTTTCGCTTGCCGAAAATGTAACCGAACCGAAACTAAACTGGATGTGTGTGAACGATCAATTGTTTTTGTGAAACTTGGACCCGAATAGAAACCGAACGAAACCGATTCGTGTCGAGGGGGCTTTCGGTTCTATCAGTTGTCTATTAGGTACCGAACATACACCGTTTCACACTTGTGCGGCGGCTACCGAAAACGAATCGAATACGCACCGAACCGAACCAAACCGTGTAAGTGTGAAACGATCCTAAGTTTGAAACGAGCCTTAGGAATAGCGAATATGAAAAAATGGTCGTACAGCTCTTTCAAAACAAAACCGATCATATAATTCATTGAAAGCTTATTGTTTACTGTTAGGGCATGATTATGAGAAGAATAAACAAATAATTACTAAAAACTGAAAGAAATAACCCATTTTGTTTATACTCAAGAAAAATAAATACCAATATACCTACACCCACCAAACATACGCACTACACATACACAGTACTTTTCCTTGCATATATTTGAACCCTAGGACCCGTGCCATGGCCTAGGGAACAATTTGTATATTCCAAAAAAGGACCTTTTCCTTCATAAATCACAAAAAACGTCAATATTGACCATATTGAAGGGACATAACATATCTTCTGTAGGATCCTTCAACAGATATTTGTACGACTTTTCCCTATCTCTTTTTCCTCTTTTTATTTCCCTTTCTATCTCTTTCTTCCTTTCCTCATAGTTGTTTTAGCAAATAACTCTGAACATTTTATTT
Source organism: Troilus luridus (assembly GCA_964056705.1). Lineage (NCBI taxonomy): Eukaryota > Metazoa > Arthropoda > Insecta > Hemiptera > Pentatomidae > Troilus > Troilus luridus. Next base: position 10,811,785 of record OZ057417.1, on the reverse strand, counting down.
TTGTAGTTGAACTTCGAAGAAGACCTTAACGTATACTTCTGTTGTTTATTCATTTAACGTCACTTTATGATGCGGTGACGTTTATTTAGTTTGTTTACAGCGGTTATCATAGAGGATCTAGGACCCTCATGGGGCCCACCCAGCCTCTGTAAAATATTATAAAAATAGGGAACCCAAAATAAGAGGGAAAAATCTGGTGGTTGAGGGTGGCCTAGGACAAGTCACCTCCTTGCAGAACCGTTTTCCATGAAACAGTACAGTCTCTACCATGTACTGGATACCAGACCCTTCACGGGTTGTAGAAAAGGTACGGTTTTTTTTATTTGTTCTTTTTATGATGCGGTGGAAAATCAGACGATGCTACAGAGGGAGCTCTAAATTTTATCCAGGTGTAACTAGGATAGGCATCTTTAATTAGGAACTGGCAACACACATGTTCAGAATTCCCACTTTACGCCCCTTCCAAAGGACGGCGTAAGAGGGTTGTTATGCCAAAGGGACCCGCCACGTATGAGAGTAAATGTATATAAGAGTGTAATTTTTATTCAGAAATACAGGAAATTTAATCGACATTTCATGGATTTTGTAGTAATTCGCATCTCAGTATTACAAACCGACGAATCCAGTTTAATGATTTGAAAGCTCCCAAGGTTTTATCCTAGATTAGTATCTAGAAAAATATTATTATAGATATTATAAATATTGGGAGAAGATTTTTAATGAAGGCTAGAGCAAATATGATAAGAAATACTGTAATGTGGATGGAAGCGAAATAATAATGGGTAATTAACAGGTGATAAGGGGAACATGTATGACTCCTGTTCGATGGCTAAAATAAGTAAGGGATCGGGCTTCTGGAAGAAAAAGAAAAAGAAGCCATCCGGCAAGGTTATGGTGCCAAGAATTGGAGGAAGAAGTGTAAGTGAGGGGTCTCCGAATTGAAGACTGGAAAGATTGGAGCTAAAGAAGGAATTGACTTAATGGAATATTTTTATAGGTTGAATAATATTAGTTGACATTGTATATAGGAGGAAGAAAATGGTCCGGGTGGAGGTCAAGAAAATTATCTTATCTCGCGAACGTTTCGACCCACATTGGTCTTCTTCAGGGCTAGTTTGAAGGACGGGGGTTGGCACTATTCTAGTGTCAACCACCGTTTATCCTACTAGCCCTGAAGAAGAACTGCAATGTGGGTCGAAACGTTGGCTTACCAATAAGCAGTTCTCCCTATGTATGAGAACTTTCTTGACCTTAACCCAAACCATTTTCTTCCTGGTATATTTTATAGTGAAACTGTTGGTCGAATTTTGTATTTATACATTACAGATTTTTTTTTCTCCCTTTATATTTTAATCCACACCTGTCAAATACAAGTGATTGACAATCAGCGGATTGGCTGACTGGAAAATAATACAGAATGACATGAAAGGCATGGCGAAGAACAGATACAGCGGAACCTCTCCATTGGCTTGTTTAATTTCCTACTGTAATAGATCCCTCATCCACGTTCTTTTTAGTCTCCTTCTGATTTTCACTCATTCACCTTTTGTAAGTTTTGTGAGGCATGTGTCGCGTCTTGATGTTTGGTGATCCCAAATCATGGCAGTGTCGTCAAGGTAGGTTGCGATTACTGTGTTAGGACTTTGTGGAATGTCGTATATATATGTTCTGTACATTAGGTGCAAGTATTGATCCTTGAGGCACACCGGCTAAGATCGGTTTTATTGAAGATATCTCTGAGCCCTGTTGGACTGAGAAAATTCTGCAAGAATCAGCCAGATTTATTAATTTTTTTTTTAGTTACGATATTTCAAGATCAATTTCTTCATTTCTTAACTAATTAAATTATTTTATGAAGTTATCATGTTCGGCCGAAACGGGTAAGGTTAGATTTTGTACCCTACCGTTGGATCCATTGTTGTAGCAACAAGCCCTCTGCTCATTGCTATTGTTGGGATATTGCGTAAACAACACAAACATGACAACAACTAGCAATCAGTTCTAAGGCCTACATTGCTTATCCTCGAAGGCTAAGGCAACATTATTAGGCTAATCATGTTTGTACGAAGCATTGACGCCTCATTATTACTTAGTGTCAACAGATAACCATCAGCTGTTTACTATCAACCCCCATTCATGATTAAGCAATAGCGGGGCTATTAATGCGAGGAAGCTTCAATACAACAAGTTTAAAACATGCAGTAATGATAATAATATTTTAAAGGAGCTAGGTTCTACTGGAAGTAAGTCTTTTTTATTTAAAATACGTTTATATAAGCCAGGGTACAGGTCCAGGTCGATATCAATTTGTATATAGCCAATAACAGATATAGCTATCAAATAAATAAATGATAGCCAAAAACTAACAATGGGTCTTCACTATACTCCGCAAGCAACACTTGCAATATCAGCAACAAATAGGACATTGAGGACATTGTGGGTGAGTTTATTAGTAACAAGGTGCTTGCAAGATTTTACGAAGGATTTTGTATTGCAAGGATTGGATAAGAGAGGAATTCGGTGGCTAAGTGAAGCTCCAAAGCTCTACTCCATAAATCCAAATATGAATCTTTTGTAATTGTTTGGGAGTTTAGGATGTTTGTCTCGTAGGGGTTGAAGTAAGCTGGACGAGCTAGGAGTCTAGTAGTACAATGAAATAATTAAAATATATAAATTCCTTTAGAAAGAAATTTTCAAGGTGTTTATTAGTGATAATCTTTGTGAAGCGACTTTGAGATTTTAATTGTTCGGCCCATAAAGTATAAATTTTTCCATATCATTAAAATAGTATTGTCACTGATATAAGATTAATTTTACAGAGTTTGAGTTGCTTTGCAGAAGTTTCCGGATTTAAATCCCATTACGGCAGATAAATAAGTTAACTTATTAACTGCCAGGGATAGATCCTGTGGGATTTAGAGAACCTCCAGGGGCTCACCCAGCCTCTATAAAAAGGGTAACCCTCATTCGGGGCAAATCTGACGGCGTTGCATGATCCCGGACAAGTAACATCCTAGCAACCGTTGTCCTCTTAATGAGTTCTGGTGGAATATTTAAAAAAATATATATATATATCTCCAAAATATTATACTTAGGGAGTAGTGTAATTAGTAAATTATATTAAAATGTTCTCTACTACACATAATAAACATAGCTAGTTCTGAGATTTCAAGTCTCCTGAAAACCGATATCAGATGGTGGTCTATATAGGTGCATTTTAGATAGTTATCAGGTTAGGGATACAGGGCTAGCTTAGCAGCCTGTAGGGAGGGAACTAGAAAGGGAAATAGGGAGAATAGTAGGGGAAAAAGTAAAGGTTAGCAGGAACACTGCTAGCTACTGATACTAATACTATTGAGGCCTGCCTGTAACGAAGCTATTCTCTCGGATCTGCTTCTGTATTCAGGGGCTTGAGTCGGCCAAACGAGCCTTGAAAACCGGAAAAAAGCTTATATTAGTCAGTTTCAACAGGAGCTATAGATTCGGTATGTATGGGACACCTGGTAGAGAAATTTATCCTTTCTTTAAAAGAAAGCAAAATAAAAAAATATTGAATTTCAATAAAATATAATTCATGTTACATATGTAATGAGATCTCATATATTCCAAAAATACCTCCATAGGTCGAATACTACATAAAATCAAATAAAGGCTTATGAAACCCGAAGGCTCGATGCCGGCACCAATCAATCTCTACTTCCAATTTGACCCAAATCCTCAACACCATTCTTTCAACAATGCCTCTCTTGAGCCAATGTACGTATTGCAGTCGGGTCCGTTGCTAAAACAATTAATTTCTAAAACCAAAAGAATAATGAGCTAAATACTCTTTTATGTTTCCACGGCCACAATTTTTACAAAAGTTTTCAGTGGTTTCTTCTGGTTTAGACCGTGTAGCTGAATTTTCCTCAAGGCTTCGATTCTCAAAGAAGCCAGCAGCATGTCTGGGGAAACGTTGGCGGAAAATTCAGCTACCCGGTCTAAACCAGAAGAAACCACTGAAGCCTTTTGTAAGAATATTAAGCTATTCCTAGGAATCTCCTGCTGCAAATAAGTCTCAACAATTGTTGATGCTTTGCAGACAATTAAGGAGCGGGATAGTTCAGTGCTCCTGGTTTCTAATATGACTGTGAATTATTCTGGTAACTTTTTAGGATTTAAAGAATCTCCTGGGGATCATCTTACCTTTAAGATAGAATAGAAAACAAACTTTATTCTGGGAACAAGTCCCTTAAGAATAACAAACAGACAAATAAACATATTATATATCTGGCCATAACACAAACATAATATAATATATATATATCTTTATTATCCGGATCCCTGAAAAATCCCGGCCAAATTACCATGTACCGAACCCAACACCATTCACTGTTTGTAATGTACTAGTTTTTATTATTAGTGAGTGATTTAATTGTAAAATCTTCTATTATCTTACTAACTTAGCTTCCTCGCGACCAATTTACTTCCATGCATAACCATTGGCTTAAAAACTGTAAAGTCTCTACTAAGTCTTGAACCCTCGAAGATTTCATGGCTTGTAGTTTTAGTTTTATCTGCATTTTTTTCTTTGTTCGGAAAATTATGTTTCGAATTTATTTTAGCTGATCGTGCATACTTACGGAGTTGATGCTAGTATGTAACAAAGTAAATAATAAAAATATTTTATAAAATAAAAATAATCACTAATTGTCAAAAAAAGTAAAATAATTGTAAAGGCGAAAATTAGGAGAGGATTGTCCTAAGGCAGCTCACAGAAAAAGGAATGGGGAAAGGAATAGCTGTAAATATAGATTTCAAAGACGCGGGCATTAGCGATGCCTTAATAAATGCCATGAGATGTCTGTACAGGGAAGCGAGAACAGATTGAAGCTCGGCTCTCGCTCATCTGAGCCTTTTTCTGCCTGAAAGGGTTTTAAGCAGGGATGCAGTATGACCCAATCCTGTTTAAAATGAATGTACAACATGCAGTAAAAGAGTGGAGTGCACGTTGGAGAGGAAAGATCCTAAACATATACGGACATATGCTTTTCTCTATTTCCTTTGCCGATGACCAGGGAGTGGTCACATATAACAGAGATGCTCTGGAAGAAGCGCTGATGGCCCTGGAAAAAGAATACGGCCTATGGGGTCTACGAATAAATTTTGATAAGGCCGAATGCAGTACACTGCCTTGCATTTGGCCTTATCAAAATTTATTTTTGACAGACCTTCATATTAGTGTGAAAATATGCATGCGGGTGGTTTAAGTACTAAGGTTCAACAATAGATGGGAACGGCAAGTCGGGCCCCAAAGTTAGGAGGAGAGTTGGCCTGGCAAGAAGGGTGACTAGAATGTTTCACCCAGTTTTTTGGAACACAGTCATCTCAACGCAGAACAAAAGGCTTATTTTCAGAAGTATTCTTGAGTCCTCCCTCAGTTACGTCTTAGAGACCTGGACACTTAACCCGGGACTCTACTCCAGATTACAAGCTGCAGAGATGGACTTTTGGAGGAGATGCCTAAAGATCACCCGCCTGGATAGAGTCAGAAATGAAGATGTTAGAGACAGGCTTATTTTCGTATGTTAGATACGGCGTGACCGTAGGAGTTCGGGAGAGGATTGAAAGGAACAGGCTGCGATGGTACGGACCTGCCAGCGGATGCCAGAACGTAGGTGGCGGAAGAGACTTTTGCTGTGGGAACAGCCAGGCAGACGAAGAAGGTGAAGATCACGAACCCGGTGGAAGGACTGCGTGAATGAGGAGATGGCCGGTAGGGGACTTGAGGAGGATGACTGTTGGAATATAGAAAAGTGGAGGGACGCTCTGACTTAACCAGGCAACCCATCGAGGGAAAAAAACCTGCGAAAGTAAAAGTAAAAATAATCACGATCATAAGAATAATAAATACAAAATAAATAATAACATTTGATAAAGATCTATTATCGAATTTTATAAAATGATATGTTTTGAATAAACAAATTTATTGTTAAAAAAACTATTAGCTCAATAATTGTAGTCCTTTAAAAATTTTGTGGTTACAAACTACAAGTTAATAAAATAGGACAACGAGGAAGAATATAAGGATAACATTATGAGAGTACAAAATGGCGACTTGTAAATACCAAGGGTACTTTGCCGGGAAAGTACAATCGGAATTCGCCATTCCACCCGACCTCGCTAAGTAATTCCTAAATAACTCAATTAAGTTAGGTCCTTTGGAATGTTCTTATAGTTCTCTACGGATTCCTCCGGGGACTTCCCGAAATATCTCAACTTGCAATTTGAAAACGTATCTACTTATTTTCATTTTCTATTTTTTCTAGTTGTTTTTATTCATTTTGTTTGTAAAATTTCATGAAATAAATAAAATACAGCAGTGGAATTCGAACCAGGTCCTCTTGGGGCTCACCCAGCCTATATAAAATGAGTATATTTAATTAGGGGTAAAACTGGCGGTTGAACAAGGTGTGGTGGCTAAATCGACTGCACAATTAACTTGGAAGAAGTACAGTTTCTACCATGTATTAAAATTTATACCCTTCACATAAGTTGTTTTAACTAGTTGGTTTAGATAAATTACTATAAAAGAAGCATAAATATATATTAGACATTAATAAAAACAATCCAAACAAAAAGCCCCAAAAATAGATGTATTTGAGCATTGATGGTGGTGGGATGTCGTCTTTGTTCGGTGTCTTGAAGGACAATGGGGGTGGGATTTGCTTTGTTTATTTACAAATTAAAGTTACTAATTAGGAAGAATAAATGACAGCTGAGCGTGATCTTGGGCAAATCTCCTCCCTAATCTACCGTTGCCTTGGAAACGGTACAGCCTTCATCATTTACTGAATACCTTTCAGGGGTTCTTGAGATACAGTTTTTTTTTTCCAAATGGAGAGCAAATATCAATGATCGAAATGGAATTAGCTGGATGCGTGGCTATCTGAATGCAGTTGAAAATGCAATAAAAAGTACAATAGATACATTTTTACATAAAATAATGTTTAACAATACAAAACAAAGGCTATTAAAAGACATGGCGCCGATACTAATTGATTACAATCCCCTCATCCAATGGGAAACTAGATCCTGCCAAATCCTAGGAAATAACAACCCTTCTTCCCTGATTGGCTCTTGCTCAATCCCGAGGTTCATAATGAGGGACCGGGTTCAGCTCCAGCAAACTTCATATTGCTTTCGACTTGCCAATTTCCCCCGAAATAGCAACAACGAACCAACAGCCTAATGGAATCGGATGGTTTTGCTTCTCAAATCCGACAGTTTTAGAGAAATGTGAATCTAGCGTCAACCTATACAGTTTTAAATCAAAGAATGTTTTAATACAGATTTCCATATCAAAGAGTTCACATCTCACTGGTTAAAATCGGGCAGTAGAAATGGAATCCCTCAGACCAAAGTGAACTGAGTTCGTGACAAAATACTAGAGCCCTCCACCGCTCAATACTTTATTCGTTTTACTATTGCGTATAATAAAATAATAATAATTCATAATTATTCCACTATTAATACAATAAAATGTATATATATATATACATGACTTACAGACAATTGCTGCCTTATTTTTTGTTGAAAATTTTAATAACTCCATCGTCAATATTCCTGCTAATCTCAGCGTGACAAACCACTTTTTTTTTTTAATTATTAAACTATAATATATGAATTTTCAAATTAATTAATATTATCAGAATCTACCTCTACAATCCGTGAGCATATTGGGTTCAGTACGTGGTAAGGATAGTATCTCTTCCAGGTCAACGTTTGTGCAATCCAGTGATTTGGCCGAGATCTTGCTCAACTTCCACGTTAATACTTCTTGAATAAGCGCTCCCACGCCGTTACCTTAACGATATCGGGTTACCTAGTTACGTATTGAGGATCTACTTTTTGCTTAGTTTTTTTTTCGTGTTTGATCAGTTAGGCGGAAAGAGTGATTATTAATGAAAATGTATAAGTATTCGCATGATCGATCGTTAGTATATTATTATTATAACCATAGGAAAGCAAAGCTTACTGGAATATTAGGCCAGTGGCCAGCCGTTTCAAGGTCGCAAAAAATTGAAGAGAGCTGCTTTTTTGTTATGTTGTAAGGGCATGTTTCAGTAGAGTAAATCCAAGTTTGCAACCGAAAAACGGATGGGAAAACTTTTGGTGGCCGAAAAACCTCGAAATTTTCGGAGTTAATTCAGTTTTTGGTCTTTATCTCATAATCAGTGGGTATTTTTAAAAAAAACAGGTAACTATTTGTAATGTAGATTAAATTTCCTACAATTTGAATCCAACCGCGGCTCTGTACCTCTGAGTTACTCCTCGTTGAAAATTGGCCTTTTTTCCAAAAAGTCCAAATTTTAAGTTTTGCCCAACTTTCGTGAGAAACACCTGCCGAAGGAATGATCCTACGATGAAAGTCGTTGGTAATGAAGTTGTAGTAAATTTAATTAGCTTTAATTTAAGCACATAACGAGGCCTGAAAAATACTTATCTTATTAATTAAAAAAAAAGGAAAATTAAGGAAAATGGCTTTGTACGTCATGAATCGATCTAAAACTTGTTTATTGATAAGAGGTTTTTCGGCCATAAAAAGTTTATCGGTTGCAAACTTGGATTTAAACTACACAGACATGCCCTTACAAAATATCAAAAATACAGCTCTCTTAATTTTTCATGCAAGCCCTTTTTCGGGCTGTCCTGGCGGCTGACCTGATTCCGATATGATCGGAGGGTCAATACAACACGGAAACAGGGCATGACTTTTATAGGTATATTTTTTTTTAAAAAACAGTAAATATCTACTCTTATCACGAAGTGACTAAAATAAAAAGTTTGTGAATGTGTGCAATGGATGCGGAATAATTCAGTATGTAGAATGGTGAGTTACTTTGCAGAAGCTTCCTGGTTCAAATCCGGCTGTAGCAGAAAAATCAGTTGGGAACTAGGGACCCTCCTGATGCTCGTACAGTCTCTTTAAAGGGAATTCCCTTAATTGGCGAAAAACCTGGGAGTTGAGCGTCATTTCGGACCAACCAGTTACCTGCACAAGTGTTGCCCTAGAAACATCGTTGGCTCTAGCAGGTTTAAAACCAAGGACAGAGAGGGATTCTAATGGTACAGCTTTGAAGTAGTACAATGAGTGTGTGATTATTTATAGTTAATTTTCAATTAAAAAAAACAATACTACGCTATAAAAGAAACATTAAAGTGTAAACTAGTGTGCAATGCCGTAATTTAAATTGTACAGGCATCTCATCCATGTTGTAAACCGTTTACGAGATTTTTACAACTCCTAAAATGGCTACAATGCCCTTATTGGTAGTACAACCGCTATATCCGTTACTCTCCTATAGCTGTAAATTTCTCTAAAGAGTGAATAAGTATAATCTCATTGTTTAAAGAATTCAATCTTGCTAAAAGCTGTGTTGAAGATCAATAATAAATAACAAAGACTGAAGAATAAATTTAAGATTTTAAGTCTTCTGCATATAAAAATTCAGTCATTCCTGATAATAGGTATTAATATGGAAATATATATAGTTGTACATAATAGTTTTAAAAACATTTGAGCCTCTGAAACAGTTGGTAGAGAAGATGGAAAATATTCCAAAAAGAAATTTTCATTTGAAACTATACTAGGCTGAAACGACAAGAACCAGCTCGCCGTTTCGGGCTCCCAATTAATTACAAAATACTCATATACATGACAATCATAAGATCCATCTGGACTTACGGAATAGAGCTTTGGGGCTCCACTAAGTCATCGAATTCCTATCGTATTCAATCCTTACAATCCAAAATCCTTCGTAGAATCCTCAATGCTCCTTACTTTGTTACGAACAAAGTAATCCATAATGGTCTTAATTTCCCGTTTGTTACTGATTTGGCCCGAATCCGATACCAATCTTTTCATTTCAAACTTCATTTCCACTTAAACCCACTAGTTTGAAACCTAGCAACCTCTTCAATTCCTAATAATCCTCCGAGGCGTCTGAAAAGAAGATGGCCTCTTGACCATCTTCTAAGTTGAACTTTTTATTTCAGTACTAGCACTGGCTAGTTTCTCTACTTGCCTTTGTCTCTGCCCATTATTTATATTTCATTATATTTATTTGATGTATTGTATATACAGTTGTAAATTTCAATAAATACATTTGAAAAAATCATTTGAAACTAGATGTAAAATATATACAGCTAATGAGAATCAAAAAATAAATAAAGACCTTTCCTTAGGCGTAAATAAGTATATATCAATGCCACGATTACAATATTGAACAATATAATAAAAATGTACAATAAAAATATCTTGGGTTTTTTTATTTTTATCACGTGCATAAATTACGGAGCGGGCAGCAATGTGGTAGAGTGCTGAAGGGCCTACCCCCCCCCCTCCGGGTTCAAATCAGGCTTTCAAAAATAATTTATTTTATCTATTTACAGGCGAGAATGGATCCTTGCGTAAATCCACCTGGTGCTCAACTAGCTCCTATAAACCGGGTGACCTTAATATGAAGAAAAACTGGCAATTGAGCGTGATCACGGATAAATCACCACCCCACACACACACAAATAGGGCACAACAGGTGCCCTAGAACAGTACAGTTTTACCAAGGCTGCATAAAGTGCATAAAGTGTTCTTCAAAACACTTTATATTTTTATAAAGTCTGCTTGACAGTTTTATAGTTTTCGAGCGATATTCCGCGTTCACTAGAGGTTACTTAAGTGTTAAGCTCTGTTAGAGCTTTTGAAGTACACTTACCCCTTTGATGCAAGGGAAATTTCCAACGAAGGACATCTAGATTGAATTATAAATCTGATAAAAATAAAAAGATAGACATAATATCTAAACAAATACAATGAACAAAACCTTTGAAATGAGTCATAAAATCTAAGTTAGAATGGGTCAGGAAAAATACCATAAAGTAAGGTCCCTTAAACTTCCAAAATACTGGAAAAACTAACCAGACACCGTCAAGCATCAGCTGGCATTACAGAAAAGAAAAATCACGTCAAAGAAGTTCAGTGCATCTCATATCAACTGTCCAAACATACTCATCAAGCGGAGGCAGAAACCTGGGGCTCCAAGACGCATAAACAATCTATTGCTATGGATCGTACCGGGCGGCCTTATTAAAATGAATATGTTTTTTCACAATGAGCAAACGACCGTTTGCAATAAATAGGTCGATCAGGTAGAATGGTTTGCACACATGTTCAAGGTGAGTGAAGAGATACCAAAGGGAGGGTCTAAGACTCCACTTTTGAAGAAGTACTCTCTGAAAAGATCCCGAAGAAAAAGAAGCGACGAGGCAGAAGAAAGACGCCGGCGAACGATGAGGGCGCAGGAGGATCCGAATACCTACATATAGACTTAATCTACCCCAGTTGTAATTAAAGTTCTTTATGTATTTTATGGCAATCCTCTATGTCTATCTGAATCATTAATCTACTTTAAGTTGCATTAATAAATTATATTCATTTTAATTATTTTGGTGCTTACTTAGCCCAGATGCACTATATATTTATTAAAAATATATTGGTGGTTTAAATAATTCGTAAATTGGTAAACACAAGAACAGACCCCTGGAAAAGAATCCAATTAAGAATAAAGTTAGAAATAACGATTCGAGTAATTATCTTAAATGATTACTCTGGCATCCCAAAATCAATTAGAATATTTAAAATATATTTAAGGCTATAAATATAGCAGTAGCTTCTATTAAATTTGCATTCTAATTAGTAATATTTAAATATAATTGACAATGATTAAAAGATCATAGATATAATATGTAATAATATATTTATATAATAATATGTAACATAAAAAATAGGAAAATTTTTCACCAAAAAAAGAGGAAAATTTTGCTAATTAAACATTGTTAAATCTAGTGCGAACTTATCCCTAGAATTTGAAAAGTTAACCATTATTTCTCCATTATTATTGTAATGTCCATTGTGGTAAAAAAACTCACCAATCGATACTTCTCCAATTCAGCCATTCAGCCGTCATCAGAAAAGAAAAAATAAGATAATACACATCAAATGGATGTACACATATACACCTATTGCATAGTATAATTCTCTCTCTCACTCTCTCTCTCTCTCTCTCTCTCTTTCTCTCTCTCTCTCTCTCTCTCTCTCTCTCTCTCTCTCTCTCTCTCTCTCTCTCTCAGGTTTCATTGATTACTGGCATACGGTATTAACTTTACAGTAACTGTAACTATCTTGAGAATAGTAATCGATTTTCCGAACTTATCTTCGTTATTACTGAACTTCAGTAATTTGAAAACTTGGGCTGTTATGTTAACGTTGTATTGAAACTGTCTTATCAAGGCATTGTTACATAATTGTATTCTCTATTTAGATAATGTTGACGACAGTTCAAGATATTTTGAGTTACGTAAACTATAGATCGACCACATTTACATTGTATTTTTATAGTAGTATTTATTTATCCTCTGATTTTATACTATTTTGGATATGACTAAAATCTCAAAACATACCGTTCTTCCACCACAGCTTGGCCCCACTAGAAGGAAAATCTGGCGGTTGAGCGTGATTTAGTACACAACACTTCCCTGCTCAACTGTCGCCTAAGCCTCTACAATTTACTGAACCCAAGACCATGAATGGGTTGTAATACTGCAGGTTATACTCCACTATCAGTAAGGGACAGAGTTCTTCGAAAATGCTTGGACAGGTTGTTAATAAAAACCAATATCGTTAAAATAATGGATTAAATTGGTCAGGGGGTGCAGATAAAGATAAGACTAAATAAATTTGCTTTGTTTTGCCATTATTAGAAGTATCCAGTCAACTATTTTCCACTTCAATAGCGTTAAAGATCCCAATCCTAACTATACCTGGATAGGCAAGTTTTAGAATCCCATTTTAGCATAATGGCCATTGCAGCGTAAAGTGACATTAAATAAATAAACACACTTTATTTACTAGACTGTAGGCTGTAGGATGTAGACACAGCAAAGGTTTTGATCTTGATAATTGGCTTGATTCCGGAGGTGTCAATGAACACTGTCAAAGAATCAAAGAGCATTGCTCTTAATATTAAATACAAAAGGCTAATCGGGTTCGCAGCCTCTCGCGAGGCCTAAGGATTTTTAAATAGAGTAAAAATACTTGGTTATGCGATTTTTCGGACGTTGCGTAAAATGGCCTAAGTGGTGTCAGGTACTTGTTAATGATCCGAATCCTAATTATAGCTGAATAATCAAGATTTAATGTTCCACAATATTATCGTCAGATTAGCCACATCAGCATAAAGTGGCGTTAAATAAATAATTTTTGTAAATTAGACCAAGCAATGGTTTTGCCGTTAGTCATATTGGTAATTATTGGCTTGATTCTGAAAGTGACAATGAACACTACCAAAGAATTGGAAATTTCATTTAATAGTCTGGGACAGATAAAAAATTCTAATCGGGGCGTAGTCTGGCAGGGGCCTTAGGGATTTCTAAAGAGGCTGAAAATAGTCGTACTTGGTTATACCGTCCTTCGATTGGAAAGTAAAATGGCAGTCCCGAGTCTGCGTGGTGTCATGTACGCGTAAAGGCGATGTATACTAGAGGTGGGCCAAGTAGTTCCTTTTACTGAATCGTTCCTTTTGAGATAGTTCATAGTCATTCTATTGAAATGAACTAGTTCAAATAAACTACATAGTTCATTTTTCAAAAGAACTAGAAATGTACTGAACTAAGAGAGGAATTGAACTATGGAAAAATAGGGAGAAACTGAGAGGTCAAATGAACTAGAAAGGTTCTAGAAAAAATAATTTATTTTATATTATTAACATTTACGTCCGCTGTCTTTTTCCTAAATAATATTCCTTATTCTTCCATATTATTCTTTATATTTTATTCACTCATCTTAAAAACTTCAACATTTACTTTCGTATTAATTTTCATACCCTGATAATTGGTTTTCCCTTTTTTCTTATAAACGATAAGAAACTCGTTGCAGACAATTGTCTTGGTTTGAAACACAAAGTGGGGCCTATCTGGCACACTTTTTCCTTCAATTACAAATATTTAAGAAAACTTATAAATTCTCTACTTGTGAGTGGTGTTAACTAAAAAGAACTATAGTTCACCAAAAAAGAGAGCGCTCTTTATAGTTCATTTTCCGGATCTAGTTCAATGAACTAGTTCGTTCTCATCTCTAATGTTACATATAGAACTTACACTGTTGCAATGCCTGATTAGCCACAGCAGCACAATATGATGTTAACAAACAACCAGAATTTAATTTTAATTTGATTCAACTTTTTGAGGCATACAAGGACGCCACGTGCTGTACACACGAGATATATTTAAATAAAGTCTCATATCTCAGAATATTTTACCTTTTTTCTTTTAATAACGAACAGACCTTCCTCTGCATATACCTGAGCCCTTGGTGACTTGGAAAAGAATCTTGGATAAGTGGACCAACGGCAATAAACTGGGAACGGACAGAGAAGATATAAACAGTGGGAGCGTTAAAATAGGGAGAGACTTAGCATATATATTGAGCCCGGGGGTTCTGTGACCATCCTGTAGCCACAACTGGCTTTCTTTATCCCCAAATTGGTCTTACCATATTCCCTCTCTCTCTCTCTCTCTCTCTTCTTCCCTCACGCATAAACTATATATCTCTTGATCTTACTTTTTTAACAAAAAAATAACATAAAACAAGACAGTACGTATAATATTTTTTATACGAAGACTAGCGGAGAACGATGAGCTAACTCACTTTTTCTTGGAATAACCCTCAAGAACTGAGGCATGTTCCGTGGGACCTTTTGGATCCCATTTTCTGAAATTTCACAACCCTATCGAAAGAGGAAGGTTGGGTACAAAGTTTGTTAACAAAATATAAACGACTGGTCCCACTGACCAAACCTCAGTACTTGTGAGATTTCTTTGATTTTTTCAATAATCAACTTTCATTTAATTTTTTTATTTATTAGTTAATAGTAGTCAATGGTATTTTTAAATTAATAAATATTATTAAAATATAAACATTTTTCTTATTCTTTTCGAATTTATATACTCTTTTTTATTTATTTTTTAATAGTGTAACAAAAACGAAATTCTACAGGCGCATCCCAAGATACCATGGACTAACAGAACAACGAAGCCGAAGTGCTAAGAAGCTACAATAGGACTAGGATTTCATAACTGATCACACCATCGCTAATCTTGAACTGAGAGAAATGTACTAATTGCAATATGTGTGCCGGGGAAATGATAATAACAACGTTTTACATCTACTTCACAATTTGATACATTATTCCTTCCGAATGAATATAGAACGTTAAGCAACGGAGTAAAAGTAAGTAAGAAATGTAAGATCAAGGTAGAATTCCAGATTTAAAGGCTGGCCCACGGAGGTGAATTTGCAAGCAGTGATGGGTGTTTTCGGCGTCGAACCTTCGGGACCGATATTAATATTATTATTACTTATTACACTAACGTTGATGAGAGAACACATTTACCTACATTTACCTTAATTACATATAGAACATCATGTTTTATTAATAACAATAATTTATCCATTCGAAGGTTTATTAATTAATTCCGATAGGTACATAAGCTGCATTCCCTATTTAATTGATCCTTAGCCGATTATTATTGTTGAGGAAGATTGCATTATTGTACCCACAAAGGAAGTGTCAATATCTAGCAGGATCATAGCAGTGGCTGTTTCGATTATTGTACATATATATAAAGCCATTACTGGAATATTTACATCTCATAGATTACTACACTACCTGTGTAATTTTCGTATCTAATATCTTATTCCACTACGCCAGTATAGGCCAGCGGTCAGGTGCCAAAAAAGGGCTTCAGGTCTCAATAAATTGAAGAGAGTTGCATTTTTAATATGCTCAGAATCAATTAGAGCTACAGAGATGCGGTTGGATTAAAATTGTCGACAATTTAATCTACTTCAAAAATGGTTACCCATGTTTTTTTTCAAAGATGCACCGATTAGGAGATACAGGCCAAATACTGAAATAACTTCGAAAATTTCGAGGTTTTATTTTACTACATTACTTTACTACACTACCCTCTACTCCTTTACCGTCTTCTCAGTTCCCAAATCTCTACTTTTGTTTCAATTTTCCTTCCTCTGTTTTGTTCAAGCGGCCTCCGTCTTCTGTTTAGGTGCTTCCTCAAAACTCATAGATCAGTACAACGTGGGTATATTAAAGAGGGGGGATCTTTTATTTATTCTGTTTGCAGCCAAAAATGGGTCATATGGGATCTAGGATAATGGGATCATATGGACCCTCTTGGGGCTCACCCAGCCTCTACAAAAATGTTATAAAAATAGGGTACCTAAAATAATGGGGAAAATCTGGCGGTTGAGCCTGACCTAGGTCTAGTCACCTCGTTGCAGAACCGTTGTCCATATAACAGTACAGTCTCTACCATGTACTGAACCCCAGGCCCGTTTGGTTGTACAGGGTTGTAGTGGTACAGGTTTTTTTGTTTTTTTTTAAACAAGAAGCCCAAAAAATAGTTACATATGGGCTTGAGTGGTTATGCTCTTTCTGGACTGTGAGTTTTGATTGTGCCTTTTTAAATATTTTTCTTCTCTTTCTGATCTGACGTTGCCTGAATTAGTAAAACGTCCTGGACGTATTTTGGTTTTCTCTAGTTTTAGAGACTCCAGTTTTATTATTAGTTTTTCTGTCTATATCTTAATTAAGTAAAGTAATTCAGTAATAATAAATCCAAATATAAAATCTATAAGTTATGAGACCACAGCTTAATTTAAGAATTCTAGTAATAAAATATATATCAAGATTTTATTTGATGTTTAAAACGGATATAACATAGTTGCTCCTGGAAAACTGCTGATCCAAGGTAAGTTGGTCGATGGCCGAAAACAGTTTTGCAGTTGGCACCTGTATCGGCACGTAGGGCAGATAAACCGCACCTGCCTTCAGTGTCCTAGTTTTCTTCCTCGTCCAGATTCGGAACCTATACCGATATGGATATCGATAGTAATTCGTAATAACATAGCCAATTTTATCGATGTCACGTCAGTATATAAACCATTTAACTCACATAATATACTACTAATATAACAACTAACTTTATAACGTATTTACATGGAAATTAGAGAGGGGGGGAGAGGATAAAATATTATTTTATGTATGTACTTGTGGACGATATATTACCTTTTCCTTTTGAACACTAGAGAGAATAAAAAATAGTCACCTGAAAATAAATAAAGTAGTCAAGGAGCGGACTGGAAAGGACCCTCACTACCAGGACAGTTAGTTTTATTCAGAAAAATACCGGAGAAATATCTGGCAGAGAATAATTTAATTTTTTAACAATTTTATCGTTGTTAAAATATAAAAAAGAAAAAGATTGTTAACTAAAAACAACACTTTTTTTATATATAAATTTGATTTAAAATAGTTTATATAACTTTTTTTTTTAGTTAAGAGGTATAAAAAAAAAGAAGATGAATCCTGACTATTTGTTCGTAATTTACAGTTGCATTATAAAAACTATATTACAAATACATATTTTTATTTTGAAGAGAAAAGATATACCCCCAGCCGGGATTCGAACTCGGGTCATCTGCCTTACCGTGACAGGACTCTACGAACTAAGCTACCGGAGTTGAATTTAGAGTTACTTCAGAAAATTTTGACAGTGTCAAAATTCGATTCCGAAAGCGACAGCAATGAAAGTAAATAAAAATAAAGTTCGAAATAGTGAAACAAAGTCATAAATTACATAAAAACTGTTTTACATAAAACAGGTTACAAGTTTAACATTCCTATTTACACTTTTTTTTTTTTTTTAATAATAATTGCTTTATTGAGAAATAATACACTCTGCCACTATCTTGGGCAATGAGTATTAGAGCTAAAAGAGATCATTCATTCCATATGTACAGAATAAAAAAAAAAAAAATAATAAAAATAAAAATAAAAATAAAAAAAAAAAAAAAAATGAAAATAAAAAAAATAAATAAAAATAAGTAAACCTGAATAACAAAGAGAAAGAAAAAAAAAATATATATATATATACATATACATAACAATTAATAAAAATAAAATAAAATAATAATAATCTTGGCCACATTCATATCTATATACAATAGTTTACACTTTAAAGATGTTAAATAGCAGTTCCGAGGTTTGCCCTAGGGATGGTCTGTTTTGGGCCATCAATAAATTGCATTCCTAGTGCCTTCTTATCTCGAACAGTCATAATCCGTGGATCTAGACCGATTTGTCTCTGTCCTTGAAACCGAATATACGTCCGTGGGTAGGATAACTGTCTGTTGAATAGGCCCCAAAGGGACGGTTATGTAGCTTAGAATGGAAGTTTGGTGATTCCATTATGGATGTCTCTTATTCCACAAGTAATAAAATTCTGGAAGGACACATCGCGTAGTCAAACTTTTTCATAGTCCACTTTTCAGTATTTAACATAAATACAAATGAAAATACATTTATTCCTTTGGATTTTAATTTATGTAAACCTCTGCAAACATTAAACATATCTAAGAGATTTTTTCCCTTATGTATCGGCATATGTAAATTATTTATGAAGGTGTAAAGAATTAATACTTGTACCAAACAATCCATAAAGGGTCTTGGATTGAGTTCGTGGTACATAAAGGCTTTACTGTTCCTGGGACAACGGTAGTGCAGATTTATTACTCGGCCAGGACCCTCCCCCCAATTTGTAGAGGGCAGGTGAGCCCCAGGAAGGTACATCCTGAGTTGTTAACATATTAGGGTATTTATTAGCCACACCTTGCTATGTTTCTTGAAAGTACAGAATAGGATTTAGTACTTAACACAGTGAGCTACACCACCCCCACTTGCAAAAATATCCTGTACCACCTGTATCTCTTTTTTCACAGCCATGAAGGGTTCGGTATGCGGTAGAGACTGTATTGCTTCTTCGACTAAGGTTGTCCATGCGGCTGAATTGTCCTGGATCACGCTCAGCCGCCAGATTTCTCTCCCTATTTTAGGTACCCTCTTTACAGAGGTGAGCTCCAGAAGGGCCATAGATCCTCTCTATCTCCGGCTCAAACAGATTTAATAAAAGTCTGCCAAGCAGCGGGATATGAAACCAGGACCTTCGGTACGACAACTTAACGTTCTACCATTGAGCCACTTCGCTACCTTAAATAAATAAGAATTTTTACATTTTTCTGAATCATTTTTTTTTTCTGATACCAGATATTTGAATCGCTATATTGAAAAAGCAGTATAATTAATAATATCAATAAAGGTATCCAGAGTACCTCGTATTTAAGGTTAGAAGAAAATTCAAGATACTAACAAAAAAAAATAGATTGCCTAAAGAAAAACAAAACCATTTCAGGAATTCCAAATGTAAAATGAGCCGCATTCGAAATTAATCCTTAACTTAAAAGATAAGGAGCTCCTAGGACTTATCTTAATGACTCAAAAAATTAGAGCTATTTATTGTTCCTGACTCATCCTGGCCAACTTTATAATCCTGCTCCTTCGTCCGGGGCTTAGCTTCGCAATTCGGAGCCCTATCTCCCTAATAAAGTATTCCTCAGCATTCTCGCCGGTTTTATCTTAGGGTTTACATAACGGATAAAGAAAAAAAGGTTACCAAGATAAGTTAACAAAAGCGCTTTATTAATATGTATTACAGTATAATACATATATCTTTTAATTATATTTTTTTAAACTAAGAATACGTTAGAATTTATTCGATGGAAATCCAAGACTCTATTAAATACTAGGTAAATACTGATATTTATTTATATTTACGCATTAATCAATTTCTTTAACATTTATTCATTCTCCAATCTTCCAATAATTAAGAGATGGAAGTTCGTATGTTATTGTTTAAAAATAAAATAGATATTTAATACAATAAAAAATGTTTACAGATGACAATATAGAACCAAAAAACGACCTAGATATACATTGAAAATATGATTGCAAGTCATATCTTAATATGTATTACGTTACAAAAAAAAAAGTTAATAAAACCAATATGGGTTGTGACCATTACAACCCATGGCGGATCTTGGGTTTAGTATATGGTAGAGTCTATACAAATTATAGGACAACGATTGTCCAGGGAGGTGTTTCATGCGAGATATTTTCCTAAGTTTTCCCTAATAATGGATACCCACTTTATAATGACTGGGTGATCCCAGGGAGGTTCCTCAGATCCCACATGGTCCATACATGACTGGGTGATCCCGGGGAGGTTCTTCAGATCCCACATTGTACATCCATGACTGGTAAGTTTAAGCTGGTAATTAAATAAGTCATCTGTCAAAGCGGGACCTTCGGCACGGGAACTCTGCGCTCTATCTAAAACTGGCCCACTCCGCTCCTTCCTAATATTTATTTACTTCAATTGTTTAATCAACTATTTGTTTAGTCTTATTAATGTATGCCTCTGATAATCAAATTATACGTTCTAAAGGTTTTAATTAAATTATAAAAAATTTAAGACTACATAAAAACGTTTGAACCCAAGAGGTCATCAGATCTCCTATGCATCAGCACACTAACTCAGTGATATACAAATAAATCGTACAATATAACAATAAAGGATATTCATGATTATAAGATGAGGACCAGAAGGTATGAAGATCCAGGGCCTAGCTGTTAAAAATTAAATGATTTGTCTGCCAGAGCCAGATTCTATCCTGGAATCTTCAGGTCACCAACTGTGAACTGTGAGCTGACAACTGTGTTCTTGTAAATAACACAAATTTAATATGCAGTACTTTACTGTACATGTAATTAAATATTATTTTAGAAAGGAAGGTGCAGATTGCTGCGCTGCTATGTTGAAGGTTATGGGATCTACAGATCTTCCTGGGACTAACCCAGCCTCTACTATGTGGGTAATTGGGGGAAACCTAGCGGTTGAACGGGATTCAGTACAAATCACATCCTTGCACAACCGTTTTCCTAGAAACAGTGCAGATTCCACCATGTACTGAACCAGTGCCTGTCATGGCTGGTAGTAGTATTTTTAAAATATATTTTAATTAATTGTTATTTTGATGGTGATTATTATTAAATATTCTTGTTTTTAAGAGAAAATATTTGTGCTTTAAACCACTGAGCTACCCGGGGTCGTATCCAAGTCAGACAAATCCGTTCTCTTCACCGATCCTTTATCCTCGTTTTCTCGCAATGTTTGCGATGTATAGGATATAGGATCGGTGAAGAGAACGGATTTGTCTGACTTAGATACGACCCCTGGTAGATCAGTTATTTAGAGCATTGCACCGGAGATGCAGACGACCCGGGTTCGAATCCCGGCCAGGACAAATCTTTTCTCTTCAAAATAAAAATATTTTTAAAATAACTTTTCTAAAACAAACGAGATTTCAGAACTATTATTATTTTTATTTAGCGCAAACCTGGAGGTTGATGTAAACACTGAATAAAACGAAGAATGATATTCGTTTATTATAAATATTAATGGATTTTTAAATTATTTATGTATGCCTCGAATAATGGATCTGCGTACATTCTTAGGGTGTTTATAATAGGAAATAAGAGATAACAAATGTTCGGTTTGCTGGAGAATATTCGATTTTTCGCATAGTATTATAATTATATTACAATAATACAGTATTGTAATGCTCCATAAATACGGGAGAATGAAAAAAATATTATGAGTTCCCTGAACGAATTCAGCTTGACATTTCTTTAACATTGTATTACAAATCCTCCAGGATTATACAGAATATTAAATTCCTCGTAAGAGATACAATAAAGAAAATCCGGGGAAGAGGATTTCAAGAATCTTAAAAGGTAAAAATGTAAAAACATTCAGCTTTAATATAAGCCATTGAGAAGTGGAGCTGTTTAAGGACGAAGGACTCGCTTTTGCTGACAGGATCCTGGACCCTGAAGGTCCTGTAGGTCCCGAAGCTGGAAACAGAGAAGGAGAGAAGTTCAATAAATTCCCTTTGAGAGGGCCCTTCTTAGCTTACTCACTACCCCCCCCCCCCCCCGACCTTTTCCACTAAATTTGAACTGGATCCCTTACCTTGCATCTAACCTAGCTCAGTTTTATACTCTATTTCCTAAAATTTTTATTTGAAATATATGTTTGGATTCTTTTAAAGAGGCATTAAAAATAAAAGTTAACCAAAACCAACTTATAAAAAAAAAAAGAAATTTACTTAGGTACTACAACCCATGTAAGTAGGATTTGAACTGCGGGAGCAGGAAACCCTCCCGGGGCTTACCCAGTCTTTGTAATGTGGGTAACCTTAAAATAGGGTTTAAAAAATTGTATACGGTTATGCAAGAAGGTGATTTGTCCGAGATCATGCTCAATCGCCAGATTTCCCCCTATTAAGGGCACCCACATTATAGAGAATGTGTCGGCCCCATGAAGGTTCTGAAGATACCAAAAAGTCAAGCCGTGGCTGTTCAATAATTTATCTTCCATAGCCGGATTTAAACCCGGAACACTGAACATAAGAACTCTACCCCAAAAGCTAACCTGCTCCCTTTTAATTCTAGAATGAGTAATCATTTTCCATAATCATTACGAAGTTTGCATAACTATTTATTATAAAAAAGTAATAAAATAAATTATTATCGGATAAAATAAAATAAAATGCAACAGGAAGAAAATTAATTTAAAAATAAAATACTTAAAAGTTATAATGAATAATTATGCAATAAATTATATAATATAAATACATTAATTTTTATATGTTTTCAAAATAAAAACAACGAGAATAATTAAAACTTTTACAGAAATAAATTTTTAGTGTTAGCTCAATTTACGTTTTGTTTTGTTTCTGATTTTTTTGATTATTTATAGGGTTTTTTATTTAGTAAATCATTCCGGTTGTCACATTCATAGGAATATTTAACGAGAGCGAGTTTAATGAACTTACAGATTTGGTCGTCCAAAAATTAGATGGGAAGATTCCATTGCTACTGATGTAAGGAGTATACTTATTGCACTAAATTAGTGGAAGGTAGAAGTTTATAATCGGGGAAACTGGCGGTTTATTCTGTAGCAGGCCAAATCTCAACTTGGGACGCAGCGCCAATAAATAATTATTATTCCGTTTGTAAAAAAAATTAAGTTTCAAACATTACAAAACTCAAAAGTGGAGATATTGGTAAAAAAAAAAAAGCAAATAAAACATGGAAAAATTGTAGATTACCTACTTTAAAAAGCAATTTATATTTCGGGCGACCTCAAAATGCATTTTGATTCCACCCCTACAATAAATTGGGCTGCATTTTTTTTTATTGGACATATTTGTACGGAATGAAGAGAACGCAATCATCTTCAATGAAAAAAACGCCTACAGCCCGAAATTGTGCTACGACTGATGCAACACGTACTTAATTTGTTAATAAAATTGGCTATGCAAATAGGCATGATGAATTCTCTCGTGAACGAATTGAATAATTCTAATTTTAATGAAGAAATAAATGGAAAATTTGTGAAATTGTGTTTCCGTTTCTAAAATAAAACGAACGACGGTTAAAACAATTATGGTGTTAATAATAATAAAACAAAGTGAATTACTATTATCATACTATATCATTAGAAAATTAATTGTTATTGTAAGAAGTCTGAGTGTATATCGAACGGAGAGATATTTGTAAGTAGCTGAAGAGAGAATTTTGCAGAACGGACATGTAAATAAGATTATTACGATGCTACGTATTTTTTTACTGGGCAGAATGCTGTACCCTTAAGAATACAAAGATAGAAAAAAATACATGAGTTTGAGGTGTTGGATCTAAGAATTCACAAAATTAGTTGGATGGTTGGTGTTAGAAAAGTTAGTGTCAAACAGAGGATGAAAAAAAAATTAAGCCATGGCTACTAAAAAGAAACTTAAAATGCAATAACTGGGACACATAATGCTGAGAGGTAAATATAACTTATTGGAGCTGATAATTTAGGGAAAAAGCGTAGGTAGGAGACGCACTTCTGGCAGCAAGACCTAAGTGAATGGTTCAAGTGCTCTGCAGTAGAGTTTTTCAGATCTGACGTATCCAAAATTCGAATAGCCTTGATGATTGTCGACTTTCGGAACGATGATGGATGGCACTTGCAGAAGTAGAAGAAGTTAACTGTTAACAATCAATTTGTTTAATATGTATTATAAATAAAAAACGATTGGGCAATATTATTTATATATATATATATGTACCTATTGTAAAGGTATATGCATGTCATTGTATATATATGTATCTATTGTAAAGGTAATGGAGGTCAAGACGTAATCGTGAAAAACATACATATACATTTATTTATTCATTTAAAGTCCCCTAATGCTGCTATATCTAATCGGATGATAGGGAGCTCTAAATTTTGTCTATCGGGGATAATTAACCTAACACCACTCAGAATAGGAACTTTTTCCTACCGGACTGCGAGCCTTCTTCTCTTCTTGGACATGGTAATCTTTTATGGTAACCACTACCCACCACTACACTACATCACAGTTGACCCCATAATGTCAATGTGAATGTTATTGTCGAATAATTATCTGATTTAATATATGTTATATTGAATGTGGAATCTAATAAAGTCGTCCTAGTGTATAATCGCTGTTCATGATATGTACACTGTAACTATAATTTTTGTTTTTACATCTAAAGATACTTGCATGTAAAGATGTAAAGGAGCGAGGTAGAGATGCATTGTGGTGCTGAAGGTCCGAGGTTCAAATCCGGCTTTGACAGATAAATTATTAAATCAGTTATCAGCCAAAGATGGAGACTGTGAGCTCTGTTGTCGTGGTAACAGTCCCTACTATATACTGAATCCAATACCATTAATCCCGATTTCATTTAATATGTCCAATTTCGTGAATTTTCCTTATTAGATATTGATATACTCGTAGTTGGATATTCAATTTCACTGTTAATTGATGAGAAATTATTAACAACATCAAATGAATTTCATTAAAAGATTGCTTTTAGATAATTGTTTATAACTGATCTTTTATTAATTAAATTCATATTATATATGTGTGTGTGTATTAGAGAGCTTGCTAGTGATAAATATGTTTTTTTTATTTACAGTTGTTTCATGGATTGGAAACGTATATACGGACAATGGAGTGCAAGAAAAAAAGACAAATCTAGATCCATAGATTATGGCTGTTCAAGGTCAATACTGTATTTTCATGACCCTGGACCGAATATTCGGGTAACTATTGACATCATGGAAATCTAATAACCCTATTTTCTTGTATAATTATACTTAGTAGGATAATCTCATCAAATATGTTCTTTTTGTTAAACATCTTAATCAGGACAATACTATTTTTCAATTGATAAATGCTGTACTATTAAGTACATAAATTAAAAAAATTAGGTCCTTTGGAATTAATTGTGTAAGGCATCTTTATTTTTATTATTTGTTATATACTTGTTTTTTCTTAATGTTAGATTTCTTCTTGATCGCTGAATTTAATATTTTTTAAACAACGTGAAATGACCAGTTTTTTTCATCAATTATATTGATATATTTTTTAAAAAGATTAGTTAATATCATTTACGTTTAATGGTTCGTAAAGGTGTTTTTTGTTTCTAAAAAAATATGTAAACAAAATATACCATTGCATAAGAATTAGAGATCTAACTAACCAATAATTGTTCAGGATGAAGTTAAAATTAAACAATTGGAATATTATTAAATTCTTGAAGTCTTTGAAGAAATGGTTATATTAAAATTATTTAACTGATTAGCCTCATAGGAATTACACGATCTGAGTGTGCTTTTTTTTTCTCTCGAAAAACTATGTTCTGAAAATTGAGGGATTTGTTCGGAAATGGAATCCGGGACGAACTGAAATGAGACGAAACAAAGGGAAGACTTATTTCCAGATGATGGTGGGATGGTGATGGTTTATTTATAAGAGATACGGAAGAGCTGTCGGATCGAACCCGTCCAATGAGGGTTTGATGACAGGCTCTAGTGCTGCCAACTGTCTACCAATCCTCGCATTTATTTCTCTTCCAGATACCTCAACCGTAAATTAAAAAAAAAAGTATAGGAAAATAGTACGGACTCTCAATTACTTTTTCATTTAAATTAAATATAAATTTAAATTTATGTGTGTAAGTATGTGCACAAGGTGTGTAAATCATGTTTTGTAACTGATTTTCTAGTGTTTGATCTGGCAACAGTAGCGACCCAGGACGTGGAGAGGTAAATAGGTAAACATTTGATAAATGTCCAGTACAAATTTGAATACGCTATTGTCGTTGCGCTGTCCTTAAACATTTTTTTTGTGAGAATGTTTTTTAATCGTTGTTTTTTAAAAATAAAAACATCAATTTCGAAGATCTTGCTGTCTGGTTCTGCTTTAGACTTAGGCACTGACCGCTCAAACACTTCATCTAGGTATTTAAAGTGATTGAGTCTGTTGATATGGACATATTTTGTTATTAAATTTGATATTTCGAATTTCGTGCCGAGGATAAAGCTGTCAACTGTACAATTGAACTAACCGCGTTAGGTTTAATATTTGCCACTAAAACATTTTTTTGAAAGCGCTAGTGCGCAAAGACCCCCCATCAGCGCCCTCTATTGTATTCATCTGTTGCGGTTAATGAACCACAGGCGCCCCCGCTCGTGTTTCCGGTTCCGTTCGGATAGAAATGGGGGCGGGATCCCAACAATAGGCCTTGTCGGTGTGAGCCTTTTTTCCTCGCAACATCATCACCGAATTACGTTTTGAAATTCCTGTTTCGAACAATGCAACAGCAAGGGGATTAGATAGCTGCTATAATTATTACTTGTCTTATGCATTTTTTTTCTGGAAATTAATTATTTTCATCATACGAAAAAATGGTTCATCATTCTCAGAGCCATTGTAGAACAGAAACATCATTTTAAAATGCCGTAAATTTATCCTCTTGGATCTGTAAACATTCCTAGGGCTCACTCAATCTCTACTAAGTTGGTACATTTAAGTAGAGGGTCTAGCCTGGGAATTGAGTGCCATCTCAGCCAAAATCACCAACTTGCGAATTGTTGGCTTATAAACAAAAAACAATTGCCTTTACCTTGTGCTGAATCCAAGAAGACCCACCATGCAATTGTAATTTTTATATATTTATATCTAAATAGTTCAAGTGATTTTTTTTTATTTGTAACGTGGTCTTCTGTTTCTTACACTTAGGCGTGCTATGCTTCTCCTTATTTAGACACAGGAAGTGTTTAGGCGTCATAAAAGAAAAAAAGCAGTACCATTAAAACCTATGAAGCGTTTTGAGTTGAGTACACGGTAGAGACTATATTGTTTCTAGGATCATGGAGGTGATCTAGGTTGAGCAGAGAGGTGATTTGGCCGAGATCACTATTATACACCGGGGTTTTCTCCGAATCAAGGGTACCCATAGGATGAATATGCCACTACAGGGGCCGGAGATCCCATAGGGTTTATCTGAGGCTGTCAACAAATTAAATAATGTATCTTCTACAGCTGGATTCGAAACCTCAACTTTGGGCATGTCGACTCGGTGACTAAGATATCCCGCCCCTGACGTCATTTATAGCCAGAATAACAAAAATTAAATAAAGAGCCGAACTTGAGGATTTTTTTTGTACCTATCTCATCCTAAATAAACTGTTAAATATTTACATTTTTTCATACCCTATATCATTTTCCACTCTATTACTAATAACTACTCTAAATAAAATTTAAAAAATAAATATTAGTAAAGACTAAGGACTAATGTTTGGATAAGACTGAATGAGGATAGTTATCGGGAAGAAAGGAGGGACCTTCTGATAATGGTGATTATTGTCCTTGGATAATGTCCTCAGGATTCGGGTCATCCCCTACCATTCCAGGCATCTGGAAAATTCCCGTCACTCGCCCAAGTAAACCCTCTCCCACTGGGCTCTATATTCCTGAATTCCACAACCGTATTATTGTCAATTTGAATCATTTAATATATTATTTTTCTAGTTTCATATAGAAATATTTTTAATTGTGCATCAACCTCTTTAAAAAAATCCAATCTAAAACACTTAGATACATTAATAATTTGATCAATTTTCTTCGATAATTACTCTTAGAATCCCAAAATAAAATAATAAAGTGAATATTCTCTTCAAGGACAGTACTTTTCTGTTACGGCCTTTTGCATTTTCTTTTGCAACTGAAAGATTGAGGAAAAATGAATTGGCTCGAATGCAACTGGTTAAGTACGATCGAATAAAAAAAAAAAAAAAAAAAAAAAGAATGTGCTATTTGATTTAACAAGTTATGTTTAAATTAAAAAAAAAAAAGTACAAAATGTGATGTACACACACACACACACACAGACAAATATATATATATATATATATATATATATATATATATATGCTGGCGTAGGGAGTTGGGGGACCCATCCCTCAGTCTTCAGACTGCAATCAGCCACTGGTCCTCCAGGTTGGGAGTTGGGCATAGGGTCAATAACCCTACCCCGTAAAAAATAAGTATTTTGAAACTTAATATCAGCCTCAGAGAAGGCTAGTAAAGGCGGCCAAAGATCTACAAGGCCTGTAGAGCCTACCGAAAAAAAAAAAAAAAAAAAAGTATACATATATATATATATATATATATATATATATATATATATATATATATAAATATATAAGTATCCCTTGACTGGTAACATACGTCAGAGAGACGCTAAGGTTTACTAATTTTCCGCTTTTGATACTTTAGGCCCACTTGTGAAATGAATCCATCCATGTATGTTCACTTGGAATATTGTAAACAAAGTGCGTGAAGTTTCAATCCAATCAAATGTGTTTTTTGGTTTCAGTAAGGTCATAAATAGAACATACGCCGTCTAAGAGACGCCTATTACTTGAAGTGTCAACATTTGTGCTCATCTTACAGACGTGTATTACCTGAAACGTTCTTTTCTTCTACGCATGACGTACGTACCTAACCAGAAATTACTAATTTTATGTTTGAATGTTTTAGTTCGGCATGCTACTCACCAAAAAAAAACAACAACTGCAACGCCGTTTGACAATCCCAAAACTTCCGGATGACCTAAAAAAAAATAGCACTAGACATTCTTGGGGAACCTGAGGAAACCGGTAATGCCTCACAAAAAATGTCTGCAAAGCTTTCAAAGAGGGAAATTTGTCGATATTGCCCTTATCAAAAGAGGAGGCAAACTGCTTACAAACGTATAAAGTGTGAAAATCCGTGTTCCCTAGAATGCTCAAAAAAAGTGTGCAATGCTTGTGCTCCTCGTGTAAAAATGTAATTTTTGTTTATATGATGCCGATTTTAATTTAATTTTCAATTGTATGTGTGTTAATTTTAATTTGAATCGTTTAATTTTAATTTTATGTTTTTAATCGTATGTGTTTTAATTATCCTATGTATTTTATCTTGAATAAATGATTTGTAAACAATCAAATAAAACATATTTACTTATTTCACAGATTTAATGAATATTTTTTCTCTAAAATCAATTTTTGTTGTGTACGCATCTCACAGACGCATGTTACTTGCAACGAGCATAAAATGTAAGTTACCAGTCAAGGGATATATGTATATATATAAATCATTACGTTTCCGAGCCCTTTGCGGGAAGTCAGCGATGTTGGAGCATTTGTCCGCATTCTCGCCTCGTGGCACTGGATGATGAGGCGGTCCGCAGGACCTGCAGGATTGCGCTGCAATCGAATTCCCTCGAATCGAGGAGAGGCCCAGGAAGAAAGCAACGTTTGTATTACGCATACCTTCCCCCTGACTATACTCCACTAGCCCTCGTGAATGAGTGACTTGATAGGGACTAAGTACACGTGGCAAAGCCGATCGTGGTATTCAACAACTAAACCAATAAATCGCTTTTATTTTATTAAAACACATCATGTATGATTAGTATTATCTTCCGCAAAGCCTCAGTACGTGTTTTTTAAGTTCTCCCGGCAACTTATCATATACCCTGAATAATCTAAGAAAAATCTCATCGAGCCTTTAGAATAATTAAAACATTAAATAAATGTTATAACTTTTAAAAAAATATCTAGACAGGCCTAGTAGAGCATCTGTGGTAAATGTATAGAAAGAAAGTAATCTGCGATAAGACTGAGAGAGAGAGAGAGAGAGAGAGAGAGAGAGAGAGAGAGAGAGAGAAGAGAGAGGAGTAGTGATATCTGTTCTATAATTGGAAGTTGGCCCGGTGGTAATAGAGGGCGTTCCATCCACCTTCAATTATTAGCGACTTCATCGGCTCCGCAAATTGACTTAATTGAGGTTGGGATTGTTTTTTGTTTTTTTTTAGCAAACGATTGTCTAATGGTGATAAGTAATTGTGTTCCATTTATAAAATTGGACAATATTTTATGTTTTTTATTAGTGTTTTAATAATAATTATTTTCCATTAATGGTAAAAATATTCTTTGGATTTTTTTTATTTTTGTTTCCATATTCTTATTCATATCATTTCGCTGCTACTGTTTCCAGACAGGTGAATGTAATAATTAAAATGTGTTGGTAGGTTTTCTAATATATTGATAATGTTGTTAAAGGAAAAAACCAGGACGGAGAGTTGCGGAATATAAAGTAATGTAGCATAGGATTTACAATAAAATATCTAGCATAACCTAATTGTATAATCTTACTGGTAGAATAAAACAACAGTGGTTTCGAGACATTTCGCAAGTACTTCTATGTATTGCAAAGACCATGTTTGGTTTTGGAAGTGAAGTTGAAATGTGAATAGTAAAAAATGACGGTTATGAGAACTAAATCACTTAGGCAATTAGGTCTAGTGGTTACCATAACAACCTAATAAGGCCAAGATGGCGGATTCGTATGTCCATAGCATTTTTTAAAGGGAGTAGAAAATCCTTGGTAATGCCGTCCGTCGGAAGGGACGTTAAACGGGGGTTCCGAGCCTGTACGATGTCAGGTAAAATCCCCATACTAATTAAACCTGGATAGACAAAATTTAAAGCTCCCACTGCAGCATCGTCCAATTATCCATAGCAGTATAAAAATTAAATTAAACAAACAACCAAGACCACCTGGTGAGAATGATCAAAAGAGGGGGGAAGACATGAAAGAAAGAAATTTGTCGAGGGGCAGTTCTTGAAACGGAGCCAAGTCTCGACGCTATATCAGCCAAATACCTTCATAGCTGTAGGCATAAGGACAGAACAACCTCGACCATGTACCTAATCCAAGACCCTTCAGATGTTAAAGTGTTACAGTTTTAAATTTCATTTTCCGTCCAAAACCTCGTAACGTATCGAATAATAATTTCTCTACAGACGAAATCGATTATTGATGATCTAAAAAACCTGTACTACAAGAACATATAAAAGGTCTTGGGTTCAGTAGGTGGTAGAGACTCTACTGTTTGTAGGAAAAGTGTTGTTTCGGAAGTTAATTTTACGAAAGCACATTCAACCCCCAGGTTTTCCGTCCAAACCCTACGGAGGCTGGGTGAGCCCCACAGGAAGCTCTGTAGGCTCTTCAGGATTTATCCCTGGGTGTTAACTAATTGATTTATGATTTAATAAGATTAAATAATTTATCTGCCCTATCCGGATATTGATGATATAAATATTGAGAGTTGTTCCACGGTGAACCGGGAATAGCTTTCAATAAGTTCTCGAGTGGTAATAACCTTCCCCTCTCTTTAATATTTGTATGGGGTCAATCACGACTTAGGTATTCGATATATTCTCAATTCTCTGGCTAGCGATTATTCACGTAAACAATAACATAGTGTCACTAAGCTTTGCCTAGAAAGGAGTGAATATTTCTAACGGTTTATTTACTTTATTGATTATGTATTTCATGTATAACTTTTGTGCAAATAAGGAACTACCATCTTTGCTCTTGACTGTTCTGAAAACAGACCGAGTTCGCTAATGGATCAAGTTCCTACAACACATATTAAAGCCATTATCAAATCACTACAACATCATCTACTTAGCAACTAGTTGGAAAACTAAGTAAATTAAATATTTATCTTTGAAAATAAAAGAAATGTCCAAGGCTGGGATTCGTAGATTTCGTTAATCATTTCATCAAGAAATAAAAGTTTCAACTAACATTTTGAAGTATAGATGATAAATGTTTGTTGAAACGTTCATTTCTAGATGAAATGATTACCGAAGTATACACATTTCCCATAATTGCATTCTCTTATCCATAATAAAGCTCATGGTAACCTGTATTTTCGGAAAATATTAAAAGGGAAACGAATAAAAAGTAAAAACTTCTAACTCGAACCGAAGCAACAATCTGCGGAATAATTACCGGATCTTGGGTTCAGTACGTGGAAGAGACTGTATTGTTTTTAAGATAACTGTTGAGGGTGAATTTGTTTTCCAACTGTCGCTTTTGACAGATTAAATAATTTATCTAGAACCTTCAGCATAGGAACTGAGCATTCCATACGCTGATCTAGTCCGCTCCTATACAATAACGCATATTTTAATATAAAACTATAATACTAGAGTTATATCAACAAGCGTAGAACTAATAACAATCTAATAAACTACTAAAAAAAATAATCGTATATTTTAAATTAACATGTGACGGGGACATACAAATATATCAAAAACGTGTGCCCTATAAATGAGGTATAAAAGAGAGAAAGAAAAAAGAAATTACTTGTCTAATGGTGATAAGTAATTGTGTTCCATTTATAAAATTGGATAATATTTTATGTTTTTAATAAGTGTTTTAATAATAATTATTTTCCATTAATGTTAAAATTTGGTTTGGATTTTTTTTATTTCTGTTTTCATACTCTTATTCATATCATTTCGCTGCTACTGTTTCCAGACAGGTGAATGTAATAATTAAAATGTATTGGTAGGTTTTTCTAATGTATTGATAACGTTGTTACAGAAAAAACTATGACGGAGGGTTGCGGAATATAAAGTAATGTAGCATAGGATTTACAATAAAATATCTAGCATAACCTAATTTTATAAACCATAATACTAGAGTTATATCAACAAGCGTAGAACTAATAAAAACCTAATAAACTACGAAAAAAAAAATCGTATATTTTAAATTAACATGTGACGGGGACATACAAATATATCAAAAACGTGTGCCCTATAAATGAGGTATAAAAGAGAGAAAGAAAAAAGAAATGAAAGTTGAAATATATTTCTTCTTTGGAAATGTTTCGAGTTAAAGCGACACGCTTTGACCTAGAATTTTAAATGACTTCTTTGAGCCAGCTCTTCTCACTTTATGATATGTATCACATTTATACACACACACACACACACACATATATATATATATATATATATATATATATATATATATATATATATATATATATATATATATTTAATTATTCTATTTACTACATATACTAACGACATATCTGATTTTGAGGTGCCAGAGTAGTTATTTATGACAATTACTCAACATATTATTTCTTTAACCCTCGAGTGGTCTCGTGGATGACAATAGTCATCCACACCCTTTTGATCTGCTCCTGTGCTCCTGTGGATATGTTTCGGAAGTGAAGAGGGAGACCTGCCAGGAGGAGTTGGCGGAAGCCTAGACCAAACAGATACTAGGTATTTTTTTCAACGCGACTGTTTATGTAATTGTTTTAGCAGTTTACTTTTTTCTTAACTATATTATAATTTACACATTTTATGTCTAATTTTAATATTTTAAATGTAATGTATTATTATTTACAAAAATTTACTTTTTGAGCGCTATTTTTTTATTTGTCATCCACGCGACCTGCTATGTAACTGTTTAAAATTTTTTTTTCATGAATGTATTTCCCCCCATGTTATTGCAAAGATTACGGTATTTACATTTGAAATCAATTATCTAATTAAAGTTTGACACAAAAAGCAATATAAATTGTCCCGTGCTGCTTTTATACAGGAGTATTTGCCCCTTCTTTCCAGCCTACCTTCTTCTTGCTAATTTCGTTTGGTTTTTTTAGAAGAAAATATAATTTCCCTTATGGTGGAACGAAGCTCTGACCCAAATATCTGGCTGGATGAGTGTGGTTCTGACGGAGACCTTTTTGATACCAACAGCGACCTTAGTGACTGTGACAATGATTTGTTACCAGAAAACCACAATTCTGACACAGAACAGGAGTCGAGCAGCTCAGATGAAAGTGATCAGGATAGTTAGTGATGGTGATCAATTCATAGGAATATATGGAATAAAGAAGCGCCTCGAAAAAATGTAAAAACCCTGCCTCGTAATATTATAAGCCACTTGCCGGGACCTAAAGACGCGGGCAAATTTGCAAACACGAAAATTGGTGCATATAAACTTTTCGTAAAAGATGAAACTGTGAAAATGTTAACGGACTGTACAATTCTCTATATTGAAAAATCAAAAATAATTTTACCAGAGAACGCTCAACCGAAGAAACCGAAATTAAAGCCTACATTGGAATTATTTTTGTGATCGGTTCTCGGCGTTGTAGCAGGACCAGTACTCGAAAGGTTTGGGATAACTCAAATGGTTGTGAAATAGAAGCCTGCTACTTGGGAATCAGCGAGTCTAGATTTCGTTTTCTCGTGATTATAGTACGATAACTACCAGAAGGAAACGGGACTTTCTTTAGCAATAATTTGTAGTGCGCAGATTATACTTAATAATTACTTATTAAACACACACATATGTAATCATTTTTATACCTTTTTTGTATTAGAACTCAGAATTACAATAAATAATACCAAAAATTAAAGACAAAATTAATCATAAAATGTATGACTATTTTATGTCACGCGACATCTCTTGTTACATAACAAGGTGCGACCACTCGAGGGTTAAATGACTAAACATTATATCAATAAAATAGAGCCAAAACTCAAAACGAAACATTAAATTTTATTAGAATGCAAATGGAAAAAACCAAAAGCAGAGCCTTATGTTTCAAATCTGGTGTAAAATACAAACACTTATCAGTCGACGTTTCGCCTATTCAGGCATTATCAAGACACAATAAAAATTAAGATCAATCACATCTCAAAACAGAAGTGCAATACATCCCAACGAATAATCGCTCAAAAAGGCTCATAACCTGAGACCGCACCTCCACCCCAAGACGTTCAACCCAAAACTGAACGTTGAGTTTTGGGTTGAACGTCTTGGGGTGGAGGTGCGGTCCCGGATTATGAGCCTTTTTGAGCGATTATTCGTTGGGATGTATTGCACTTCTGTTTTGAGATGTGATTGATCTTACTCTTGTTTTTGTCTTGATAATGCCTGAATAGGCGAAACGTCGACTGATAAGTGTTTGTATTTTACACCAGATTTGAAACATAAGGCTCTGCTTTTGGTTTTTTCCATTTGCATTCTAAGACTAAACATTATTTTTAAATTTGGTTCTTTTCCAGGGATCGGTTGTGTTTACCAATTTACTTACTTTTTCCCCCTAAGATTGGGTTTTTCTTCATCAGAAAATTTCCTTTAATTCATTTTTCCATGTTGTTCTATCTTTTATATCTTCTTCCCTCATAATTTCCCGCGTAATTTCCTCAATTCCTTCTATTTATCTTTTTCGTTTTCTTCCACGCCGTTTCCTCCCTTCAGCACTCCAGTTGAAAATTAAATTGGGCAATCTTTCATCCTTCATTCTTCTGAGATGACCTTACCATTCCAATCTTTTTTAAATATATTTTGGATAACTTTTTGTTGAACTTACATCCGATCTCTAAATTCGGCATTGTTGCTCCAAAGGACCGAGTTAAAGATACCAATAGCTTTGCGGCTTGTAATTATCCTTTGTTTTATCTCTTTTTCCGATGTTCCATCCCTTTTCATTACAGAGCCCAGATATTTAAAATTATCCACTATTTTTATGACATAGCTCTCAACAACACAAATGATCATGAATTCAGTTTTGTTGAAGTTTATTTTTAGGCCACAACTATTATCTCCCAGTCTCCCATTGTTTTCGTTGCATGTATTCTGCAGTCTCATGGTCTTGAAAGACAATATATATATTGACAATATATATATATATATATATATTGACTATATATATATATATATATATATATATATATATATATATATATATATATAGAGAGAGAGAGAGAGAGAGAGAGAGAGGGAGAGTAGCATATCGCGGGTTCGTAGCCGGGCAGGTGGCCGTTGTATTCGTTAAAGGGAGTAAAAAATCCTTAGTTTCGCCGTCCTTCGGAAGGGACGTTAAACGGGGGTCCCGAGCCTGTAAGATGTCAGGTACTCGTTAAAAATCCCTATCCTAATAAAACCTAGATAGGCAAGATTTAGAGCTCCCACTGTAGCATCGTCCGATTAGCCATAGCAGCATAAAGTGACCTTAAATAAACAACTAACTAACTAGAGTAGCATAAAGCGATGTTTAATAAATAGAGAACTCATATTCTATTATTAATACAATACAAATACCCTTTACTCGCTATAATAAACGGATGGATTCCTATATCATTTCTGATATATCATCCGTATGCATATCGTTTTAACAGTCGAATATTAAATTGTAATTAATCATCTCTGGTTGCAATAATGGAATATAATGACTTCGCTAAATATGAATTGAAATAGTATTCGAATCGAGTTATTTATGTAATGCAATCAACTCAACTATTTGTCTGGTTAGGAATCATTTATATTTAAGTTAAATCGTTAATATTAATTGAAGATATTATATAATAAATATTGCAATACTATTATATTATAAGTAAAACAAAATTCTCTTCTCAAATAAGCAATAAAAAAGGATTACTATAGTAAATTGTAATTATTATATTTGATAATATTATGGGCTTATGTTTTCATCTCACTCATTATGTTTGCTCCCTTTTTTGCCTTGGAATATTCTAAAACCGAGTTAGCTGAAGAAACCTGGCCACCGGGAGAGCTTACCTCTTATCAACACATTTCCATTTTGTCCTTCCATCTAATAAAGTTATTTCCAAAATTTTAGTGATACCTTCATTTAAGTTCTAATCTGCCTCATTCGGTATCTGGTTTAGGAATGAAATCAGATATCTCGTCTCAAAGTCCCAAAATCATTATCATCCAAATATCTCAAGTAACATAATTATCGCTTACTCTCCTTTATCTACGGTTTGCTATTTTGGTCACATTGTCAGGTTTTTTTTTCTTTTTTCGTATTGGCCTGAGAGGGACCATGTCGTTTCATCTGTGTTCTATGTTTTTTCAGTTGTTTGTTTATTTAACGTCACTTAATGCTGCTATGACTAATCGGACGAGGATTGTAGAATGGGAGCTCTAAATTTAGCCTATCCAGGCTTAATTAGGATAGGGATTATGAACGAGTACCTGACATCGTACAGGCTCGGGACCATCGTTTAGCGCCTCTTCCGAAGGATGGCATAAACAAGGATTTTTTACTCCTTTTTAAAAAATCCTAGGACCACCTGCTGGGCTACGAACCAGCGGTCTTGGGCTTAGTAGTTTGTATTTTTAGTATTTCACCCATTACGCCCTAATTCATCGCTGTTGCTTCTCCATTCTTTCGTACGTCCATTTCTTTCATCAGTAGAGGGTTATTAAGAAGAAGAGAAGGATAGAACGAGTGCGTCGACTTTTGACTCTCCTGCGCCAGCATCTTTCTTCCGCGTCTTCTTATGAAATCAAACTTGGTCTCCTCTTTCCTCGGGTTTTTTCCAGGAGTGAGAGCTTCAACTCATGTCCTTCTACTTCGACTACCCCCACCTTCATTTTTCTTGAACCACATCACCGTTATTTCAACTTATCACTTCCAAAACAAACTGTATATAACAGAAGATCATATAGAAGAATATCACCGACTAACTTAATATTGCTACCTTTAAAATAGTCATTAATAAGATTTCTAAGAAATGCAAACCCTTAAAGGAACCCGCGGCCAAGACAAACAGGAGACCGATAAGTGGCGAATGAAGGGAAATATTTACCCTGGAGTGGAAAGAAAATATAAAGTGGGAATAAAGTGGGAGGGGGGGGGGATGGAATTGTATTCTTAGTGAAGAGAGTCCGAGAGGATTTGACTTGGAAATGGCAGCCGGCCCCTTGGTATTTTCCGCTGTCAAGTTTTATTTATTTAAAATTTATCCTGCCACGAACTTCTAAAGAGTATTTAAATTTAATATGCAGAGGTAAATTTGTCAAAAATTACTCATTTCCACCGTTTTGGCTCTCATTCCATTAAGGTAATCACTTAGGAGTTCTGTTAAAACTTTATATTACACAGTTTTTAGAATATCTTGGTGTTCAGTCTGTAAATACGAGTACGTTACTGTTCAAGTACAGCGCTGGGTAGCTTAGATGAAGTTCTCGGCATCCAATCCGGTTGGGGCCGATAAATTATTATCCTAGCACACTCTTCTGGGACTGAGACATTATAAAGGGAATTATTAATTGGGACCAAGGGATGAGCTACGGCGATTGTGTATGATCTGGGACAAATCACCTGCCTGCGCAACCTTTGTCCTAGAAAAAGTACAGTCTCTGTCAGGTACTGAACCCATGAACCCTTATGGGCTGTAATGGTTAGTGGTAGGTTATAAAAAGATTACTCTTTTTTGTTTTTTTCCTCACATTGAGGTTTCCTTCAACCAAGCAATTCTTTCAGTTTCATCTTCCTATTCTCCCTTTATCTTGTATATGTTCCTCTCTCACACCATGCCTACATCAATACTTTATTCAATGCCTTCTATCCACCTCTTTCTTACCGTTATCTATTATTATTACTCATTATTACTACAAATAATGAATATATAATTGTTTTTGTCGAAACTGATTGTCACCTATATAGTGGGAAATTGATGTTTATCTAAAGATGATTGTCGGAAACTGATACAATTTCGAAAAGAAAACCAAATATAATGGGGTAAATTGGTAAAGAATTTTGTTTAGAAACAGATGGAAGGTGAAAGTTGATACAAGAAAGCATGTAGTTAAGGGATGTAGAGTGTATGGAACCGATAATATAATTATAGAAATGTTTATTGTTAGAAATCGATTCTAAAAGTTCAATTGCTATATCACATCTTGAACTATTCTGTTTCCGATTATTTCTTTATCTTTTTTTTTTTTTGTAGACGTGTTCATTATCTGCTGATCACTAATGTAAATACCCATAAAATGAATGGATATTAATATATTTTATGATATATTTATATTAGTGTAAAATATTACATTAATCATTAAATTATCGTGTTAAAATTTCCTTAATTTTTATGATTCTTTTCCTCTGCTTTGAAATTGAACTGATATAACATTACAAAGGTATTCTTTGGCATCTAAAATTTCGAAGAAGGAATGAAAGGGAACCCTTTTCCAATACCGGCGAACCAGAATTAATCGCAACATCTTGTTAATTAAGATCGTTAAGACCCGCCTAAATAAAAAAGGACTAACAGCCACGAGGCCTTTGGCAAATGGTTCCAAGGATCAGGAATTATTACTCGTTTAATTTTAAGTAAAGAATGATTATACTACTTAAGTATTTGTTGGAACTTTCAGAGTGTTTTATTTATATGTGTTTTAATGTTTTTATAGTATAATAACGGTATATTATTTTCGCACTAAATACCATTCATATCTTTCCCTATTGTGTACAATGGATCATTAACGTATTGTACCTGGAAGCCGTCCAGAAAGTAACGTTACAAAGACAATGCAGGACGTGGAATGTATCATTGTTAGTGCCGTACCACTATTCTTATGTATATAAAACATCTTAAATACTTGTATCTCCCACCCTGCTTCAGAGATCATGACAGAGAGGCAAAAGAAGAAAGCCGTCGTGAAAGTAGTGCAATGTAGAACGATTGATAAAAACCTGCACTACAATCCATGATTGCGTCCGTCTTTGTCCGAACGATTGCGCAGGTAGGTGATTTGACAGAGGTACACTCAAGAACCAGACGATTTAACTCCAATTAAGGGTATCCAATAGACAGTGAGTCCTTGAAAGGTCTACAGGTCAGGCCTAGATCATGTAAGGCTGCGAGATCTCAAGTAAGGGTACCCACTTTGCAGAGACAGGGTGAGGTTAAATGGGATCTGCAAATCCCTCAAGGCCTATATATGATTGTTAAGAGATTAAATATTCTATCTACCTCTGTCGAATTCGAACGCAGGATCACAGCAACTTAGCACTACACACACACTGTTTTTTAAATGGGTAACTATTTGTTGTACCTTTAAGGTGCGAGTGGCGTTTAGAAAGTAAATTTATAAAGGCTATGCAGGAAGTGGAATATTTCATAGTTGGTACACCTGACACGGTTGGTATGACTATTCTCAAGTTTCTAACATAACTTAGAATCCTCAATGACCAATCACTGCTTACAATAATCCGTCAAAGGACAACGTAAAATCCTCCCACCTACGCCTCGATCTACCACGGGAAATTAACCAGTCGAGTTAGTGGTTATTATTTTTATAAGAATTGGTTTATTACTAACCTGAGCGACTTCCACCTCAACCTTTGGGAAGCCATCGCTTCAATTACATTAGCCAGGAGCTCTGCAATTCCGCATTATTTTATAATTTTTTATATTTAAACTGAAATGTGTCTTTTATTATATCATTCAAAAATCGCCAAAAAAAAATACTTATTTTTAAATAAAGTTGTAAATAAAAATATTAAATATATACTATCATTCGTGTCCATTACTCAAATACTTTATTCGATTTTTCCAGAAATTGAGTTAAATTTCCATTAGATTTTATAAACTTATCTGAGATAGTACTTTAAATCTACAATTATTAATCGAATCATTTATTCTAAATCTGAAGACTTAATTTAATTTAATACAGGAATGTTTCACTTAAAAGGTGTTAAAACGAAATTTAATTTAAAAACGGTTTAACTCCGGGTAGTGAAGTATCTGGATTAATTTTATTGAATTGGCTTCGAATATTCATTTCATGAGAGCTATTGAATTTTTGATTTAAGTTTTTATCAAAATCGAATCAACAATGTCCTCACCGAACACAATCCGAGGAGTAAAATAAGTTTAAATATTTTATTTTGAAGAGAAAAGATTTGCCCGGATATATTAAATATATTTGGGGTGGGGGGGGGGGGTAGATCAGTGGTTAGAGCGCTGAGTTGCTGTGCTGAAGGCACCCGGTACAAACCCTGCCTACTTTGGCAGATAAATTATGCAATCTGTTAACAGCCAAGGATGAACCCCATGGGATATGCAGACCCTCCCAGAGCTCACCCATCCTCTCTAAATTGAGTACCCTTAATTGGGGTGGAAACCTGGCGGTTTACCGTGATATAGGCTATATAACCTCTTAAAACAGTGTAGTCTCTACCACGTGCTGAACCGAACACATGGGTTGTATTTTTATTTTATTAAATATATTTATAATTAAATTTTCTTGATTAACGTTTATAAATCAATTTTTTAAATGATCTGACATATACATAAATTTAATAATTTAAAAAGGAGAAAATCTGCGCCCCTGTCACCGAGAAAATTCTTAAGGTAAAAATTGCTTTAAGCCCCACAATAATCCAGGGCAAAGATAACCATAATTACCTGTCAAGGATAAAAAAAGAACTTATTATTTCATATCTGCAGAAGGGAAGGCTAGGAGCACCTGTGGCTTCTACTAATCAAATGATATCTTTCGAATATAACTTGTTTAGTTCATTAATATAAGAGAAAGCAAAGAAATAATTTACCCATCAGGACATGTACCAAAATAAAAATTCACATCAATGAAGATCAAATGCAGTACACCTCACGTCAACTGTCAAAATAGATTCATCAATCAGAGGCAGCAACCTCAGCAGCAGGCCTTGCTCTAGAGGGTTCCTACATTTAATATTTAGTGATAGGGAATTTATTTTGATATATATTATATTGGGAAAATTAAATCATTTTTTTAAATATTTTTATTTTGAAGAGAAAAGATTTGTCCTGGCCGGGATCCCGGACAAATCTTTTCTCTTCAAAATAAAATTATTTAAATAATCACCATAATAAAATAAAATAAATAAAAATAAAAAAAATATCATTTATAAATCATTTTTTGTTTGTCGCTATCATTTTATTATTTATTTATTGATATTTACAACTATATTACAGTAATATAACAAGTAAATTGGCTGAGTGATACGTAATGACATGATATTATGACAAGTAGAGAAACTACCCACTGGTAGTACTCAAATCGCATGTTCAACTAAGAAGGTCACGTGGCCATCTTCTTCTCAGACGCCTCGGAGGATTATCGGGAATTGATGAGGAAGCTAGGTTTGAAACTAGAGGGTTTGAGTGGAAATGAAAGGATAGATACCGGGTTCGGGCCAAATCAGCAACAAATGGGACATTAAGGTCGTAATGGATAACTTTATTCTTAACAAAATAAGGAGCGTTGAGGATTTTACGAAGGATTTTGGATTGTAGGGATTGGATACGAGAGGAGTTCGATGGCTTAGTGGAGCCCCTAAGCTCTACTCCGTATCACTATCATTTAAAGTCACTTTATATGGGTTAGACTAACATGGACGGTGCTACAGTGGGAGCCATCAATTTTTCCTATCCAGTTATAATTATGATGGAAATTTTTGACGAGCATTTGACTCCGCACAGGTACAGGACCACCATTTTACTACCCCTCCGAAGGACTGCATATCTGAGTTTTTTTTGCATCCTATAAAAAACTAAAACTAAGGGTGAACATTAAGTTTGAAGTGATTTCTAGCAAGAAGAATGAAAAGAGTACGCCTAGATAGGTCTTATCAGATTGGCGACCTGTGGTCTAGTGCTCAGCAGAACATCCTACTGAGCCGAGATCGCGAGATCGTAGCCCGGCAGGCGGCCGTTAAAGGAAGTAAAATATCCATTATAATGCCGTCCTTCGGAAGGGACGTTAAACAGGTGTACCGAGCTTGCACAATGACAGGTACTCGTTAAAGATCCATATCCTAATTAAACCTGGATTGGCAACATTTAGAGCTCTCAATGTAGCATCGTCCGATTAGCCATAGCAGTATAAAGTGATGACAGATCATTAAACAAACATACCTGTCAGAGTGCGGAAGTGGATGCTCGCTGCAAAGGGCAGGGATACATGCATGACTGATTAAGGAGGATTGACTCAGCGATGAGTTGTCGCGCCGCTGTTATATTAGCTAAATGCCTAAACCTGTACAACTACAACCTATCAAGGTCCTTGAATAAAAAGGTCCTTGTCTTGAATTCAAGACAAGGTTGGAGTATGTAATGCCACAGTTTTAATTGAAGCCATTACCAACATACAGCACAACACCTCAGTGTTCTAGTGAGCTCAGCAGCTCACTAGAAAAGAGTTTGACTATTAGTAAATGGGGTTCCACCAAACCATCTAATTCGTCTCGTATCCAATCCTTGCAATCCAAAATCCTTCGCAAAATCCTAAATTATTTTGTCAAGAATAAAACCATCCATGATGACCTTAACGTCCCATGTGTTACCAATTTAGACTATTCCAGATACCTATCGTTCCATAATAAACTCCAAGCCCATCCAAACCCCCTAGTTTCCATCATTTTATCCGATTCTATCCCGGACAATCCTCATAGGCGTCTGAAGAGAAGATGGCCTCGGGAGCTTCTATTATAGAAACGTTATTAGAGTGCTGCCAGTGGGTAGTGCCTCTACATGTCCTTTAATGTATTTATTTATTCATTTAGTCATTGTACTAGATGTAGGTATATATTACAGTTGAACAACTCAATAAAATAATTTTTTTTTAAATGAGTAAAGTGAAGAAGAAAAATTATAATAAAGCTAACCATAGATTTAATGACTATTTATTTGTAAATTTATTTATGGCATGCCGATGGTAATACAAGCGAAAGGGGTAACGGACCAGAGGAACCAGGAAGGCTCAGGAAGAAAGATAATGGTCATAATAAGACCTAATCCTTAAGAGGATAATAAGAAAACTCCTTGGAAAGAAAAGGAGTGGGGAGGA
This sequence comes from Troilus luridus, assembly GCA_964056705.1. Taxonomy (NCBI): domain Eukaryota; kingdom Metazoa; phylum Arthropoda; class Insecta; order Hemiptera; family Pentatomidae; genus Troilus; species Troilus luridus. The sequence continues at coordinate 10,767,831 of OZ057417.1, read as the reverse complement.
AGGAGTATCACTATAATTGGTTCCTCAAAGCATTGGGGATTATGAGAAAGATGCTACAGAATACCAATATGTCGTTGTGAAAGCAGTGCAATATAGAACGATTTATAAAAACCTGTACCACTGAAACCTTACAAGGGTATCTGCCTCAGTACATTGTAGATTTTGTAGTGTTTCTGATTCAAAGGTTTTCACAGACAGGTTGTTTAACCGTGATCATGGTTAAGACTTTGCCTCAATTAATCCTACACACTTTACCGAGGCTCGGTGAGCAGTCGAAAGATCTGCAGATTCCAAAGTATCCTTCTGTTGCTGTTAACTGATTTAGTAATTTATGATACTGTCGGATTCAGAGCTAGGATCTTGTCGCGTTGCTAATAATGATGCAGCGATGGTAAATGTTGGCATTGAGATTCCCTTTCATAGATCGGTGAATGAAACAATAATTTTATTCTATGTCTTAGAACCATTCAGAATATCAAATCGAGCTGATCAAAAAGAACGCCTCTGACAATAGACATGCATATATCAATTTTTAACAAGAAAAAAATTATTTACTTTGGATCGAACTAACCACTATTTATTTTTGAATAATTTAAAAACATTTCTTTAAGAACTTAGAAGAAGCTGGAAAACAAAGTTTTAAATAAGGTTAAGGAAAAATTGTATCATCTCATGACTATAAATTTCTTGTATTTTTCTTCTTGCTTGTAACACGATTAGTTATTAGTAAATTGCATCATTGTGTTTTAAAAAAGTATTATCTTTGTGTGGAGAGCGGAGTTGCTCAGTGGTAGAGCACTGAATTGCCATGCCGGGAATCCTGGTTCAAATCCCGCTGCAGGCAAGACTTTTATTTAGTCTGTTTGCAGCTAGAGATGGATCATATGGGATTTAGGACCCTCCTGGGGTTCACCCAGCCATTATAAAATGTTATACAATAGGGGAAAAATCTGGGGGTTGAGCGCGATCTAGGACAAGTCACTTCTTTGCAGAATCTTTGTCCATGAAACAGTACAGCCTATACCACGTACTGAACCCCAGACCCTTTCACGGGTTGTAGTGGTACAGGTTTTTTTCAGGTTTATTCTCTTTGGATGTTGGTGATTATAAAAGCCCAAGTCAGGCAATTTCAATCCTGTCCATTGCCAGGATCTTCAACCAGGAGTGACCTCTGCGACCTGGACCTCTCTTTCTTTTAGCCCTGTGTGATTAACTGCAGTAGACGGTAATTTTTCCCAAAACCTGGATAGGTTTCTGTATTAGTTGTAAATTGATTTCATTTCACACATAGTGCACCCATGACACTTTTACCATACCGCGATCATGTTGACACCGCATGCTTGTAGACATTTACTGGAAGCATCCATGCCTCTGATCCGTACGGTAGCAGTTGGACTATAAACATCTGAGTACTCTGATTCGATTCTCCAAATTGAAATGTAGGTTGCAATTTTTTTTCAACAGCATTTTACACTAATAGTGGGTTTCCTTAACCTAGTGATTGGATGGCTTCCTTCCATAATGTCCTACCTAAGGTCCATTCTTCCCGTAGACCATGACCCATTATGGATTCCTCCACTTCGTTATCCCAGGTCTTCCTCGTCCTCTTGTTCCCCCCATTTTCCATAGGTGGACTACTTTGTGCAGTCTTGCATCCGACATACTTTTCAAATGTCCATTCCATTTGAAACGTCTTTTCTCAATATCTTCCAAAATGCTTCTTTCAGCCTCCATCTATTCTCTGATGGTCGCATTTTTTACTTTGTCCATTCTGTGCTCGTCTTCAGTAGTCCATTTCTGTTGTTAGGAGTTTTTTTCCTGAGGTTTCTCTTAAACGTCCAAGTTTCTGATCCATATGTCATAATGCTTAGTAATATACTATTGTATATAATTTTTTTTGTTTTGGGGATAATGTTTCTATTCCGTAATACTGAGTTGAGCATTGATATGGTCTTTATGCCATCTGAATTTTTTCTTTTTATTTCCATTTCACATGCACCATCTATCTCAATTGTGGAGCCAAGATATTTAATATGCCAAACATATTTTAGAACCCCATTGCTGGTATTCCTCTTTTAATTTTCTTAACATATATCCAGCACCTTCTATGTTTTGTACACTGATGACCTGGTCATCCGCAAAGGATAAGTTATAGAGGAACACATTTTATTTCAACTGAATCCCTATGGGTTCTCATTCCTTCTCCATCCATAAAATTCTAATACTGAAGTAAATTAAATTTAATTATAAATCCGTAAATATAAAAGTTTGTACCAAAATTGGGAAGAAACTGCACCTTGGAATCAGTCAAATGAGAACTTAATGTTGGAAGATAACTTGGCCATCTTCTTTTCTCGCTCCAGATAGATCGAGCAGAGATCGATAACAAGCTCTTGGACAAACAGCAATTTGCGGACTTCATAATTCCGAACTATCCCCGCGAAGCAGCTGGGAGAGGAGGAGAGGCTAGGAGGTAAGTTTCATTAAAATTGGCTGAGTAAACTGGCCGGACCAGGGATAAACTATTCCCAGTCCTTATCAGGGGTTGAGGGGAAACTTTAATAGCTCTCTGTTTAATTTGGGCTGCTGTTAATTAGTGAGCTCCTGTGAGCCCCTGCTAGAACAACACTATTGCCACTCGCTTTGTACACTCAATCCCTACTTTCATCAAATCCTGCGCAGGATCCTGGAGTTGGAGAAGTCCAGCAGAGTGTAGCTCTTCTTCCTTATTGCCTCGAAGGTTAAAGGTAAAAGTCGAGTACTACCAGGAACTTAATATTAACTGGCCCGTAAGCAGGCTTAACCGATTGGTATCTGAAAAGAAAGACATGAGACCAGTAGGATTCTACACAAAGAAAAATCGTATCACGAAATAAAACCAAGCTTGCGAAGTGACAAGGTAGTGTCTCATCTCGTCCTTCTTCTTCATACCCTCACCTATTTCTATCATTATCTGCATATAATATAACCATGCATATAAATAAATGGCTACAGCCAATAGTGTAGACACCACACTAAGTATATAGTCCAGGATCCATAGTGCATTTTTACAATTGATTACTGTAATTTGCGGATTACTGTTAAGCTGAAACTTCGTGAATAGCTTCGTTTCGAAGACGCCCAACAATTCCCTGTGCGAAAATTCCCGATTGTGGAATCTAACAGAGGTATCAAGGATGAAATATGTCGATTTGATGATTCTCAAAAACTTATTACTAACTGGGTTTTTTTTTGTTAAATCTCAAGATAATTATCTAAATTATTTGAAAAAATATTGGTCCTAAAAAATGTATGGTTTGATCAAAGAGTCCTTCCAACATGTATCGATAACGAGGACATCAAAAATTATTACTAACCAACTGATTTCTTTATTTTTTCAGTTATATTGGAAGGAGGGGACTCTTTGATAAAACCATAAATTTTGTAGGACAAATATTTTTTCAAATAGTTAATTAATTAAGATAAACCTGCCTGGCTCGAAGAGGTAGAAAAAAATTTAGATACTTGCGAGGATGTTATGGAAATCAATCGTCTCAGGATAAAACTGAATGCTCACCTGGGTTTTTTGGATAAACCAAAGCTGAATACGGGAAAGAAATGGGCGGGAGAAAGGAGGGGGCAGCATCGGCGACGAATGAGGAAGTGCTGGACGAATATCAAGGCGAAATACAAAAAAAATACTGTTGAAATGACGTTGAAAAATAACTGCCTTGACTGCAATCACCTAAAAAACGAAACTATGATCTGTTTATTTTTAGATAGGTTTTTAGGGGTCACTACCTCCTGTCAAGATTTGAACAAAAACCAGATAACATTCAGCTCAATTTGCATAAAACATTCACATTAATTCCTAATTAATTGAAGACATAACAGAACACTAACCAGTAGATCGCCTACCCATTTTAGTGCCAAAGTCAGCCATGGAACTAGGGGGGGTGCCTGGGCTTCACTCGTTTATAATTTGTTGGTACTTACTGTCCATAACCACTAATTTCGATAAGCTACAAGATCGTAACGTTGTTAGCACAAGCTATGATTTTTTTATTTTTACAGTTAATTTGTGCATGCTGTTTTTTTTTGTAACTGAAGGGGAACAAAATAATAAACGGATTTTTTTTTATTTTTCATTTGCTGGTAGCAAACGACAGCGATCCCTAAATATCACTTGAAAAATCAGAATATATATAAAACCTCAATGTATACTGAAGCAGTGACTCAAAGATAAATTTACGGTCTTTAATAAGTCAATTAATATCTCTTCGTGTCACTGCTTCCTTAATCATTGAGGTAGGCTGTATGGGTTCTAGAACATTATTATGCTTATATGAATGGGTTTATGCTGTAAGTTAATATTTGCTGGAATGTCGTCACGTTGTCACGTATAACCTCATTTGTCACGCAAATGATGATGAGAACGGTTCGTCCTCTATTGCGTAGAATGGTGCGTACTGTCAGCTAAAATGACTTAATTCTCTGGGTATTATAGGAATTTGCAGGACCTCACAGTTCCGTCTAGTATGCCCAGATTGGATTAATGGAACTTAAAGTTAGTTTGTCGAATAAGATGTGATTTTGTCAAAATAGATGGTTATGAGACCCGATAGTGTTTTGTTTGTTTCTGTTTTACGGCGTAATACATGATAAACGCACATGGTTTAATATACAAAATATTGTGTTATTTTATATGTGAATAGTACATAAACTTTCACTAAAACCGAGTGTGGATTAATCTCAAGTGGGGGAGGACTACTTCCTCTTTGAGGCTGACACGGTAGGCGATAAGAAAGATGGCATTCATACGAAGTTAAGATGTACAGGTTTAAATACATTATTTATTCAGAAATAAGAGTCACATTGCTATTAAAATAACTCTAAGCGTATAATTCAATGTGGTCACTAAATTATCTGATAAAATTAAAACTTATACGAAAATATTGAACATAGAGTTAAGAATTCCAAAATACTCTTAAAATTAGGGTTGGCAAAATTTCTAAAACCGCGTCCTCAGCAATATCATAATCGAATGCACATATTTTTGAACCAGGTCCTTATCAATCTCATTCAGGCAGTTCGACCGGAACAAACTCTGTACCTGTGTTACTAATTTAAGATGCTGAAAGAGTATTCTCAAAATTACAAAAACATATCCCGAAATTCTGTGGTAGAATTGAAAACCACTAGTAATGAGCCGCTATATTACCGTGAATAACAGTGAACCACTTCTAAATAGTTTTGGATGACTTACGCACGAAATTCAGATGTATGTAAATAGTTTTAATTATGTATTTCTAATACTATAAATATAATTTTGTATATATAAGGAGACACTAATCAATATTCAACACGGGAGAAGAGGAAGCTGTGGCCTCAATCCCACAAGTTGCTTCCCAGTTTTCGACAGCTTCACTTCTGAATGAATTTTCGCGGTCCGAAATATTTCCCGACTAATTGTTTATAATTTGATGACTTATTAATTTATAATTTAAGACTTATATTATATTAATAATCTATGAATTATTTATTAATACCTTTATGGTTTATTCTACCTCTTGGATGCCTAGTGTTGTATATACCTTATTTCTCTGTTGACAATGCTCTCTAGATTATTATAAATAATATAGTCCAGGAACCATGGTCCATTTTTTCACTTGATTAGTATCAAGCTGAATCTTCGTGAGTAGCTTCGTTTCTATGAGACTCCCAATAATTTCCTGTGCAAAAATTCTCGATTGTGGTAGCTAAAAGAGGTAGCAAGGATAAAAAAAGTCGATTTGATGATTCTCTAAAATTTATTACTAACTGGGTTTTTTTTTGTTAAATCTCAAGATAATTGAGATATCGAATAATGATTACAACCAAGTGATTTTTTGTTTTTTCATTTATATTGGAAGAAGGGGACTCTTTGATCAAACCATACATTTTGTAGGACAAATATTTTTTCAAATAATTTAGATAATTATCTTGAGATTTAACAAAAAAAAACCCAGTTAGTAATAATTTTTTTAGAATCATCAAAACGACATATTTTACCCTTGCTACCTCTATTAGCTACCGCAATCGAAAATTTTCACGCAGGAAATTGTTGGGCGTCTCATCGAAACGAAGCTATTCACGAAGATTCAGCTTAATATTAATCAAGTGAAAAAATGGACCATGGATACTGGACTAATACTAAAATTTAAAATAGATTATAAGATTACATTAAGACAAAAGTTATTTTGAATTGGTTTTAACTACTGTTACAGCTGATGGTAGTTATGGCTTCTATAGCTATACAATAAGCAGTTATTTTTAATATTTTATTGGTTATATTATTTTGCTTCTATATTTTACATTTTTATTTTTATGCATATTTATATTATACATTTGAGGAAAAATCCTGACTCAAATAAAAAACCGAGAAGTTTGATTGAGACTCTTCTACGTTAAATAGTACAAAGAGGATTATTTAAAAAAAAAAGTAAAAATGCATGTTGAGAAAAATATAATTTAAGTCAAAATATTAAAAGGTGTAAACAGATGTAATATCCTTATATTTATTTATAGATTTCATAATACCACTGATATATATTAGAGTGCGGGGAAGCTCGGAGGATTCGGATTAAAATTATGCTGTGGCTGATAAATTATGTAATCTGTTAACAGCCACGGCTGAACCGCATGGGATTAGGAGATCCTGCTAGGTCTCACCAAACCTCTGTAAAGTGGATACCCTTAATTGGAGGAAACCCAATGGCTGTTGAGTGAGTTCTCACGTACATGCACAACCGTTCATTTAGAAATAAAAATCTTCTACCATCAAGACCCTTCATGGGTCGTATTGGTGTAAGCTTTATATTGATAGATTATTCGTTATAGCTCATAGCCTTAAAACCCTTGAGTCCCATCTGTCCATCTCACTACTGAACCTAGAACATGCCTTTAAAATATGATGTACTGTGTCACTTTACCCAGTGGACAGTCATTTGGATCTCACATCTTCATAAGATATTCATGGGTTTCTGTGTCCTTTATTCACTTTATGTAACCATGTGCTGTTATGGCCGATCGGACGATGCTCCTATGGGAGTAAATGTTGGTCTATCGAGGTATAATTGGGACTGGTATCTTTAGTGTGTACCTAATATTGGCTCGATTACCACTCCACTATACCACAGGTGATCCTAGGTATTCATGGGTAAACATATGATATAATGAGTTACAGAAATCAACATAGAAACTATCAACCTAGGGAGATGGTTTTCGAAATCATATTCAGCTGCAATGCCGTACATGTAAATTTAGTTTCTTTGAAAAGCGCTGACGTCATACAGAGAAAAATAATTCTAAGAATAAAACGAACTCTAGAGACTGAGATGGTTCAGTTGACTCTCCTCAGATATTGGCACTTTCTAAGGAAAAAAGCAAAATAGAATGAATAAAATTCCAGAAGAAAAGGATGAACTGAACGGACAAAGAAAATGGAAAGTAGGAATAGGAAACAGTTCGATATATAAAAAAAAACTATTGTTTGATAAGAATTTTCACAAAGGACTGGAATTTTTTTTCTGTTGAATGTCAACTAGGTATTGGAATACTTCTTAGTTAAGCATAAATAGTAAATGTAACACTTCACTAAGCAAAGAAAAATGTTTCTACTATGCATTATTTATGTAGGAAAGAAATTTGTTGACTGGTAGGTACTAATATAGGATGGAAATAGTTGGGGGTGCAGTAAAAAAAAACACAGCAACAAGTGGAAACCTATTATATTATATGTGTGCCGACGTTTCGACCTACTGTGTAGGTCATCTTCAGGGCCAATAGGAGTGGCTACTCGGTGCAGAAGGTAACTTAAATTCCTTTAACTTAAACCTTTAACTTAAAGGCCAGTTAAAAGTTAAATACTGGTTATTACTAGATAAATAGTTTATTACTAGTTATTACCAGTTAAATACTGGCCAATCTGGCCAGTTACCTTCTGCACCGAGTAGCCACTCCTATTGGCCCTGAAGATGACCTACACAGTAGGTCGAAACGTCGGCACACATATAATATAATTGGTTTCAACTTATTTGCTGTGTTTTTTTGACTGCACCCCCAACTATTTCCTTCCTATATGCATTATTTATATTATTTACATTAGTTTGCCTTAATTAAAGAGGCATTTAAATTTTTAATAATGAGAGTATTGGTTGGAAATTTTTGTTTGTGTGCCTTATTGATGTAACTAAATATATGTTTTATCAGTTATCAATCCTAAAGCAATCTTTATAGTTCGAAAACGGAAAATATGATTTTGTCACCTTCGATACTTTTATCGATAATTCGAGCATTTATATCGATAATATGATCTATAGCAGTAATATCATCTTGTGGCAGTTGGTTTCTAAGTTCATGGGAATAACACGCCTTTCAAAATTTTATTTTACTCATTAGATTCCTCTTGAAATTGTTGAATTCATAATGAAGAAGTCGTAAATAAGGCTACTATTACGTATAACTGAAAGTCGAAGCGATTAAGTCTACCAACTCTTGTCTAATGATGGCATTTTTTGTTTTTTCTTGCTTGCTCTGATTGCAATAAACTAATTTATGTTTAATGATTGTTGGAAGCGGTTACATTCTTGCTATGGTTTTTCTATCGTTAAGTTTCGATTCGGGAGTGCCCGATTCTCAATCCTGATATTCCAGATTCTTGTTTTTCTGTTCTAAAGTTTGAATTCTCCTTAATTGCTTTTAGTTTGTTAGCTTTATCTACCCGGAGCCAATTTAGTTTTGATAAATGATAATAAATCCATCAGGGACTGAAATTGGGAACATTGGAAAGACTGTACATGCTTCTTAGGCATCATTATCACTAATATCATCATCCTCTGCACGACCTGAAGCACACATGGAACTTATGATATTGAAATTTTTATATTATATTGTTATTTGTAGACCACTATAACAAATACTATTGAGTCGAATGAGGTCTGAAGAGATTAGAAATTCATTAAATACTAAATATAGCATCAATATTGAACAGCATAACTCACCATTGTTTATTGTTAACATATTTGATAAGGGATATGGAGTGACTTCTGAATGATTAATTAAAAAAAACAAAAATATATACCTCAATTATTGAGTAATAAGGATTTTATTCAGTAATATAATACAATTACAATTACAAATATACCTGATGCATCCTTATTGTACCCTAGGGTATGAATCTGGATTAACCAGAATATTTTTGTTAAATATACTTTAATTTTAGTATTATATTGCGAGAAAAAGTTTCCTAATATCGTTTACAGTTCTTATATGTTAGGAATACGGATAATTATAGAATGCAGTTGTTCTCGCTCGGATATTATTATTGTTTTGGCGCTACAACCCGCAATCGAGTCCTGCCCCCCTGAACATCTATTGGGTATCGTGTAGTGATTTTCTAGGATGTTAATAGCCGTACGGAGGCTTTGTCCAGGGACAGTCTACTTCGGTGAAAGATGTGTATGTCCTCGTGCACGTTCTAGCCCTGAGCGGCCATAATCCATGGATCTAGACCGATTTGTTTGTCGGTGGAAAAGACACTGGTATTTCGCTCCCAAAGGGAATGGTTTTGGACGTATGGATAGCCTGCCACTGTACCTTAGAAATCATAGTTCGGAGTAACGTGAGCTTGTGTGACCCATACATATGCATCAAAGGATGAGAAATTTATTTAAGATATTTGTTGTAATGCTATAAGAAATGGCATAAAATAAACCTTTATCTTACTATGACTTTGCTTGGTATGATGGTGTGAGATGTGCTGCATTCTATTGATGCATTTTTATTATTTTATTCTATCCTATTGTATTTTATATTTTTTGTATAATGTCTGAATCAGAGAAACATTGACTTATTTTAGATATTAATTTTCCGGAAATAGCAATATATACATAGTATCTGGCCATTTACCAAATTCTCCCTCAGTCCTAAGCTTGATAAAGTTTATTATTTTAATAAAATGATACCGTTTTCTTTTCTTTTTGGTAATCAACTAAGTGATTACTTACTTTATCGCCTCGTAAATTATAAATATATATAAAGATTTCGGCGGGGGAAAAAAAGAGCGGTGAAGATTACTATGCTAATAGGAGTAACTGGAGACTAATATAGATGGCGCTAGGAGATAGGGCCTATCTTTTTTCATACAATATTAGCGAGAAGGGAGCGGAAACTAATTATAGATAAGCTCGGGCGGCGGGAAAATTGGTATTTTCCATGTGGAAGGAGAGTAATGGCGCGCTATCTTGAGAAACCACTCCTCCCCAGTCACGGTTTACCTAACCGCAACAGGTATTCTCTTTGTCCTTAACCTCGAACTCCTGTCCAGCAGTCTCTGCTTATTACTAAATGCCGCTAAACTAGGTGTGCTTGTTGTTTTTCTACATGACAGATTCTTCAGTCATTACAATCACTACTCATTACTACCGTCCTATTGGATGGTTTCATATGAAACGTTCGATTTTATTATTTTTAAAATTAAAATTTTAATTATTGGACTCTCCATTAAGCCATCAAATTCCTCTCGTGCCTTAAAATCCAAAATCCTTCGTTAAATTCTTAATATTCCTTCTTTTGTTACGATAAAGTAATTCATAATGTAGCTGATTTGACCCGAATCCGACATCAATCTTTTCATGACAAACTTTATTCCCACTCAAACCCACTAGTTTCAAACCTAGCAACTTCTTCAATTACTGATAATACTCCGAGGCGTCTGAAAAGAAGATGGACACGTGACCTTCTAAGTTGAACTAGTTATTTGAGTACTATCACTGGGTCGTTTCTCTACTTGTCTTTACCCATGTCACTATGTATCATTCCTGACATGGGTTATAATATACTGTTATAATAGTGCTGAAACTTTCAATGAATAAATTAAAAAAAAAAATAGTGGACATCAGTTTTTTACAATGTTTTATGTACAGATTGCAATCAGCTATTATTAACACTCACTTTTTCTTATTAATACTCCTAAAATTTTCTAGTATGCCATCAATTATGACCCTGGAACTAGGCGTATTTCCTTGTTATTCTTAAGAGTTTAACCATAAAAACTATCCAGCCAAAGCTGCAAGAAACATTACCATCGCGTTTTATAAACACCAATAAATTAAGAATTTATTTTAATGTCCACATAAATTCTACATTGGGCTCTTTTCAACTTCGGAATTCAAAAATAAAAACACCAAATGAATCCCACTCACTTTAACAGGAAGACTCCTAAATTTCGCCAAGACGTCCTATTAGCAACGAGCAAGGGACAGAAATGACTGGCTTAAGGTTCTTGAGGAGTCCCAGGTCCTTGTAGGACCGTAGCGCTCATCAGTAAGTAAGTAAGTCCTATTAGACACAAATAAATCATTATGTTATAAATAAGAAAATAATTTATAAAACAATGGTGAAATCCTTTACTAATGAGTCAGTATGTGTTGGAGTTCCGGTAACATATGATGTTTTTGTATTGGTTCTTTAATCTCATTTTCACTTTATATTGCTTATTAAACTATATGTTTAATATTTATTCACATATATTCACACTATATGTGGAAGAAAATGGTCCCGGTAGAGTTCAATACATTCCTCTTAGATATGGAGAATGTTTATCAATAAGCATTTCTCCACCTCTAAGTGAAATTTATTGACCTCTACCCGGAACATTTTCTTCTACATGTATTATCAAGGTCAACTATTGTCATTCAAGATGTATTCGCACTATAATGCGAGAAGTGTAATCATGCAAATTTAAGCAATCAATCAAATAGCTTTGAAGTGAGGCAATTGTCACGGACTGATCAGTATGACTGAACTGTTCATGTGAGATCTCCTGCGTTTGATCTTGATGTGTTCGCATCATCTATTCTTAGCGATAATCGTTCTTAATATAAAGCTGCTTCAATGTTTATATTGTTAAGTAATTAGGGAATTATTTCCTATTACTAAATGTTAGGTTAATTGATCATTGGTCGATGTATTTGTACAGGAAATTATAAATATTTTATTCATGTCTATAAATGAAAAAAACATTAAACAACTTGTAATAAGGGTTCAAAGTATTAAAAAATATTCAATATATTAAATCGAAATATTTTTTACATTTATTTGTTGAAAATTACAACAGTGTTATAACAATACAAAAAGTAAAAATAAATAACGGATCAGAATGACAGGAGATAAAGGCAACTAGAGAACCTCCCAGTGGCAGTACTCAAATAGCAAATTGAACTTAGGAGGTCATGAGGCCATCTTCTTTCCAGATGCATTGGAGTGTTATCAGGAATTGAAGAGGAACCTAGATTTGTAACTAGTGGAATTGAGTGGGATTAAAGTTTTTCATTGATGTCGGGTTTGGGCCAAATTAACAACAAATAGGACTTTATTCTCATTATGTAAGATTTTATTCGTTACAAAGTACGAAGAATTTTTTATTGTAAATATTGGATACCTGTGGAATTCGATGTCTTATTGGAGCCGCAAAGATCTACTATTTAAGTCCAAATAGGTCTTTTAATAGTCATGTATGTAAGTTAGTCTTATGTAGTTACTTGGGATCTTAAAGCGTTTGTCTAGTACAGAAGTTCCCAGATTTTTTTTCTCCTAGACCACTTTCAAAATTTAGCTGGTTCCGGTGGATCCCCTGCAGCTACATTTCTACCATATTCCCAAAACTCGTGGTTAGCATAACAACATATTATACACAAGATCGCGGGTTCGTAGCCCCCCTTGAAGATCCCTATCCTAATTAAACTTGAATAGCCAAATTTAGGATTCCCACTGTAGCATTGTCCAATTAACCATAGTGAAATAAAGTAACCTTTAAATGAATGAACAAACAAACAATAAATTTAATAAATATTTAAATATTTATGAAAAGTCAGTCTATAAATAATTCTATAATTGCCTTTCATTAAATATATTTTAAAAAACCTTTACCACTATAACCCGTGAACGATTCTGGAGTTAAGTACATGGTAGAAACTGTATTGTTTCATGGACAACGGTTCTCCCGGGAGGTAATTTGTCGTCGATCACACCCAACCGCCAGATTATAGAGCCCAACAGCCACTTATTAAGGCTGGGTGAGCCCCAGGAGGGTCCTAAATAAATACATATATAAATATATGTATATGTATATATGTATGTATACATAATGGTAATAAATATATTATATTAATAGATAAATAATCTTCCACTAATAATGAAATGAATGTCAGTTGATTTCAAAGAAGAAAGAGAAATGAACATTTAATAAGAGCGAAATGGTCAGATAGAGGACACTGAAATTGGACAGCGTTTCCAATAAAGTCTCGCAATGACGCAATCAACCTCACAAAATAAAATAAAGTAAACTTGCACGAGCGTTGGCGGAAATTGATGCTCTTGTGTCAACTGTTGCAATAATTATCGTTCCACGAACTCTCAGTAGAATTAAAACGGTTCAAAGAGATTGACAACGAATTGCTTGAAAGAATTTAAAACGATTTCCAATTCGAATCCCTGTCTTCTTGTTAGAGACTAGCGAGAATTTGATACGATCTTCAAATCAGAATGTGAGGAAGTGCATATGAAGCTCTCCACGAACTCCTTTCTCAATTCAACTCTTTTTAATTGCAGTTCCATTCTTAATCTTAGAGATTGAAATTGCAATTATCTAAACAATTATTACTATAAAATGAAGATTAACTAGAACATGAATTATAACTATTACATTATTTATTATAATCCTAGTTTTAGAATTATATCATGAATGAAATAAACAGAACTAAATAAAAATTAACAGAAACATAAGGATTGTCTTTTAATGAATATTTATATTTTAACCTATGAATTGCAATAAGATCAGCTTAGATACTATCAGGTAAACTAACTAGCAATACAATGTAGCGTTTTATGTATATGTATATGTATGTATGTATAAATATGATATCTAGGAGAAGTTATTTCAGAAAAATATTCACAAGAAAGAAAACAAAAAGCTCGTAGAGGCCTAAAGACGGCGCGAAATCTTATCTCTAAATATAAAAATTAAACATTATAATACTGTAATTAAATCAACAATGTTTAATTACCGTATTATAAACACCAGCGAAACTTTGAAACTTGATAGAAAAACAGATAAAGAAAACCCAAATAATGGGGAAAGGAATATAATTAGGAAAATGGGGCCAAGCTGGACAGAAGAAGTGTGGATATTACAGAAAATATCATATAAAATTGAAGAATATTCTAACATGAAGTTAGACTTGAGGAAAATACGTCATAAATTCTATGGCCAAATAATGAGCCTTCACGATCACAGACTTACAAAGAGAATAGTAAAATATGCATCTCTTGTTAATGGAGGGGAATGGATCCGAAATATTATGGAAGAAATGAAATAAGCTAAAATTACTAATTAAGAACATGAAAACACGAAATAATTTTAAACTTAATATTGAAAAATGGAAGGTTAAGCTAGAGAAAATAGCGCCAAGAACTGAAACAAAATGGAACTAAGAATGAAAACCTGGTGGGAAAATAAAAAGAACAAGAAGCCCCAAACGTGTACCATCTCAGTGTCTTCATCTTTACAAATAATAATATATATATATAAATATAAAACATATATATACTTAAGTACTTTCCCGTGCAAAGTGTATTCTCTATTTATAGTGTTTTATAATGTTTACATAGTACCGATTGAATATTTTCTGCAATTTGGTTCGCTCATTTACACGTTCTTCTTTTCGGCGTTACAACTCATGGTATGTCAGGGCCTTCGGCATCAACCGTCTTGCTGCATTGCTGCTGTACTTTCCAGTTCTCCACTCTTTCCAACTGTTTAGAATTAATAAATATATTGTAATAATAAAAATATTCTACTAAATATATCTGGTCAAATCAATTACTACTTATAATAGCCAACATTTTAAAGTAGTTCAAAATAAGGACAAATTACACTACTGACGGAAATGAAGTCAGGTTCCGCGTAGTGCAAAACATGACTTAAATCTAAATACGACAGGATTCTACAGCATATTCCTGTGGGAAGGAGTGCTTTGGGCAAACGGTAAGGCTAATATCTACAAGACATGAATCTACAAGAACACATTAGAAGCGTAAAGATGGGTAGCATCCATGGTATAGAGTTTAACAAATTTTGAATGTTTAAAATATGTAATAGCTTGCCAGAAAGAAAGATATTAGAAGCAATCGAAATACCAAAAAATGGAACAGTGGGTATGAATATAAATTAAGCAAATTTCCATTTCCTAAGATACCAGTGACAGAAAAAAAGTCCAGTCGCGGCCCACAAAATCAGAAACCACCCAGTCGGAGAACAGCAAATCAGATCTCTAGAAAAATAGGCTCCACCCCAGACAAGGAAATCAATAAATAACGAAGTATAGAAGGACATTTTTATTCTCAGATTAAACCCTGAGGAAACGAGCAGTGGTGAGCGAAACGTTGGCAAAGAATTTGACGATACGGTCAAACCATAAGGAATATGCTATGAATGGATTAAAAATTAATTGCTGGTAATTAGAAATACCGGAATAAACATGATATACCGGGCAGAATATTTCAAAATGTTTATTAATTGTAAACCGAAAGATGATGCAAATGAAACTATAAGTGAAGAGATAATACTTTCTGTAGAAACAAGAATAAAAAACCTTCACCTGTGGAATAGAACCAGCTAGGGAGTGGAAAAGAGACAGCTGTATAAGGAATAAAAATATTATTCGAGCCTAGGTTTATTCCGCCCGAACTCCTCCTGCACCGAGCCATTATCAGCTACTGCCGCCATATCGTCTCTATTTATCTCCACCCTCCTCCACCTCAACGTTCCCTAGCCCGAAGTAATGGAATTGTAGCCTTGGTGAGGGGAAAATTAAAAGAAGAGCAAAGATTGAAATATTTCCTTCAGTTAATGCTTAGAGCTACAATGATTTCGTTTATAAACTGGAGTTATTGAAAATGGAGTTCAAATATTCCGTTACATACATTGAAAAATCTCTATTCTGAATAAACTATGTTTTAATAAAATTATTTCAATTACTGGTGGCTTTCTAATTGATTAAAAAATAACCTTTTATGTATATAAACGGACAGACCTAGTGACATCTCCATTTTTAATGACATGGCTAATTGATCAAACTGTAGCCTCCACACTTAGCGGTCTCACTAACTACAAACAGAATACCGCAAGAGACCCAACACCAAACTTTCTAACAAATTATTCCCTTTAATCCAGTTCTATTGAGAGGACTGGAATACCTGGAACATTGTCATTGGCTGGAAATAACCAGTACATGCATGGGCGACCTATTGTGTAGTTGTTAGCATAAAAGGACACGAGGCCATCTTCTATTCAAAGGAATATCAGGAATTGAAGAGTTTGCTAGGTTTGGATCTAGTAGCTTTGAGTTTTAATGAACTTTGTCAAGAAAAGATTGATATCGGATTCGGGCCAAACCAGTAACAAATCGGGCATTAAGGCCATTATGGATTATTTTGACCGTAACTAAGTAAGGAGCATTGAGTATTTTACGAAGGATTTTGGATTGTACGGATTGGGTACGAGAGGAATTCGATGACATAAAGGAGCCCCAAAGCTTTACTCCGTACGTCCAGATGGGTCTTGTATATTTTGTACTTAATTGGAAGCTTAGTGCGTTTGTATGGTATATGTTGAAGTACCGTGAAACGGTGAGCTGTTTTTAGTCGTTTCAGTCTAGTATGATAATTCCAATCTAATCTTTTGTCAAGGTGTAGTCCCAAGTACCGGACCTGTTCTACAGGAATCAGTGGGATGTTATTTAACGATAAAGGAGGACAGGCATTGGTTCTCCTACTTCCAGATTACGATTTACCTTTTAGCATAGAGTGACGTTCAATAAAGAAACAAAACTATTCTGTTTTTGTCCCTACAAAATTCATTCATGTATTCAAGTTGTTACGGGCGATCTAATAATGCCAATTTTCCATATATTCGTATTATACAATACATAACTCGAGATAATATATATTGATATCATGCTATTATCTATTAACAAAGGGTATAAAACATTTACCCAAATAAATTTTTTCCACGCTGATAGAATAGCTTTTTCACAGACAGGTACAAGTGCTAGAATGTAGTTGAACGACCCCACTGTTAAACTTTACAACACTTTGGGGATCTCGGCAAAGTTTCAAGCTTCTCCTAGTTTTATCTAAGTTCCTTTTATTTGATTCAAGTATCAATGCGAAATCTGTTACCTTTATTGCGTTTCCTTTATTCCAGAGTACTTTATGGGCAAACTTATTTCAACAATTGAATAAAAAAGGGTCTTATTATTTTGATACTATTTTATGTTTTTAGCATGTGTGTATGTAAATTGAGTTTGAGGGAATACATGTAATATTCTATTTTCGAATTGAGTATTACTGTAGATTTTAAAAACTTTACTCTAAATAATTATGAAGATATATTTAGATCGCACTTCTCTAAACATTAATAAAGTAAAAAGTTGATAAAGATAACGTTAATACATAAATTTACTCTTAATTTTATTGCCATATATATTGGACTGTACTACACAATACAGTATGTACTCTTATAAATGTATATCATTTTGTATAAAATCCTATGTAATTCTTTTTTCTGTTGGGTTAATAAGCTTTTTACCAACAACAAAAACTTGTTAACCAAACAACCATGTATGTAAAATCATTCTCGTTGTAAGGGATTATCCCACCAATGTTTAAAATATATGTATATAATTTAAAATAAAATAAAATTAAAATCTCAAAAAAAAGCTGTTACAAATGTATAAGCGTTTTAATATTGTTTTTGTTTTAAATTAAATAAATAAAATAGGAATAAAAATGGAAAAACTTAGTGCTTTTTATAGGTGAAAGTGATTGTGTGAGCCCCAGGCAGGGAGCCGAGTACCTCAGTTCGTAGAGTGCTGACTTGATGTGCTGTAGATCCCGGATTCAAATCCAACTGTGGCAGAAGAAAAATGTTAATAGATGGACTGTGTGGGATCTTCTTGCCTCCCTGAGAGTCACTCTTAATTGTGAAATATACATAGCAGTTGACCATGACATAGGCCAACCACCTGAAATCAGTTAAGTCTCTACTATGTACTATGCGTAATAACCCTCTTAGGTTGTAGTGGTACAGATTATTTTTTTGGTGGGCTCCAGGAGTATCTTTAAATCACACAGTGTCTACACCCGTCTGATAAGAGAATACTTATTTTAATTGCTAATTAAATTGCTTATTATTATTTCAAATTTCATAAATCAAAGTTAAACCTCAATTCAATTTTTTATTTCAAAAAAGTAATATAACTTTTATAATAAATTTGTCGGAAAATATATTTATATTTAAGACTGGAGTATCGATTAGCAGCCTCTGTGGAAAAACGTTCTTAGAGTTTTTCCAAGTTTGCCTTGCCACTACTCTGGAGCTCAGGAGTTGTCTTTAAAGAAAAACCTCTGAATAAGTTTCCATTTCAACTTCCTTTGACAGATTCTAATTAGACTTTTTATTCGATAAAAGTACGCTTTACTGATAATTCAGATCTACCCTTTTTTAAATCAAGAAAACCTTTTTTAAATTTTATAATTTTGAAAAAAAAATTGACTGAAAAAAGGAAAAGAATATTTTGATTGTATGATGTTGTGACGTCTTTATAAAAATAACGAAATAAAAGAATATTTTACCAATTATATACCAACTCAATTTGAGAAAGCTCATTATAATTTTGTTGCTATACTTGTTCAAAAATATAAACTTAGATAGCCGTATTTATTTAAAGTATTTTCCTCAGTCGGAAAGTTATATTTATTAATGTTTTTTTTCTCTTTACATACTTCAAAAAAGAGTTCCTGGTGATCTATCACTTAACCACATTTAAATTAATCATCTACGTTCTTTTCATTTTCCTACATTTTCACGAATATCTGGATAAAGAAACAAGTTAGATATATAGTCATTACTTTTTTCTGGAGGCAGATGTACATGCTTTATATTTATGCTACCTCCGTCGTAAACCAATGACTTCCTGTCCTCCTGTATCGTTTAATAACATCCCACTAATTTCTGTAGAACAGGTTCGGTACCTAGGACTACACCTTGACAAACACTTAACTTGGAATCGTCATACTAGACTAAAACGACAAGAAACAGCTGTTTGAGGCTACTTCAACATTTACTAAACAAACGCTCTAAGCTCCTAATTAATCACAAAAGACTCACGTACCTGTCAATCATTAGACCCATCTGGACTTACGGAATAGAGCATTGGGGCTCCACAAAACCTTCAAATTCCTTACAAACCAAAATCCTTCGTAAAATCTATGATGCTCCTTACTTTGTTACGAACAAAGTAATCTATAATGACCTTAATGTCACGTTTATTGCTGATTTGGCCAGGATCCGATATCAATATTTTCATGACAAACTTCATTACCATTCAAACCCACTAGTTTCAAACCTAGCAATCTCTTCAGTTCCTGATAATCCTCCGAGGCGTCTGAAAAGAAGATGGCCTCGCGATCTTCTAAGTTGAACCTTTTATTTGAATACTACCACTGGGTATTTTCTCTACTTGCCTTTGTCTCTTGACATGATTTATCTTTCATTATGCTATAAATATTCCTACAACTTTCCTTCATATTCTCGGATATTTAATGTAAATCCAAAATTAAAGAAAATAGCCTCCACTGTAAGTTTAACCATATCTTTGCGGTCCATGATTTAAATGGATTCAGTATGTGGTAGAGACTGTACTGTTTCTAAGCCATGTTTTGTTCAGGGAAGTGACGTGTGTAATATCACGCTCAACCGTCATGTTATTCTCCCAATATTCGATATGAGGCCGTGCCAGCCCCAGGAGGATCTGTAGATTGTAAAAGTCCATACATGGCTGTAAACATATAAATAATGGATCTGTCACAAGCGGACTTGAACCCGGAATCTTCAGAAGAGAGCTCTACCCTCCAGTTCCATTACAGCACTCTTCTAGCCTGTATAAAGTATCTCGTACAAATAACCTCCTTGCACAACCGTTGTTCTACAAGCAGTACAGACTCTATCATAAAACCATTACCTTCATGGGTTATAGTGGTATAGATTTTTTATTTTTACTATTCTATTAAATACAAGCCTTACAAAGGAATTGCAGAAATGATATTTAATATTTTATTACTTTTTCTGTTTATTCTCTCGTTTTATTCCAACTTTATTAATTTGAATATTTGAACTTCGAATACATTTAATTAATTTGACAACATGTATGATTGATGAATGCCTGGGCTATAAATGTATGGGGAAATGTTTTATGCAGAAGTAATTTTATTGAAATGGCAAGGAATTCCCTCGAGAAATTCTTTCGAAACAAGGTTTTTATGAATTCATTTGTCCAATAGCAGTCCCCTACCCATTGTTTAAAATATGGTATCTTTAAAATTGTGTAATTCGAGTTCCTAACTTTAGTAATAATAGATATGGAGGCTTTGTTATATTTGTTTGCAAAAAGATAGTTTTATGTTTAAATAAAATTATTTACCAACACAATCTGAATGTTATATTTTAATAAAATACGTTAATATTCATAAAATGATGTATCCTGAAAAATATAGATTAATTCAAGCAGTCATCATTTTGTGCATGTCAATAAGCATGCAATGTAAAATAATTGTATAAAAATATTGCGTTTAAGAATCTGTATTGTAGAGAAACTTTTATAGTATTATGTTTATATTGCAATGTTTTTTAAAAGCGTGTATACACGGGTAATACATTTTGGACAAAACGAGGACAAATATTTTCGAAGTCTTGACGTTGTACCGACTTCAGTTGTCAAACAAGTTCTCGCCAGTAAACCTCATATCATATCATTTTTTTACAGAACCTGTACCACCACGCATCTATTTAGAGTGATGGGTTCAGTACACGGTAAGATACTGAATTGTTTCAAGAACAACGGTTGTGCAGGGAAGTGACTTGTCCGAGATCACGCTCAACCGCCAGATTTTCCCTCTAATAACGGGTAACATCTTTATAGAACCTTTGTGAGCCCCGGGAGGGCCTAGAGATCCCACGGTCCACTTTAAATAATAATGTCTGTTAGCCAGATTCGAACCCAGAACCTTCAGCTTAGGAACTCAGCATTCTACTCATTGGGCTACCCGCTCTATCAATATCTTTTTTTTTTTTTTAATTTATTTATTGATATTTACAACTGTAAAAAAAAAAATACATCTAGTAAATGGGCTAAGCGATACAAAATGACATGTGAAAATGACAAGTTGAGAAACTACCCACTGGTAGTACTCAAATCACAAGTTCAACTAAGAAGTCACGGGGCCATCTTCTTTTCAGACGCCTCGGAGGATTATCGGGAATTTAATTGGAAGCTAGGTTTAAAACCAGAGGGTTTGAGTGGAAATGAAGTTTGTTATGAAAGGATAGATAGCGGTTTCGGGCCAAATCAGCAACAAATGGGACATTAAGGTCGGTATGGATGATTTTATTCTTAACAAAATAAGGAGCATTAAGGATTTTACGAAGGATTTTGGATTGTAGGGATTGGATACGAGAGGAATTCGATGGCTTAGTGGAGCCCCAAAGCTCTACTCCGTAGGTCCAAATAGGTCATATGATGGTCATGTAGATGAGTCTTTTGTAATTAATTGGGAGCTTAGAGCGTTTGTCTAGTAAGTGTTAAGGTAGCCTGAAACGTCGAGCGGTTTCTTGTCTTTTCAGTCTCGTGTGAGGATTCCAGGTTAATCGTTTGTCAAGATGCAACCCTAAGTATCGGATCTGTTCTATAGGCACCAGTAGGATATTATTAAAGGATACTGAAGGGCAGGAAGTCATTGGTTTACGACGTAAGGTAAAAGTGATTTGATGAGAGTTTATTTTAATTCTCCAGTTTTGACACCATTCTTCAAGATCAGTGATATGGGATTGGAGGGTTTGGGATGCAATAATTGGATTGGTGTTGACAGATAATACACATGTATCATCAGCATACGTGGTAAGGATAGTATTAGGATGAGTTGGGATGTCAGCTGTATAAACTGTATAAAGGATTGGGCCAAGGATGCTACCTTGAGGAACACCAGCAGATTGGGAAAATAGGGATGAGTAGACATTATTATGATTTACTTGGAAAGTTCTGTTTGTGAGATAGGATTGAAGGATGAGAAAGTAGGTAGGCGGTAGGACTATCAATATCTAAATGTACAAAATAAACTTGTTTATAATAGGCTGTATTATAATAAAATTTTCAATTCATTTTATTTTTTCTAATTATCTCCGGACACGGATAAGACACTTAGTTCAAAACATGATCCAATATTTCCGAAGTTATGGTGACTTCATAGCGGATTTAGGTCCCAAAAACGTTATAGGTAAGTCTAAATAAGTAAGGCTAATCAGACGTTTCAGGTCCAAGGAATAGGGATCTTTAACAATCACTAGAACAGGCTGGAGATCCCCATTTTACGTCCCTTCATGATGGAGGTCATAATCAAGGTTTATTTATTCCGTTTAAAAAATCCTATGGCCAACTGCCGCGCTGCTGCCCTATGATCTTACAATTATTAAACTAATTAAATTCACTACAAGACACGCAGAAAACTTCATACCCCGAATTATATATATTTGTACACGTTTCTGATTTTCAACTAGATGCTTTGTAATAAATATACTTTTAATTACTGACATATATGACTATTGTTGAATATTGCGTCGAATTTCCTTGTGTGGTGGGGGTCGTGTGGTGGGGATCGTGTGGTGGGGGTCGTGTGGTGGGGGTCGTGTGGTGGGGGTCGCTAGGAAGTCAATCTACAATTAGATGGACCCATTTGCACAATATTGAATTAATTTAGTGTTTCATCCTCCCTCCTATGTTAATTATAACTTGCTAGTCACTAAGAACTTTGTTTCAATCTCGGTCTAGCTTCTTGGTCGAAACGACAGCTTAATACTTCGTCGAACATTCCTTCCCTAACTTAGGAAGTTCTCGTTATTATCAAATTTAAACAAATTATATACTTCAATCTCATTTATCCAAAACTTCATCAAAATCAATTCAATCTTACTTGATTGATAGATAGTTTAATGACCACCATGCCGTTGATACATTTGCAAAGTATCGAAAGAGTGTCCACTTTACGCTGGGTGAGTCCCCAGAGAATCCTGGCTGTTTTTGTTATATTTATGGCGAAGAGACAGTTGGATTTCTTCACAACCAACTTGGTAGCAATTTCAGATGAACACGGAGAATGGTTTCATCAAGATATAGGCCAGATGGAAAAAAGGTACAGCGGTAAAAGCAATGAGAAGATGCTTGCAGACATCTGATGTACACTACCACGGGAGACCGGTGATGAAGAGTACAAAAGGAAAAACATACACATTATTTGAGTACAGAATTAAATAATTTATTATTTTATATGTTATTGATTTTCACAAAAAAAAAGTTTATTAGATTTATGAAAAAGGGTTGTTTTTTCAAAAACAACCTCCGATCTCTAAAAAATGGTCTTAGTTAGAATTTGTTTGACTTCAGATTCGAATTCAGCACACATGAAAATATAAAAATCAGGAACAACTTCTCAAGGGAGCAACACTTTTTTTTTTTTTGGAACAGTTTATTTATTATTATTATTATTATTATGGCTATATAGTATATATGGAAATATTATTATTATGACAATAAGGTAATTTTTTTATCGCAAGTCAATTATTTAAAGCCCATACTGAAAATATTTGGTGTTGTCCTCCAATACATGGGGAATTACACTCTGTGGAGCGGCCCACTATATTTCACCGTCACAGACAAATCGATTTCCTAGCGGCTATGATTGCTTTTCGGCCAACAGTTCCACTTATTTTTGTTCTATTTTTTTTATTAGACTTTGAAAGATAAATGTGAAGTTCGGAGTGTTAATTGGCAAAAAATCTAATAATAAATTTTAATTTTGCTTATATATTCCTAAGGTAGGCAAAATTATCGTCAAGTTGAATGAGAATGTATCTTATATATTTTATAATTATTGGAACTTAATTTTATCATAACTAATGTCCTCCTAATTTATTGAAACAGCAAGCGATACTGGGGGATGATATGGTTTTTTTTTCCTTTCAAAGTATACTATGTGCCATTTAAATTTCTTTTTACAATAACGATTAACAATAATTTGGTAATTCCAACATACATACAAATTAATGAAATTAAAATTACAATAATCATATAAAGATTATCTATGTTTTACATTGTATGTAGGATTATTCTTAAATAGATGACATTTTTTCGAAATCAATACTGTAAATAAATTTAGAGAATTCAGGTCGAAATGTATTGTATAGATCATGTTCAGATGCTGGCCAAACTTTCCCTCTTAATATTGTGGAGACAATTAATTTCGACCTTTGCCCTTCATACATTTGGCAGTCATATATTATGTGTTTAAATGTCTGTTCTTCTTTGTCTATTGAGCAAGTATTGTCGTTTGTTATGTGAAATCCGTGTAAGTATGATTTGGTATGTCCATGATCAGTCAAAACCTGAGTTAGTTTGTAGTTAGTGGATTTTATTAATTTGTAGTTATAGTTTGTCAGTTTTGGAATAAACCTATGCAAACTAGGAGATTTAATTGAAACAGTCCACCATTCATTCCACCTCATAATCGATTCCTCCCGAATTTTATGAACGAAATTGGTGTTTTGTGAAAAGATGGGGACAATTTAATGATGCAATATAAGCATAATTCAACATGGGAGCGGAGTGGCTCAGAGGGAGAGCGCTCAGTTGCAGTGCCGAAGGTCCCGGGTTTAAATCCGGCTGTGGCAGATTTTGTTAAATTCACCCAACACCTTTAAAGTGGGTACCCAAAATAGTGATATAAACATAGCAGTTTAACCTGATCTAGGTAAATCACCACCTAGCACAACTTTTTGTCATAGAATCAGTACAGTCTCTAACACTTACTGAACCCAAGACCCTTTATATTTTTTTCCATAGGTATAATGACTATTTTGAAGTAGAGGTTTACTAAATAATCACGTCCAACATACCACAACAGTATTCCTACAAGAAATATCAGTTTGAGACAATATTTTACAGTGGCCTTGTTATATTACTTGTTCAGTACATGTGTCAATGTCTTAGTGTGAGTTATTGATTGTAGTTGGCTGTTGATATAAGATGTGCTTTGATTCGTCCATAAGTCATATTATTTTTTCCCCTTAAAAACCATTATTTTAGTGACAGGTAGACACCGTGCCATGAATCTCCCATTTGTCCATTTATGCCACACGCTCCACTTATACCCTTCTATATCGAGCCTCTTAGACAGGAATTAATCGATTCCGGAAGAATCGATTTATATTAGAACAACTCGAGTGTGAAACCGAAGAAGGATGCTTTAGGAGACGACCTTTTCCAGTTAGAAGATTTTCAGGCTTAACGGCTCACCAAACCCTCATCCTCTTAAGTTTTGCCAAAGATAATCTTTTTGTTGTTAACCAGATTAGCTATTTAGCAAAACAACAAGAATTTTTTGTTAACTCTTCAATAAACACTTAGGAATACATGGAAAAAGATGTGGTTTATTTATATTGTTTATAGAGATTAATACTTTAAACATAGGAACGCGCTAATCTCAGAAACTATGCGAAAAATAAAATTATAAGGCAAATATAATATTTTTGCTGCTAACCAGATTAGCTGTTTAGAGTAGCAGTAAGAATTTCTTGTTAACTCTTCGGTGAACAATAAAGAAGAACATGGACAAATATTTGGTTCATTCCTAATGTTAATAAAACTAAATACTTCCAATGTATGAACGCGTTGATCTCTGGAACTATTTGAAAAATTGAAACTATAATTTAAAAAAAATATATTTTGAATTCAACATTTATGAAAGATGAGTTTAGATTTTTAGATATTGGAGTGCTATCGACGGGTAGTTTCTCCACAAGTGTTTTCATGTCATATGCTACATTTTTGCACATTTACTTGATATAATACCATTATAGTTGTAAATATCATTGAATTAAATAAAAAAAAAAAAAAAAAAGATTTTTAGAACATCTTGGAAGGATCCATTGAGACTGAACAGTAACCATTAATAAATATAAAGTAATATGAGAAAGCGTATCTAAAAATCAGAATTTATAAAACCATCATCCTTCCATCCCTTCTTTACTGATGTGAAACTTGGCCGCTAACGCTAAAGGATGGACAACCTCTTAAGGTATGAGAAAATTAGGTATTGCGTAGAATATTATGACCAAAAAAGGATGAGACCGCTGGGGAATATAGGAGATTACATATCGCGGAATTGCTCTCTCACTCTCAGGATGGTTATGGAGAAAGCGTTGAACCGAGGACGAAATGTTTACCTGGCCTTTTTGGACCTCACAGCCGCCTTTGACGCGGTCCCCAGACAGGAGATTTGGACTTCTTTACAAGAGAAGCAGATACGACCAAACCTGATTAGTGCCATCAAATCAACGTACCATGACCCAAAAGGCGTGCTTAGATTAAATGGAATGAAGTCTGCCCCATTCAGAATCTACAAAGGGGTTAAGCAAGGAGATAGCCACAGTCCACTCCTGTTTAACATTATCATGGAAGAGGTGTTGAAGGTATGCAAGCGGAGCCACACCCAGAGCTATCGTTGGTTACTGGAATATGTTGCCCGTCCAGCCCCAGTGCTTCGTTTATGCAGGCGAAATTGTGGTGTTAGCAGACAATGTGGATTCCCTGCAAGTGGCAGTGGAGGAGTGGTCCGAGGAGCTTAAAAGAAGAGGACTCGATCCGGATAAAAGCAAGGTTATTCAGGTAGGACGGGAGGTGGTGGAGCTCAGGATTGTGTGTGAAGGACACCAACTGGAGCAGGTTGATATTTATGAATATCTGGGAACGATCATCAGTCGGGATGGGATGGAGTTTTCTTCCAGATTTCCAGAACTCTGGTGGGCAAGCAGGAGGTGAGCAAGGAGGCGAAGCTTCGTATCTTTAGATCTGTCTTCCTCCCGGTCTTGTTATATGGAGCCGAGAGCTGGGTACTCCTGGACAAGAATGCCTCACGAAAGACTCAGCAGAAATGAGGTATCTTAGAAGAGCTGCGGGAAAGACGAGACGAGACTGCGTGAGGAACAGAACAATTAGATATACCCTGGGAGTTAGAAATGTGAGGGATGTCATAGAGGAAAGCCAGCTCAAATGGTATGGCCACGTTTGTGGGATGAGGGACGAGCGTAGAGCAAGGTGGCTGATGGAGGCCAGACCGAGAGGGCAAAGACCGGTTGGACGCCCGAGAATCACATATAATAGTTATATGGATAGACTCGGGCGAGAGCAGGGGGGCCAGGATAGGAACACATACCGAAGGTGGTCCGAGACTACTCCTTGCTTAACAGCACAAAGGAGATAGAGAAAGAAGAGGGAATTGCGAACCATGCATTTAGTAAATATTATTCAAGTGATAGCGCAGCGAATATTAGGAGGGGCTTGTAAAGTTGCTGGGCTTAGTAAGGAACGAATGCCTATGATGTTAATAAGCGCTGTACCGACTGGGAAGCGTCTGAGGGGTAGACCAAGGCGTAGGTGGGAAGATTGTGTTAGTGATCTGGTGGATTTAGGTTGGGGTGGTGGTCTGTGGACGGAGGTTTTTAAGTAGAGATTGGTCGTATCGGCATCGAGCATTCGGGTTCGCTAAGCCTTATTAATATTATCATTAAGAGAAAGTGTATAAGTACATAAATGCCATTATTTTGGAAAATGTATGTTCTACTACCTAAAAATACGTCAATTTATTGATCTCCAATCGAAAAAAAAACTGTATCACTACAATCCATGAAGGGTTTTGGGTACGTGGTAGAGACTGTACTATTGCTAGGACAGTTGTTGTGCAGGAAGGTGATTTGTTCAGATCACGCTCAACTTACAGGATTTACTCCCTATTAGGGTAACCTAGTTTATAGAGACTGGACGAGCCCCTGGAGGGTCTGTAGATCCCACAAGATTAATTAATTTATCTGTCACAGCCAGATTTGACCTCGGGATTTTCAGTATAGCAACTGAGTGCTCTAACACTAAGCTACCCCGCTCACCATCCTTAAATATAACAGTAATAATTAATAAGACCATTGCAAATGAATGAATGAATAAAAACAAAATTACTACAAAAAGTAATTTATTTAATTACCATCCTATTAATATAATTTTTAATCTTAAGTCAACTTTTCGAGATTGACTACGCTATTGATATCTTAATGTTCATATTAAAATTTCTCTTCTTACGCGACTATTTCCTAAGGTATAATATATCTTGGCTTTCGCAACGAGAAATTGCGGAGAGAAATATATGATGGGATCACATTCAATTTTTACATAGCGCTTTCCTTCTTCGTAATTTGTTCATGAATATAAATTTACATGTTGTGTGATAAATGATCAAAAGACATGAGGTTATCATGAATGATGGAAAAATGCCTCACACCCGCACCACCGTCTGTCTTGAAGTTATTTCCAAAATCATTCTGCCTAAAGTCTTTGTATTTAGTAGTATGCTTTGAAAAATGGCTTTTCTTCTTATTTACGAGGAAATTTTCTTCGTGTAAGGTGTAAAGTTTTCCAAATGTTCCTTGGTCGAATAACACAAGAATATATGATTCTTTCAAGATGTTCAAGCGGTATGTTTTGCAATAAATAATGGATTTTAATTCGAAACACCTATTCACCATACAAGTCAACAAGGTTTTAGTAGATTTTCGGGAAATAAGGAATAAGGATTTATTGCCCGTGAAGGGAGTACGGGGAACAGATAAAATAATAATAAAAAAAGTTACCAAAAGGTCTATTAAGTATGAAGCGATATAACAAGATCTGGATAATACCCATTTTATAGAGGTATGGTTAGCCACAGGAGGGTGTGTAGATACCACAGAGAGGCGATTTTCCCGAGATCACGATCAACTGCAAGGTTATTCCACGATATATGGTACATAATAAACGCTGAGTGCTCATCTGTAGCTATCAACAAATTAAATAATTAACCTGCCAAAGCCGGATTGTACAGATAATTCCGGGACCTTCACAACATCAACACGATCTATAGTTCATAATAAACGCTGAGTGCTCATCTATAGCTATCAAAAAATTAAATAATTTACCTGCCAAAGCCGGATTGTACAGATAATTCCGGGACCTTCACAACATCAACAACATAAAGATATTAAACGAACACTAATGTTAAGAAACCGTAATAAAGCTTTAATTAACTGAATAATAAAAAAATATATTGTATAATTAATATATCAATAAAAACATCCCATAGGGTTCATCTGTAGCCGTGAACAGATTAAATAATTCAAAATAGACGGATTTTAACTTTAAGAAACCCAACTCAGAACTCTACACAACAAGTTTTCCTGCTCCTTTGAATCAACACGTGAATAAAAAAATATATTTCAAAATCAAGAAAAAAATGAGGAATAGGATTGACTATGTTTTTTTTTTGTTCACGGAATATATAAGAATGTAAGTGTATGAAAAATTAGTTAATAAATAATCTAACAATAACTGTTAAACAACATCTGGGACTTTGAAAGTAAATGTTCAACAACTGCATAAATGTAATGGAATTTTTTTTCCCCTAGCCCATTAACCTTTATTATTTTCTTGAAAATAACATAAGGATACATGGAATAATCTCTTTTACTGCACCAGGTGCATTTTAAGAGAGGAAATGTGGATAGGATTTTCTTGATTAATTAGATGGTAGGAGTTGGGGGTGGGGGGGGGGGAGCTCACTAGTTCTTTCTGATTGGATTGAGTTAGTAGTTTACTAAGTCCGTGTTGAGTGTCTGTACATGTGTTTGCAAGCGCTGAGGTCGGCCTGTCTGTGTGTGTTGAATAGTGGGCTTGTGCAATGTTGGAGCCCATCAAAGAATTTGATATGCCTCCGTGTGACGAAGTCCGTTACCGTCGGGAGTCCGAGGGTCTATTAAGTCTGATTTCGTCATATGTAGTGAGATGTTCCTTACTATACGCCTCAGAATACGGCTTTGAAATTTATGGAGTCTTTTTGAATTTGTAGGCTAAATATTATTGAGTGCCGGTTTAATAACTGCCTTATAGATTATTAGTTTGAGACGAAGTGATAAGTTTGGTGAGGTTAAAAGGTAATTAAGTCTGTAAGATTTGGTTCTAACCGACTTGATCTTTTTGTTACAATAATGTAAAAAACACAAAGTGAAACACACTATAATCCAGTGAACCCGATGTAAGAATAAAACCCCGCTTTAATAAAACTCTGTCAATAGAACCGTAAACGTTTCGAGAATGAGTCAAAAGTAAGAAAATATACGAGGAAAATATTTTATGATAAGAACTTTATCTGGTCCATAAGATTTACATTATTTATTTAGTTATTTTAATATTATAAACGAGCTAAAACTTTCTGAGCCTTCAAGAAAATTGTGTGAATATATTTTGGCTAACAAAAGAAACGACAAGAAGTTGTTTAAGAATTTTTAATAGTCTTCTCTTTTGTAAAGTTACTCCTTAGTTAGTCCTCAGCAGCTTCGTGGTCTACAAGCACTCTCCCCTCTCTTGTAAGTTTAAGCTGACACCAGGCTTCCTAATATGCGTTAACAAAACCCCTAGGATCTTTGTAAGGACCAGCACTAGTACCAGAAACAAGCCTGTTTATAACGTTTTTAATGTATTAAATAATTAAAATAGATAAATCATCACAATAAATGAAATAGACTCAAAGACGTAGCAATAATAGAAGTCTTAGATAAAAATTTGATTATGTTCAGTATATCTTTGAGACTGTTATAGCTGAGGATCTCGAACCATAACTGTGTGGATTCAATTCCCGCTTGGATCGAGTTTATATTTATTTCGCTACGCTACTTGCAAAAGATCTAGACGATTCTCCCCTTAATAATTACTCGAGACTTCAACAAAAATACACCGCATACAATAAAAAAATGGACGCCAATGAAACCGCGCAATTATGTACCTGTCGATCATCAATTTTGCCATTTTTTAAATATTTTTTTCTAAAACTACCTAACCACAACCTGACCAGAATTCTGCTCTTGAAACACTCTTTTCCCAAAATACAATGACCAAAAATCACTTATAATAATATAAAAGATCAAGAGGATATAAAATAAATAAAAAGCAATTCGCAGTTTTGTCATAAACTCTAACAATATTAAAATTATAATAATATAATATTAATTTGGCTGGAAGAAGACCTTATTTAAACTGTTAGCGGCCGGAGATGGACTCTATGGGATCTAGGACCCTCCTAGAGCTCACCCAAGTGGGGACCCGAAATAGAGGGGAAAATCTGGCGGTTGACTGTGAACTCCCAAGAAACAGTGTAGTCTCTAACACCTACTGAACCCTAGATAGGTTATAGTTACACAGATTAATGAGCAATAATGTAACTTACACCAACTAAGAATATAAGAAAACATTTAGCAGATGTTTGGTAGTAACTTTATTATTGTTACATTATTATAATGTAAAGATGAATCTTAAATTCTGTTTATTCAGGTAATTCGTTCCATTGTATTATTCTCAATTCTAAATCTTCAATTACAATGGCCGATCCCTGATTATAATTATTTTTTAATAAATTAAAAATCTAAAGGAGATGTGATACAATGCTTGCAACAATAGTTTGATTTATTTAGCTTGAATAAAACAACTCCTTTTTTTTTCACATTGATTCTCCACCTAATTTAGTAAAAACAATAGAAGATAATCAGCAGGTATTGAAGTTAAAACATCTAGATGAAAAAGAGGGAAACAAATACATATATGATATATAATACTAATGAATTAGACCACAAAGAGAAAAAACAATTGTTTTTCTTTTGCCTTTGCTGTAGACCTATCATAAGTAATTAATTGTTTGTATAAAAACAAAACAAAGAACAAAAGTAATAACGTACAATAAACTGAATCAACAACCTCAGTTAATATGAGTTGATTCCGCTTTAGAAGTTTTAACTGGTGAAAACAATGGAATCTAAACTAGAGTAAAAACGGGAGTTAAATAATTTAAAAATAAGTTCAACCTCACGGCTATATCTCCATTCTATCTATCTATGTTCGCCCCATTCTATATTACTTCATTACACAAAGCAATGCGAAGAAGCACGGAGTTTAAACAATAAAAAATGCATCTCTTAACAGCCGCAAAAGTCGGTTTATTAAGTTGGATCTTTCTACTCCCGTATATTTTATTTTCGTAAATGGAGCCCAACAATTTTTAAAAAATAATTTTTTTTAGTTTTTAATTAATAGATAGTTTTTAATTCTTTTTAAGCTAATGTATGGGATAGCTTAGTTTATTGAGCGCTGAAGGTCGATGGCTCAAATTTAGCTGTGGCAGATACATTATTTATAGTCATTTCTTGTAGAACAGGTCCGATACTTAGAACTACACCTAGATAAACGGAATCCTCATACTAGACTGAAATGACAAGAAACAGATCGCCGTTATCAGGCTACTTCAACATTAACTAGACAAGCGCTCTAAGCTCTCAATTAATTACAAAAGACTCATATACATGACAATCATTAGACACCTCTAATATAGAGCGTTGCGGTTCCACTAAACCACCGAATTCCTCTCGTATTCAATCCTTATAATTCAAAAACCTTCGTAAAATCCTCAATTTTTACGAACAATGTAATCCATAATGATCTTAATGTCCCATTGGTTTCTGATTTGGTCCGAATCCGATATAAATCTGTTCATGACAAACTTCATTCTTACTCAAACCCACTAGTTTCAAACCTAGCAATCTCTTCAGTTCCTGATAATCCTCCGAAACGTCTGAAAAGAAGATGACCTCGTGATCTATTAAGTTGAACTTGCTATTTGAGTACTACCACTGGGTAGTTTCTCTACTTGTCTTTTCATGTCAATGTGTACATTCATTATATTTACTTGTTGTATTATTATAATAATGTTTTTAATTTCATTGAATAAATATTTTTAAAAAACCAACAACTGAAGAACACGCATTTTGCCTAACTAAAAAGCACAAAATAAATAATAGTTTAAAAAATTTCATCATTAAACAGTGTGTGGTGGTTAATGTTAATTGTTGAAAATAATTTATTGACTGGTATTGGTAAAAGTAGATTCATTATTACATTTTTTTTTTTAAACCCACGCTTTTTTTATTTTTTCAAATTTGATATTTCTATCAATATTTATTGTTTATTATTTCTATAGTTTACCTCCAGAGCTGGCATTGTAGAGCAGTAATGTTCATTAGGATTGTCATTAGTGAAATCTTGTTTCTCAAAAATAATAGTCAGTCTCTACCATGTATATAATCTAATATATATGTTTTATTACCTTCTAGATTTCTGTCAATTATTATTATTTCTCATTAGTTATTTCATAATTTTTCTTTTACTCTTTGTATTTCCTTTCATTCCTATCAATTATTGTTCTATAATCTGCTATATCTTCTCTGCAATGGTAATATAGGTTTTATGTTTTCTTTTATTCTCGTTGGGGAGCGGAGTGGCTCAGTGGTAGGGAACTTAGTAGCCATACCAATAATCCTATGGAAAGACTTTTATTTTGACTGATAGAAGCCGGAGATGGATCCTATGCGATCTAGGACCTTGATCAATTGATCCAGATAGTATAGAGATATATCACCACTGTCCATTGATCATTACCAATTCAGTTCTCGTCAAGTTATAAAAAGCTTAAAGAGATTCAAAATTAGTTGAGCAAACCACACAGAGAGATAAGAATACCTCCTTAAGATTAGAGAATAAAATAAAAAAAGGTAGATTGGTGTGAATAAGAGACATTGGAAGATAGGAGCTGACTGGAAATTTATTCATGGAGCTAGGCCTCATTTGGATTCAGATGTTAAATCCAGATTATCCTTTTAATAACCTACTTTAAATAAATGAGATCTTTCCTTCGATCCCCTCCAGGCTCTCCAGTTCTCCAGTTTTGGAAAAGTTTTTAGTTTAGGAACAGTTCCAGGATAATGTTCGAGCTCGTCCGTTGCATACTCAACTTTTAAATTCTAAAAGCGAGTTAAAACTTTATAAAGCTTGCATAAAGGACTCGAACCCGACGCTAACGATTCAGTTCATCAAGTACATTTATCATTTTTTTAGCCTTAAGAAGTATGTAAAAAATTTTGTTTTCGTAAGGATCCAAGTCTATGCCTTCTTGTATAATATTTGAATCCAGTCTGTACCTCTGTATTTTAAATATTTAAAATAAATACTTCCGCCTTTCAAAGGATAGAAGACTGACATAGAAACCACTTGTGATTAATTTGAAGAAATACAAGAACCACCGACTCTCACTCCTAAGGCTACACCTACATTGGATCCGAATCAGTGTGACGTGATTCTATCACATACGATGCTGGGGTGTATACATTATACATTTTTTACTATACATTATAGTAAAATATAAATGTATTAAAAATAATCTTAATTTTATAAATTTAAAGAACCAAATGTTATAACTCTGGATATATTTCAGTCATTTGGTTTGCTAGCGAATCGTAACACACCGGATCCAATGTAGGTGTAGCCTAAGACAACTGCTATGTCTTAGAAATAAACTATTGCAACTTGAACCGATGTGGAGTCGCGCCCACACAGGTCTAGGGCTCATCCGAAAAATCTCACTTTGACACCTTTCAATAGAAATTCCATCGTTATATTACTCATTGTCCCTTTTAGATAACTAATAAATCGATACACAAAGACCTGAGCATACCACTCGTGATTGTACAATCAAGAAAAACTAATAAAAATCATGACTCACTTGCTGGACACCAAATACTTAATAAATTAACTCTCAACAACCAATAAATTAATTATCAGTGATATACCAAAAATTATTGGTACAAACACTAGTGGCAGACACATTACTACAGATTCCGACAAAGAGAGTGAAACGTCTCTAGAGCAGGGATCTACTACAGAGAGATAAAACACGCTAGGAGTGCCTTCAATGGGACGTTTCTCAATCCACGATTCCACGTCAATCCCTTCGGGGAGGTTTTCGAAAGAACATCACAAATTGGTATTATTTACCAATAAATGTTAATTATATTAGTTTATTATTATTATTAAAAATATATTTTAATAATGAAGAAAAAACCTTATTCCAGCCAAAAATTGTTATTAAAAATTAACAAATGATTAAAAAACGTTTCGACACTTCCTTGTCATTTTCAATTTAAGTAGTTCTTCATAAAACTATTATTTAAAATTTACAAGTCCAATCATTACTTGAGGTCAAACGATTTAAAAGTCAAATATATATAAATCCTGGAACTTAACGTTCTTCCATGGTCAAATATTTCACCATTATTAAATTATATAGATCAAGAAGATTAGTCAAGCATATAAGAAATATCTTATAAAGAAAATAAAAATGTGTTTAAAATAGCAAAAACTACAGAATACAAAAATATTGAAATCATGTAAAAAACCAACTCTAGATTCATTGAAAGAAGTTATTTATTGCTTTTTCAATAATAATAAAGACTTACCCCATGGTGTTCATTTATAACATCCTTCTGAAGTGTAAAACCTGAAAATAAAAAAAACAGAAGTTAATATTTTTAATTGAATAAATATCAACTGTATACAATGCTTTGCTGAACTCACGCATCAGCCAAATATTTGAAATAGCTTATATACAATATGTTCTAGGCCAAAATCATAGAAATACCGAGAAATGTATTTTATTTATTTCTTCAAAGTTATTGAAAACGTTTACAGGTGCGAAAATTAAACTTGTAAACTACTATTAGTCGACAAAAAAAGCTAGTTTATTACACATTAAAGGACTTATAGTCGCATAATTTGTTTACAGTTTACATTTTGCCATCTACTCTTACGATGAGCTAGGCGCTTTTCCAACTAAAACCAATATGAATATTTACTAATATAAATGTTAATAAAAAACCATTCACGGACGAAGCATCAAAGGAAGTTTGCATTTTTTTTCACCTGAAAATAGTGATTACGCCTCTATGAATATTTATTCAAAGCGAAACATAGTTTCTCGGATTTCTCCCCCTAGCTTGTAAAAGAACGTTTCGCTTACCTATCTAAATATTTATATTTATTTATTGTTCTTTCGATGTTGATTATTTTTAAATATTTTTATTTTGAAGAGAATACATTTGTCCTTGCCGGGATTTGAAACCGACATACATCGCCAAAATTGCGAGAACGCGGGTCATACGGTCGGTGAAAAGAATGGATTTGTCTGGCTTGGTTACGACCCCTGGTAGCTCAGAGGTTTAGAGCACCCCACTAGAGATACGGGGGACCCGGGTTCGAATCCCGGTCAGGACAACTCTTTTCTCTTCAAAATAAAAATACCTAAATATTAAAACAATTAATAAAAAATATAAATAATATAATGACGTAAGTCAACAAGATCCTAATTAAAGTAACGTTTAAAGAACATTCTTCCTCGTGTATACATCCCAAATTTGCTAGAACACGGGGATATGGGATCGGTGAAGAGAAAGGATTGGTCCTGACTAAGAGGCGACCCCTGGTAGCTCAAATGGTAAGAGCGTTGCCACCGAGAGGTGGACGGCCCTGGTTCAAATCTCGGCTGGGACGAATCTTTTCTCTTCAAAATAAAAATATCTAAATATTTATAGTTGACAGGATGATTACAAAAAAATAAACCGTTTCTCTTCACGTTACTTTAATAACCATTCGAGAGGCAATCGTACTAACTAAAATATTTACAAATAGAGATTAAGCACAATATAATTAAATGATAAAATAAGGATACTTTATGACATGATGATGCTAAGCAAAAAAAAATCGTCATCACAAAATTTCCCTTTTTCTGTTACAGACTAAATTTCTGTTTGGAGAGCATTCCTTAACTACTTCTTTCGTCACGCTTGCCTTCGTTATCTTGGCCAGCTTGTAGTTTTTCTTTCTTAAAACATAATCAAACCATCTTAAACGTTTTTCCTCAATGTTTTTTTGTTACCTCAACGTTATTTCAACTCCAAGGTTTGGTCTGATAGTTGTTTTAAGAAAGCAGTCCCGTCTGGTTTTCTTTTTCCAGGAAAAAAAATAGAAAATAATGTCTCTAGCACGTTCCCAGAATTTCACTATGACGTCTCCAAGAAATTCGTTAGGACTTCTCTAGTAAAGTCTCTAGCAAGTTCTATAAGACTGCGTAATAATACAAAGGTCTATAAGACCTTTTATTCCGAATTCTCTAGGATGTTCTCTGGATCATTTTCTAGAACTTTTTCTAGGAAGTTTGGTGTTATCCTAATTTTATTCTGAACAGCTGAACTGTTACATGCCAAAACTGTTATGAAACAGTACATGTCAACTTTTAATATTGAGCAGGTTAGAGCCCTTGTAATTAATTAATCACATCCTAATCTGTAAATGTGTTTTGTCTAGCCTCCGTGATCAGGTACCCTTAAATAGGGAAAAATTGGTGATTGAGCATGAACTCAACTAAATGACCTCCCTGTACGACTGTAGGCTAAGAACTATCTATCTATCTATATATATATATATATATATATATATATATATATATATATATATATATATATACTATTTAGTCAACTCAAAGCCCTTCATTGGATTTAATGGTGCAGATTTTTTACAAAAATAAATCTGTATATTAAAGAATTTTCCAGTGAATAATTCACTGGAGGAAAAGAACTACACACGACGATTGGAAAATTTATGTCAATTCCTAACGAAAAAAAGAGAGCTAAATAAAATGAGAGATATTCTGTCCTGCATTAGCTCAAATGAAGCGAAACTAAAATTATTGATTGCTTCATCCGAGCAGAAAAGTGGGGCAAAACCTCTCGATCTCATTTCAATATTTAATTTGCTGGAAATGATATACGGTTTGTGGCGAATTCGAAAATTATATTTAATTTGTATTAGTCAGGGATAACAATCATGTTTTTTTTTTAACTTAAATCAATCGTGAAATTGATAAATTTAAGTAAGTAGGAGTAGTTTTAGTAATCAAAAAAAGACATTATCATTGTGAATTAACTATGAAAAAGAAAAAAAATTGATTCAGTACATGGAAGAAACTGCACTGTTTCTAGGACAGAGGATGTATACAAAGGTGATTTGTCCGAGATCACGCTCAACAGCCTGGTTTTACCTCAATTAACCCTTAATTAACTGCTGCGAGTGAAGAGCTTTACGCCTATGCCAGGGCTAAGTGGGCCGGCTGCCCGTCTACCGGCCACTGCTACATACTTCTTACCTCCGTTCTATCCTTTATTATACCCCTTTACTACTCTCTGTTAACGTATTTCATTGTTTCCTTCCTCCTTAAAAATTGTTTCCATTCTCCATTTAAAAAAAAAAAAAATAGCGGGTCAAAAAACTACTACATAATAAAGTTTATATAAAATAAATGAATTCTTCCTCAGGGCTTAATTTGAGACTGAAAATGTCCCTCTATACTTCGGTACTTATAGCTTTCCGGATCCGGGGACGGAGCCTATTCTTACATAAGTTCCTATGTAAATTAAAATAAAATGAAAATGTAACTTATAAATATAAGTGAAGCAGAACTTATTTTTGTGTTATTGACTTCACCCCCTGACCAATTCTATCCATCATCGTTTTGGAGTGATGTTGTGGTTTCATACTAATAAACCTGTTTTGGGGACTGTTAATGTGGGATGGACCACATTTGATCTTTGATTATGCGAATTTTTATTTGGTTTATGCTGTAATGATCCGTGAGATGGCTATGTCTTGACCTGTTAGTTCTTATATTACTTCATTAATAAATAAAAAATTAACAGATGTTTATCGTGTTTAGTTTCTATGTCCTAGTTTTGATCTCATTGATCCGAATTGAGCCAAATGCACTAACTTTGGTATTTAGCCAATAAATGTATGTTTCCACTGTTATAGATATTCTATATTAAACATGTATATGTGTTGGTGCTAACCAGGTGGGTGCATCTGTGTTTGTGTTTAATCTCAGTGTAACTTAAAGAGCTTACAAAGAGCCTTTGTGATCTAACGATAATTAAATGTAATCTAGACCAATTGGACAATGAGAGTACGCAATTAGCTAATTGCGTCTTATCTGTTCTATTTTCAATGTCGCAGTTTCTATTTTATAACCGGTTATTTCTGTTGTCACTGATGTAACATATGATTATAATGTTTAGGTTACTAATAACGTGTCAAGGTCAAGAAAATTAAATATTTATTTTCATTGTCAAACTACGAGCAAATAGAAATGTTACGGCCAATATTTTTAATCTATTCATCACATATGGGTTCAAACATGTGATAGAATTCTTAGCCAACATTTTACTAGACATACTGCTAGCTTCCTCAGGGCTTAATCTGAGACTAAAAATGTCCTTTTATACTTCGGTATTTATAGCTTCTCGGGTCCAAGGGTGGAGCCTATTCTTCCAGTGATCTGATTAGCTGATTTCTGATTGGGGACCTCTACCTTCTGGCTTCTGATCGGTTTGTATTTTCTTTCAGGTTTTGGTTTCTTCTTTCACTGGTATTTTTGGATGCTTTTATTTCCTTAATAAATCATTTTATAGCTAATTAAAAATCATCATGTTTAAATAGAATTTTTCTTTAGTGATTTGATTGAAAGGGTTAACAGATCCTCACTTCAGGGTTCCTCTCAGTGACATTTCATTACATGAAACCCTTCTCATTACGGTATTTATTATACTTTTCGATGTTTTTCAATTAAAAATATGAAACCTGTACCATTACAACCCATGATAGTTCTTGGATTCAATACATGCTAGAGACATTACAGTTTAAAGAGAGACAGCTGTGCAAGGAGGTTATTTTCACGAGAAATCGCTTTATAACCTAATTTTATTGTTCCCACTTTATATTGTGTTAGTCATAGCAGGTTCTTTTATCAAACATGCCCCAACCGTGGATGTAATAGCTTAAATAATTTATCTGTCTTTGCCGGATTCGATTAAAGAAATTCCACATAGAAACTCAGCTATGTGGTAATTCACTCGCAACTCGGAGTTTTTCATTCGGGATTTTATTCATTCCGAATAATCATTATGGAATCATGAGTTTTTGGTAATTTTAAGTATTAAGTAGGAAATATATCTCATGGTCTAAGAGGAGTTTATAATTTCATATACTTTTACATTATGGCTTGATGACAAGATGACCTAAGAACTGAAATGGAGGTAAATTTGATGATTATTCCGCGGTAAATGGGAGACCAACAAAATCCAATCTCGAAAACCCTAGCTCAATTCGTACCTCAGAGCTACCTCAGACCTACCCAAGCTTTAAAGAGGAAATCCCTTGAAGGTCCTGCCTTTAGAATTTTCTCCTTAGTGTTTAGGGAATACGGAACCTACTTGCTAAGCAATACCTCACGTGGGTTTTATGTTATAAAACATAATAAATCTATTCGATAGAATAATTTGGAAAATAAATCCTAAATAATCAAACAAGGTACGAAGAGATTAAGGCAATACTAATAACAGAAATAATTAATGCCAATATTACTTGGCTAACATGGAAACTCTCAGCCATAAATTCTATTATATAAGTTAAAATAATTTTAAATATCTTAATATCGCCGTTTCAGCCTACTTCAACATTTACTAGACAAACGCTTTAAGTTCCCAAATAATTACAAAATACTCATATACAGGACAGCCATTAGACCCATCTGGACTCAAGGAGTAGAGCTTTGGGGCTCCACTAAGCCATCGAATTGCTCTCGTATCCAATCCTTACAGTCCAATATACTTCGCAAAATACTCAATGCTCCTTACTTTGATATGAATTAAGTTGCCCATACTGATCGTAATGTCCCATTTGTTACTGATTTGGCCCGAACCCGATATCAATTCTTTCATGACAAACTTTATTCCCACTCAAACCCACTAGTTTCAAACCTAGCTACTTCTTCAAATCACGATAATCCTCTAAGGCTACACCTACATTGGATCCGGTGTTATACGATGAGACGTCGCTAGCAAACCAAATGACTGAAATATATTGAGAGTTATAACATTTGGTTCTTTAAATTTATAAAATTAAGATTATTTATTAATTATTTTTAATATATTTATATTTTACTATAATGTATAGTAAAATATGTATAATGTATACACCCCAGCATCGTATGTGATAGAATCACGTCGCACCGAATCGGATCCAATGTAGGTGTAGCCTAAGGCGTCTGAACCGAAGATGGGGCCTCGTGACATTTTAAGTTAAATGTGTTGTTTGAATATTAACTCTGGGTAGTTTCCCTACTTGCCTTTATCATTGTCATTATGCATCATTCATTATATTTAATTTTTGTATTATTATAATATAATTGTGAATTTCAGTCAACATTTTTTTAATTAAAGTATATAACTAAAAATTATTATCTAGAACTTTACTGTTTTAAGAATTAAAATAGAGCTTTTATTTTATTTTATCTTAAATTTCATTAAAAAATGTATCACTGAAATGAAAATGAAATTTATTAAATTTCGCTCAAATAAATTAATGAATTTATAAAATTCGATGTTTTGTTATCGAAACTAGCAACCATCTTCTAATAATACTGACAAAAGCAGCTTTACTGTTCTTCAAACTCAAATCATATCTCCACCACAGGAATATCAAATAATTTTTAGTAGAACATAAATTATATTACAATATAAAATACACATATAATAAATGGATAAACTTCTCATACATAAAATCCACAGCAAGCGATACATTCTAAATGAACAGGGTTATATATCCCTGTCCCCTTATGAATATACGGTATTGTTAGTACTTCCAGTTTCAAGAGTGGAGGAAGTTTAACAATAAATTGGGTCGTACTGCTCTTAATACGATGTACGGTATGTACTCTTAAAAGAGGAAAACCCTTGGAGTTTTAATAGTGTATATTACGCTGAACAAAAAGTATTCCTTACCCCTGTAAGAAAATGAAATCATGGCCTGATTTCAAATTATTTTTTCTGTTGGGATCACTTGTGGTGTAGGAGATAGCAACATAACCTTCTATGCCCTATATCGCGGGGCAAAGCCCGGCAGGTGGGCTATGTATTGTTAAAAGGATTAAAAATCCTTGGTTGTTAAATCCTGCGGAGGAGACGTAGAATGGCACTCCCAATCCAGTGTCAGCTACTCGTTAAGCGCCCTTGCTCTAATTTTAACTATATAAGCAGTATATAGAATTCCCACTGTAACATCTTCCTTTTAACTTAATAACCTTAAATTAATCTTGGCAAGATAATAAAACCATAAATAAATAAACAAACAGAAGTTTTCAATACTTCATAAGCTTTATTACGGAACTA
Source organism: Troilus luridus (assembly GCA_964056705.1). Taxonomy (NCBI): domain Eukaryota; kingdom Metazoa; phylum Arthropoda; class Insecta; order Hemiptera; family Pentatomidae; genus Troilus; species Troilus luridus. The sequence goes on along the minus strand of OZ057417.1, from coordinate 10,725,416 downwards.
CCTATTATATTAAATTTTGGTTAATAACTATGTGACCGATAGAACTTCCATCGGATGTGTTAATGTTTCAAATAACTGAAAATTTTAAGAATAACTAGTTTGACTGATAAAACATTTAACCTGTTAACAGCCATTTACAGATCCTCCGTGGGCTCTCCAAAACTCTACAAAGTGGGTATCATTAATAGCAGGAAAACCTGGCGTTTGAGTGTAATCTTGAGTCCAAACAGGGTAGGTCCCGACCATATAATGCATTCATGATGGTTCATAAGTAAAACTTATTTGTATATACCCTCAACCATTGAGTAATGCTAGCCATTACTCAACTAAAACTGGTGTGGAAAGTCCCACTTTCCCCCACTAGTGTGGGAAAACCTCTTTCCCTCACTAGTGAGGGAAAGTAACAGCCTCCTAGATCGAATTTGACAATCAGCACTCTGTTATTTTTAATGTTAAATGGGGGTATAATAATATTATTCATTTTATAATCCTAAAATGTTAAAATAGATAATTTTAGAACTATTTTATATTTATTTCAAGATAGATTTTATTTATTTTGAAGCGATTTTGTTGAAATATTTAATATAACCTTAAATGTATTAGAACCTTCACACATCAGAAATTTGGAGATCTAGCATTAGCCACCAGCTCTAGTGTAATTTTAACAAATCTAAAGTTTCCCCTTTAATTTCTTAATTTTTAATTGGTTGGAGGAAAAATGTAATATTCAGCACGTGAGAAAAGTGATTATAACACCCTCGTTTAATTATCGTGTGATATTCACTCGGGTTTAATAAAGTGGCACTTTCCTCACTTGTCAAATAAATAACTACTTTTCATAATGCTCTTTAAAATACACTTTTAGGCCGAAGGTTTCCAATCTTATTTGTTCTTTTTTTTCTGTATTCCTACAGTTCTTACTGTGGTAGTACGTATCCTTCTTTGTATCTCGTGTGCAATAAATTTCGATGAAAGAGGTACCTTGATAATTTTATCTTCAGGTATTGTATTTTTCCTCATTTTTTTTTGTCTTAGATTAAAAGCCTTATCAAATTATTGGATATAACTAAACATCACTATGCGGGTGGCAGAGTGGGTTGATTCTATTTTATAACTTGGAAGTTTTATGTATTCATCCGAATTTTCACCCTGAAAAAAAAAATCGCTCTAAAAACTTTATTTAACATTATTTATATCTATCAGGATGCTGTTGGTATCATTCGATGCTATATCTAATTGTTAAAGAAATTATTTTCGATGAGTGTTAAATTTAGGAGTAGTTTCTTCTTAGAGTGTATTATTACAGTTTTTGCCATAAGCAAAACTTATTAGTAAGGAGCAACAGAAATAGAATGCAAGTCCAGAGAACTCCTCTAGAAAATAATAGAGTTAAGTAAAAGCAATAACAATGATTTTATAAAAATATTTATTTATGCATTGGCAGAGTCTACCCTTGTATACTCAGCAGACTAGCTCTGTTACTAAGTACACTGGACCTTAATTTATTCATAGACTTAGTTTAAGCTTCTTGATAATGTCTTGACTTATTCTCTAAGCATTTATTTATAAATGATTTGTTTTGTTATTATTTTAAAAATACTTCTACTCTATTATCTTACACCAAAAGTAATAGAACTACCAAACACTTCTGCCTTATCAATGAACGTGCCGTAGAGCGGAATTTATATAACTAAAGGGGTTTTATTAAGCTTTGAAGTTATTATTAATTGGAATTGTTAAAATTATCAATATTCAATCTTGATATTATGTTAAATTATTGCTAACAACGATCTTGTGGTTTTAGCACTTGCAAAACCCTAAGGGATCATATTCAATTGAGTTCGGACCCTAATTGTAATTTAAATTATTACTGATTTGCTTACAATATCCCAAGCCAGCGGAAGCTTGCAGAAAGATAATATTAAATGCTATCTATACTTGTACACTCATTATTTCTACACTCATTGCCTATTGAATTGCTCTCTGTTCAAACCGCTCGCTGTGACACTTTCCCAAGTCCCCATGGACTTCCTTTGTTTAAGGAACTTGAGTTTTCCTGTTTTTTTGGAATGTGATAATTCTGTTTACGGGCTCGAATTCATGTAATATGTTCATAGAAAGATAATCTTTTCTTAATTGTGGTAGTGACGTTTTCAAACCTTCGGTTTACCACTAAACGTTAATAAGTCAATGTTCAGAGAGAGAGAGAGAGAGAGTGAGAGAGAGAGAGAGAGAGAGAGAGAGTGAGAGAGAGAGGGAGGGAGAAAGAGAGAGAGAGAGAGAGAGAGAGAGAGAGAGAGAGAGAGAGAGAGAGAGAGAGAGAGAGAGAGAGAGAGAGAGAGAGAGAGAGAGAGAGAGAGAGAGAGAGAGAGACGCTTGGGGGGGGGGGGGGGAGGAGAGTGGTAGGTCAGTATTAGAGCAATGAGTTGATGTACCGTAGGTCCCGGGTTCAAATCCGGCTGTGGCAGAAACTTTTTTAATCCGTTAACACCCTGGGATAGGCCCTGTGGGATCTGATAAGCCTAATGGTGCTCACCCAGCCTCTGTAAAGTTGGTACCCATTATTTGGGAAAAACCTGGCGTATCTAGGACTCTACCACATACTGATACCAAGACCCTTCATGGGGTTTATGGTTTTGCATATTTCCGGGGATAAAAAAGTGTGAGTTTAATCTCAATATCAGGAAAAGATTTTTGGTCTCTTGTTATTCTATTATTATATTCTAATGCCTTTTTTGAATTAAGTGAGCAGACTTAACTATAAAAGTTATAAATAAAATTGTATTTTATTTTGAAACCTAGTTTTCTAGTCATTTTCAATTTTTCTTTTCTAAATCCTTATACTTCTTACCCCTTACTATATACCCTATTGATTCCTCTTGATCCAGGCTGAGGGCTAAAAGTAATTTCGAGATGGCTAGGATCGAACCTGCCCAATGACCCGTTTAGGCCCCGCACACACTCGCCTACTTTTCACTTCATACATATAGTCCCTGGCTCTTACTTTTCACCATACCATTTGATGTATATTTAAGTTTATAATATTAATAAAATATTTGTAATAACATAACTTATATGGCTTAGTTTATTTAATAAGAATGTTTTGTGATAATTGTACCACTTCCGCAGGTTGTCGCTTCAAGTTAAATCACATCAAGTATTAACTTTTCTTCGTTTCCTTTTTAATATTCTCGAAATTATTAATAATTGTTAGTTTTAGTATGAAAAAAGAGTGTAGTGATAGGAAATGAATATATTTCTGTAACCATTTCATCAATAAATAGACGTTGCAACAAAAAATTCGGAGTGTAGATGATTTTGAACGTTCGTTGAAACGTTCATGGGTCCGATAGGGCACAGCACCGTACAGGAGTGTACTGAAAATGTTTTCGCTACCGGAGTCAACCTTTATAATGAGCTTGAAGACCTTTACTACTAAGGCTACACCTACATTGGATCCGGTGTGATACGATGAGACGTCGCTAGCAAACCAAATGACTGAAATATAGCGAGAGTTATAACATTTGGTTATTTAAATTTATAAAATTAAGACTATTTATTAATTATTTTTAATACATTTATATTTTACTATAATGTATAGTAAAATAAGTATAATATATACACCGTCGCACCGAATCGGAGCCAATGTAGGTGTAGCCTAAGAAGTGTCTTGATCTGACCGGAAGAAAGATGAGCTATCAAGGTAGGAATCTCTCTTTTTACTGTAGTCTGACTAAATTCAGGGTGTAGTCAGATGGTAGTTTCAGTTGAATTAATTACGATAGTTAAATAGTTTTGCTTTTTCTTTTTGTTGTAACAACTCGATCAGGAAACAGAAGGGATGGTGAAACTTGTATTTTATTGAAGTTAACAGTTCAATTATGATTTTTACTATCAGTTGTTGGGTGTATTTTTAAAAAAATAGGAGTGTTTTGTTTTTAATTTGAGAATGTTTTGGATATATTTTCTTTCCCACGTTTCCCAACCAGCCCTTTCCAGGCGTCCAGGTAACACTGCAATATAACACTTTACATCTCCAGCTGTTATGTTTTTGGCTCAATTAATAAGGACTAAAGTACTTCATTTCACTCTGTGCGTTACAAACTAGTCTAAAAAGTAGATAAGAATCCCTGGGGGATTAGCAACAAGCATGCCAACATAACTTGCTGAAATATTGTAGTCCAACAAGTACAAGAGGCCATGATTAGGTTGGTGCGTCTGTGTGCCATTAAGTTCAGTAGTTTTGGTTAAGGCTAGTATAGCATTTGGGGAGACTGGAATACCTACATTATTTACCTTTGTGCGATTCTAATTTTTGTTCTGTATCTGCGTTTTTAATTTCTGAAAGAACATTGCTCATTTCTGTTG